>OZ010612.1:54427139-54464639 GCA_963932145.1 Acanthosepion lycidas
ATCTGCCTATATATCTGAGATGAGGTATTATGTACACTATTTGCATTATTCGGACTATTGTCCTCATCTTTGTCGCCATATTTATTACAACGTTTCGGATATTCAGTATCTGCCTATATTTCTGAGATGAGGTATTATGTACACTATTTACATTATTCGGACTACTGTCCTCATCTTTGTTGCCATATTTATTACAACGTTTCGGACGTTGTATTCTCCGGCCTTCTTCATGTGGTTGGAATGTCGAACTGAACCCTGTATTTCGCTCACTGGGGTAGACTGTCCTAGTTCCATGTTTAATGGATGTCAGTTATCAGTTATCTCCTGTTAATTTCCCTCTCCAAGTTTTCCTCTGCCTTAACCGGAACCCACACTCTTTCGATCCTGTCACTGGATCTAACTAACGCCTTTATCCACTGTGCCATGTGTCTCATCTCAGAAATATAGACAGATCGTAAAGCTTATTACAATCTGACAAAGGCGAGTATTTTTTAAAAATAATTTTAAATTGGTTTATGATCTGTCTATATTTCTGAGATGATGTATTATGTACACTATTTGCATTATTCAGACTATTATCTTCATCTTTGTTGCCATATTTATTACAACGTTTCGGCCGTTGTACGCTCCGGCTTTCTTCAGGCGGTTGCAATGTCGAACTGAACCGTTTATTTCGCTCACTGGAGTAGGCTGATCTAGTTCCACGTGCCATGTTTAATAGATGTCAGTTATCAGTTATCTCCTGTTAATTTGACTCTCCATGTTTTCCACTGCCTTAAACGGGTATTGAACTCACACTCTTTGTATCCTGTCACTGGATCTAACCAACGCCATTATCTACTGTGCTATGTGTCTTTGAGTACAGTTGTCCGAATAATGTAAACAATGTATACTCTTACCTCATCTCAGAAATATAGACAGATATTGCAGAGTCTTTTTTTTTTATTTATCAAGAGACTCTTAATATATCGCAGGAACTTCCATCTGGAGGCTTCAAGACTAACAAGCCATTCTGAAGTTCATTTTTAGTTCAGCTGCCGATTTGACCATATCGAACCTTTGAGACTTTCTATTAAGATAGGAATAAATGGTTATGTCATCAGTTTAGATATCGCATTGAGAGATGACGGCATTGTATTTAAGAAATATAAAAAATGTAGGTTCAAGTGGTGGGGGACAAGTATTGACACTAATTGATAAATTATTTCGATGGGCTATGAACGATTTTTTTTCTCATATAGCTATATAGAGGATATTTATCTAACTTTCAAACAGGAGAGTTCTATGACAATAGGAAAGCAGTTAGTGTTTTGATTCAAGGCAGACTCGATCGTTAGTTCAAAGAGGGTTCATCGAATTATTGAAATAAGTGGTTAGAACGTTCGTATTCTGACCAAGAAACACGGGTTCGAACCTCACCATGGTTGATTTGACAGGAAGGTAACTTCTTGATGTTATCGGTCGGGAGGAGGTAATCCCAGTGTGTGGCAAAGTGTCTGAAAACCATGCCACGAGTTGACCCAAGGCCTGCGATTGAAATTTGGTAGACAGAACCCTTGGGAGCTGTAGACGGTTGTGCTAGCATGAAGTCACAAGTCATCGTGACTGAGGGTTTGAGCGTGCTAGCCTTGCTCAGAATGTTGAATAAGCTAGACAACGCGCTCTCTGCCAGAAACTGTACCTAAGGTCCGCTAAGCATAGTTGCTCTGTGGCTCTGTTGGCGTTAAGCAAGCACAAATGTGCCCGATCAGGCGGCTGCAATAGGAATTGGCTACCCCTTCTAGTAGTCTGGCATCATCAGATACGATTGGCTGTGCCACTTACGTTTTTTATTAAACAATTAAGGCCTGGAATACAATTGTCCAATTTTTTATTCCAGGATCGGAAGTGGGGATAAATTGCACGAACTTAATGATTGTCTTGTTGTTTTTCTTGTCAAGTACTATCGACTGTCTTAGTCATCATCAAGAAACATTAGCGCTCAGTGTGGAAGGAATTATTCCATTAGCAAAATCCTGGTATCTTATGAAGAACTCCAAGTTTGAATCACCTGTCTTTTATACTGCAACTATGCTGAGCCTACATTAGATACAGTTTCAGGGAGAGAGCGTGTTATTTAGCGCATTCAAGATTCTGATCAAGGCTAGCATACTCAAAAGTTTGAATTTGCCTTAGTAATATAATGCATTATGGTTAAGGCGAGTGATGACGCCGCAGCCTGAAAAAAAGAACTGTGTTGAGACATGTGTGTTAGAAATAACATAAAATAACAGGAAACAATTGGTAATAAGTTTTTATGGAAGGTTATAAGACACTTAAAACTATTAGGTTTGTGCAAAAATAATGACGTAATAATGTCGTTTTTTGACGTATTTTTTAACGTCAAGAACGACATTATTACGTCATTATTTTTGCACCAACCTAATAATTCAGCATAGCTTCATGTCTACTAAGGCTTTAGTAATTTTCAAGCAACATGGCCCGGCGTTGCCCGAGCTTGATTCAAAAATCGTACGACTCATAAAGAAATCGCTATCACTTGACTTAAAATATTTTTGCCCTTTCTTGCCTTTAAAGGAGTCCCCTTTGCCGTGCTGATGTTTCTTCATGCCTTACTTCTTGCATATCTCACACTGCGAAGTTTTTCTAAGCTCTATACTAAACATTAAATCTGTTACAAAAAAGAACTAAATAAAATGAACACAAAACGATCAGCTTTAAAAAAGGACTCGTAACTGGAAAAACCGAATGAAAAAAGAATGTTCACAACAAATTCTTTTTCACACCAAACCCAGTTCTGCGGAATCAGAATCAACGTTGGGTTTAAGCAAGTGCATGAGCCAATTGGAGTAAAGTGCCAAGCTGATTTAAATTTTTCCCACTTGTGACGAATGCAGCTATCGATTTTTTTTTCATGCTAGTAAACATTCGTGTCAGTCAGCTGTTAGCTCTCACGCTGGCCAATAGAATCTTCCTGGCTATTCGTGATAGCCAGCTATGGGCTCTCACTCTGTCCAGTAGAAAATGTCCGGAAACTACATGAAAACTACCCTAGAAGCATGAAATATCTATTATTTCTACTATCGATGGCAGTTGGAAAATGCAAAGTCGGTCTTGGCTCTGCCGCTAACTTGGAGCATGTGCATGTAAATTTTGATGCAAATCCGTCGAACATTGCGGCCGTGCATTCGTTACACACACACACACACACACACACACACACACCCACACCCGCACACACACACACACACACACACATCCTGCCTTTTACAGATAGATATTCGTCGTAATATAGACCCATCGTAGGAGATTCAACACCTTACGAGGATAGTACTGATTGTTTATTTATAACTCGTTTATCATTTTTGTTGTCTTTACTACTTTTTTCTTTTTTTTTTAATGGTTTGGTTGGTTGGTTGGTGCGCCTCTTGTCTATCTATTTGTCCAGGTGAGCTCAGGAATTTATGCCAGAACCAAGGTAAGTGTAGACATTGACTGATTCCTTGTTCGGTGGGTTATAAAAGGCCGTTGGCATTTCTCACGCGTCGTTGATTGATGGAGAATTATTTTCTTATTTTAAAAGAGAAGAGTTCTCTGCCCGTAGGTAAACAGCGTGTAACCTGTCTAACAAGCATATGTAAATGGTTAGCACAACGGTAAGTGGGATTAATAGCAAAAGCACAAAGCTTAGGTAGTTGAAGAGAACCACAAATTCCAGAAAATATTTGAGATTTCTCGAAAGTATTCTTCCTGGCAATTTTCGTGGTTGATAGAGTAAATTTATTCTTTAAGTTTTGGCTTGTTGATTTGTATTGTATCGATTGTCTTATATTGTTCTAGTTGTAGATATGACAAATTTTATGTCGAGTTTCGGTAAATTCTTTTCGGTTGTAGTTATGAGAGAGATAGTGGGTAGAATATTATATTTTTTTTTCTGGTTTGGTTGCAACATTGTTGTTATGTATGGCTGAAGAAAGATTTTATTGCAAGAATCAACTGGGATATATGTTATGATTATGCATCGGCTTGAATTTATTTTTTTTCAAGTTGGAGAAAGGTTAAAGAGGACAGTTTTGGAATGGTTAAAGAAGGTTGGGAGCATATTTTCAAAACAATCTTTAATGTACTGTAAACCATGACGTTATCATTGGTTGAGAATTATCATTGGTTGTCAATTATCATTGGTTGTGAATTATCATTGGTTGATAATTATCATTGGTTGAGAATTATCATTGGTTGTGAATTATCTTTGTTTGAGAATTATCATTGGTTGAGAATTATCATTGGTTGTAAATTATAGGAAGGTTTCGTGAATCGGCATTCAATTACTTTTTTTAAAGGTTATTTCAGCCGAGACAAGGCCATATGGACACTATGACGCAAAGAGTTACAGGGATACAAAGATAATTAGAAACATTTGCCAGGAGAAGCAAGTAGAAAAGACAATAAAAAAACAGGTTCCAGGAAGACAGAAGATGGCTAATGGCGTTGAATTTAACTTTTATATATATATAAATATATAATTTAACTTTTTGAAGATTACAGGTGGCAGCGAATTAACATGTCGGAAATGAGAGAAAATAAAATATTAGAATTTCATAAACGGCTACATCTATCTCATCCGACATTGTGGGACCTAACCGCCAATCTAGTAATATATGTAAATCCATGAAGTGCGGGGAACACCAATGAAGAAAGCTCATCATAACAAGTGGCATGTAAATATTTGTCGGAGACAGGGAAGCTACATGAAGTCGGGGGGAAAGTGATTACGATCGAGATGCCAGGTCGAGGTTTCACTACAAACAATTCTATGAATTTTGCTAAGAATCTCGAGGTATATAGTAGATCAGAGATGGACAAAAATGTTCAATGCATGGACGAATGGTTGATTTATAAATGTGCAAGATGGATTCTGACGAGAAACATTGTCTGGCACAACACAGTGACCAAACTTTCCTTGCGTAGTATTTGATTAAAAATGATCACTCCACTTCATGTCAGTGATAATTGGAAGCCCAAGAAGTCGCACAGATTTGCTGTCCTGGAGGTTAGCATCAGCCATTCATATTGAAGGTAGTAGAAATTCTCCATAGTAATTAACGAATTAGCAATTTTGTTACTGATAAGTTAAAATTTACAATATGTTCCTTATCTCAGTTAATCACTGATAGCATGCCCTTTTCAAGAGCAGTTACCAATGTTACTTCATCGGATCTGTCCGACTTGCAACTAAGAAAGGACTAAATAGTTGTCTCATCTGCGTAAATAGCTAGTTGGAAGCTGATGACATCGGGAAAGCCGTTGATAATGATCAGACAAAGCGGAGGTCCAATTATACATGTTGGGTTATAAGTTTCCATACAGAGAAAAAGATAAACATTTTATGTTGAAGAACCGTTTTTATTTATATAATTTCATCTACATGATTACCGTTGTTCCGAAAACACATATTAATGTTGATGAAAGAGCATTTGCAAATTTGACGTGAAGTTTGTAATGATACGTTCCTTGAGATGTTACGCCATGGCATTCAAGACTCCCCAAAGATAAAAATCAATAGGGAAGAGATTTGGGGATCTTTGAGGTCACTCCAGACGACCATGTCGACCAATCCAAGCATCTGGAAACTGCTGATCCAAATACCAACGCACTTGATCACCATAATGAGGTGGTGCTTCATCTTCCTGGAAGTAAACTTGGGAGTCATCTTCCCCATTAAGCAGGGATGGGAGCATTTCCTCTTGCAACATGTTAAAATAACTTTCTGTATCTGTCTATATTTCTGAGATAAGGTATTATGTATACTATTTACATTATTGAGACAATTGTTCTCATCATTGTCCCCATATTTATTACAATGTTTCGGACCTTCAGTATCTGTCTATATTTCTGAGATGAGCTATTATGTACATTATTTACATTATTCGGACTATTGTCCTCATCTTTGTCGCCATATTTATTACAACGGCAGGTGGTTGCAATGTCGAACTGAAACCTTTATTTCGCTCACTGGGGTAGACTGTTCATTCCCCTCTCCAAGTTCTCCACTGAGTATGAGTTCAATACCCGGTTAAGGGTATTGAACTCATACACTTTGAAGAAAGCCGGAGCGTACAACGGCCGAAACGTTGTAATAAATATGGCGACAAAGATGAGGACAATACTCCGACTAATATAAATAGATACCTTTCTGTATTAAGATTTTCACTGACAAATATTGGTCCATATAATTTTCTAACCTCCAAAGCTCGGCCCACACCATGCATTTTCCTATGTATGGAATCTTATAGCTGAGGGATCCCTACTTCATTGTGAAATAATCTACAACTGGGTCCGTTCAATAGGTCTTCATCCAACTATTTATCAGGAACGAATGGATTAAATCGAATAATCGTCTGGAGACACGAGACCACTTGAGCTTGTTTAGAATGCCAAGTTGCCAAGCAATAACCGAGAAAAAATGATGTTATGATAAATTAATTATTATTAATTGTCAATTAAGAAATATAACATAATATTAATGTCTTTTCAAAAACATATTCAAATAATCTCATCAATATTGTCCGGTAGCATTTTATTTTTTGATAGCGAACTTTGCATTGCAGCTAAATTTCCACAAAGCGACAAATGCTGATGTAAGATCCCGTATCAAGCGGAGCAATCTTTGATGTCAACACCAGAAAAGAAGCAGTCATCCCGAGGGGACGAAAGGAAGAGAAGGCAAACGGAAGATGTCTTCACACGACAAACTTAATAGTTCGGACAATTTGTTTGATTCAAAAGAGATATTTATCAGGAAACCAAGTAACTTCATTCGGTGATAGTTTGTTTTAAAAAAAAAAAATACGCACGAAAGCTGTCTCAACATGGAGAAAGTAGTTTGCTTGGACGGTATTAAAAATGAAAATTATGCGATGCATCATTGGAATTTAAAAACATACTGTCTAAGAACCACTCAAGCACATTATGCACATATGTATTACTTCCTATCAACGCACACAGAAAGAAAACATATATATATATATATATATATATATATATATATATATATATATATATATATATATATATATATATATATATATATATCACCACCGAAACTTATGTAATACACTTAAACTTTCATATTTGTATATGTAACTTTATATATATATCTTTGTTCTGTCTACACACATCGGGAACTATAACATTTAGATCTCTTGGCAAAATTTTATGATTATTTATTTATTTGCTTCCCGGAGTATATATCCCAGCATTTGCGTAAACAGTTGCATGTATCGGTCATTTGACTTCCCTATATATATCTATCTATCTCTCTATCTCTCTATCTATCTATATATATATATATATATATATATATATATATATATATATATATATATATATATATATTCTGATACATATTTTTGTATGATTTAAAATTTGGATACAGATTCATATTATATATATATATATATATATATATATATATATATATATATATATATATCATTAAAAACGACAGACAAGTTACCACGGTTAAGCTTTTTATTTAATTTTTCTTGTTTTCGAACAAGAGCTTTCTTTTCTGGACAAAGGGTTTGTAAGAACTGTCCAAATGATTTATATTTCCGAACGCTTTCGGCTATACCTTTAGCTATTATCAAGGATTATTCGATTTTTCAGCTTATACATATATATATATATATATATATATATATATATATATATATTCCTGCTCTGTCCTGGACATTGAGCTCTAGCTGGATTCTATCATCTTGGAAATTTATATATATATACATATTGACCACGGATATTATCAGTATATATATATATATATATATATATATATATATATATATATATATGATGTGACACATTATAAAAAGAATGTATAAACATAACAATAGTTTTTGCGAATTAGTAGGCATACTCATCCTATCATACCTGGCCAGAATCCTGGAGAGAACGGACAGAGGATTATACAGAGATGACGGTCTTATCTTAATAAGGAAATCCAATGGCCCCAAAGTAGACAAATTCAGGAAGAAGATAGTGAACGCCTTAAAAAATATTGGATTCAAAATAGAGATAAATACAAGCACAACAATAGTAAACTTCTTTGACTTACGTATACACATCCTCCAACCATCCACCTTCTATCATCAAACAAATACCAAATTCAATCAGCCGCAGATTATCTGAGAACTCATTTAACATACACATTTTCAATAGCAAAAAAGAACCATACAACGAAGCACTAAAAGCAAGTGGTTACACACAACAACTACAATATATACCTCCACAGGCAAAACGCAAAAACAGAAAGAGAAACATCATCTGGTTTAATCCACCATATAACAAAACCGTTAAAACGAACATAGGCAAAATATTCCTAAACTTAATAGAAAAACACTTCACTGAAACAAATAAATTATCAAAAATATTTAACAAAAATAACGTAAAGATCAGTTACAGCTGTACAAAGAACGTAACAGAAATAATCAAAAGCCACAACAAAAAAAATGACAACCTACAAAAATGAAACCAAGAATCCAATATGCAACTGCAGAAACAGAACAACATGTCCATTCCAGGGAAATGTCCAACTTACAAACACAATATACAAGGCCAAGGTAAGTGCAAACAACAACATAATGTACTACATCGGTGCCCCCGAAGGTCCATTCAAGATGAGGAATAACAATCACAAACTTTCATTCACCAACAGCACGACACTTTCTACATACATATGGCAGCAAAAAGACAAAAATATTACACCAACAATAAGTTGGGAAATATTGACAGCAACATTACAAAAAAAAATGCCTACTTTGCCTACACGAAAAAGTAGCAATAATATCACACAAACCGCAAAAGAACCTACTAAACAAAAAATCAGAGATAATCTTCAAATGTAGGCATGAGAACAAGTACCTATTATCCGAATTCATACCAAACGGATAAAATAGACAAACCACCAACAATCAGAATTTAATTTCAAGATACCATCAAAATAATTGCATCTATCATTATTATCATTGCACCACCATTAGTAATCACTTCTACCACTTTACAATAACTATTATCTAATAATATTATCATTACCACCAACACCCAGCACCATCACTTACACATCACACCTACTATTATAAATCCACTACAATCTTTAACGCATATTACCCCCCCAGCATATTTAACACCTTAAAACAATAAGATCAGATATAATTTCCATATATAACCATGAGAATAAACACCCATTACCAGGATTCATAATAAATAAAAATAAACATATAAATATAAAATAAAATAAAACACCAACAACCACACTTTAATTCAAGCTAGCACCACAATAATTACATTTATAGGTTTTATTATTCTCCCACCAACATTACTAATCATTACTAACAATTTACAATAAATATTAACCACTTATATTATTATTGCCACCATCCACCTTACATATTACAATCACACCATCTCTAACATTACCATATAATCCTACCATAATTATTAACGTATACTACCCCCTCTCC
Organism: Acanthosepion lycidas; assembly: GCA_963932145.1. Taxonomy (NCBI): domain Eukaryota; kingdom Metazoa; phylum Mollusca; class Cephalopoda; order Sepiida; family Sepiidae; genus Acanthosepion; species Acanthosepion lycidas. The sequence goes on from OZ010612.1 coordinate 54,436,658, forward strand.
CAGCATTTTTAATACCACCATAAAAATAACCAATAAGGATTACAAACTGAAATTTCTACCAGCCACATATACACAGTCACAAATAAACAAGGAAATAGCGAGCTTTAATATAATAAACAATAATATTTTCGTAAATTAAAAATTAAAATATTATAGCAATCTTCAACTACCATAATTTTACACAGAATACCTATTATCAGGATTTATACCAAAATAAATTCATACATATAACAAAATAAAATAAAATAAAATAAAACACCAACAACCACTCTTTAGCTACCACCACTCTAACTACATTCATGGTTTCATCATTCTTCCACCACCGTCACTAATCATTTCTACCAATTTACAATTTCTACCAATTTACAATAACTATTAGCTAATATTATCATTGCCTCCAATCCCTTGCAACATTACTATCACATCATATCATATAGACCCGTTATTAAATCAAACTACCCTCTCACCCAGCATATTAAATATTAAACATATCCATATAAATAACCAATACGGATTACAAATTTCTACGTGTTACATATACACAGTCAAAAACAAACAAATAACCAGCTTTAAATATAACAAATAAACCGCCATTTTTTCAAAATTTAAAAATAAATATAAATAATAATAATATGTTTATATATGTATGAGTCCCGACGGACGACCAAGTATGTATATGTGTCTGCATACATCGATGTTTGCGTCAGTACGATGAAAAAACGACGAAGTTTCCCCCCCACACTTCCACAATAACACCAATACACCCAATCTACATAAAACCAAATTTTTTTTTTAAATTAATCAGTTTGTCTGACGATCGCTAAAGTGTGAAACCCAGGGTCACAAGCTCACATCTATCCAACAATATATATATATATATATATATATATATATATATATATATATATATATATATATAGTAAACTAAGAGAGAGATTACATTTTACGCTGATATTTTCACATCATTGTCAGTGTTCTTTTTCCTTAAATGATAATTCTTTGATACATGAAGATTTTCCTTTCCATCCTCTCTGGAATTAACCCTTTTCATATAGTCTTTAATTTATTCTAATCACAATGAGTTTCGTTGTACATCTTCATAATGCTCAGAATTGTTAATCTAGGAACAATTAATCGCTTGGAAATTGTTGTATATCCAATACATTGTTTCTATGCATCAACTATCTTTATTCGAAGTTTCTTGTCAACTCCAGCCATTTTCGTCATTGTTGTAGAACGAACGAGTTAACGCTGTACGTGTCAAAGACATAGTGTCTTCATTTCTTTTTAGTATGTTATAGAATCAGGTCAATACTATTTCATTTTCAGAGCGTGTTTGTATTAAATGACAAATTAACCCAATACATTACAATTACCATAGAGCAATATCGGCGAATAATTTTGGAATCAACCAATATTTAGAAAAATCTATAACTATGAATATGATAGATCGAAACTTTTAAAACATTCAACAATTATTCGAAACTAAAAAAGGAATCAAGTATTTATGTAAAATACAGTATGTAAATATTCGCATTTCCTTTGAAAATATGTATATATTCTCTGGAGGCGAAGAATTCTGTCCACAATAATATATATATATATATATATATATATATATATATATATATATATATATATATATATATATATATATATATATATATATAAAGTGTGTTCCAATAACTTGGAGCGATTTTAAATGTGAATTACGTTCAAGCGGATAATGAGATTTTTTTCTCTTTCTTTCCAATTCCGAGGACATTGGGGTGATATTGTGTTTCACACATAGTTGCCAAGACTTAAAAAAATGTGATCTAATAAAGAAATAAATGAATTTTCTCAAATAACTCTGATTTATATACTATGATCCGTATTAATGAAACTCTCTTATATATAATCCCTCTTAATAAAACACACTTTATATATATATATATATATATATATATATATATATATATATATATATATATATATATATATATATATATATATATATATATATATATATATATATATATATATATATAATATATGAAGAAAAATATACGGAAAAAACAAACAAAAATCCTTATATGCAATTATGCTGTTTTAATGTTAATATAATGTCAACATCGGACGTTTCGGTCTAATAAACCATCTTCAGGGCATATTCATAAAATATAATTAACATTATCAATTCAACCTGACAAAGACGATGGACATAAGAACAAGACTTATCCAAACAGATAACTGAAAGTTTTATATGATCAGCGTTCCGTTTAAACATGGTCACGTTGTCGTCACGTTTTCACAGCGTCACCCACTTCATACTGTCGGATCTATATCCATATATTTGCTTACATATATATATATATATATATATATATATATATATATATATATATATATATATATATATATATATATATATTGAATGCATGAGCGGAGTTATAAAATACTAACATATTGGATTTTCTGGACTAAGGAATATTGATAGTATACTCCATTGATCAAGTCGATTGACATTACATTTGAATATTTGGAGATCATAGCTCTCAGGGAAACTGGAATAGAGAAGGGAGTTCCACAGGCGAGTGGTTCGAGACATGAAGCTATTGGAGTAGAACAGAAAGCTATATTTATTTGTTTCGACAGTGTAAGGCGCTTGAATTCATGAAGTTTGGGAACCAACGTATGCAGCTCCTCGGAGCAATTGACATGAAAGTATTTGTAAAAAAGACAGAGAGAGACGAGTGTAGGCGAGATGCCAGAGCAGGGATAATTATATTGCATATCCGCCTCTGGAGCCTATCAAGAAACCCGAGGCAAACAGAAGGGGCTCCAGACCATATATGGCAGCAATACTCCATGCAAGCTCGAATTGTTGATCTGTAGGATCGATTCCGGGGAGAAAAATTTCATGGTGCGGCACAGGGAGCCAACATTCCTTGCGGTAGACGAAGCAATTGACAATGTATTTGTTTTATCTCAGGTCACAGTCAATGTGAGACCGAGCAGCCGCAGAGAGGTGCTCTCGGGAAGTTGACCGTCAGACATTCTAATGGGGGGCAGGGAAGGATCTCTGTGGTGATTAATAGAGAGCAGTTTTGTTTTTGAAGCTTTAAAGTTGACCAGCCAATTCCTGCCCCAGTTCACAACCGATTGGAGGTCCTTTTCGAGACGCACGGCCAGGTTAGTTTTGTCAGTGACACTAGATTTGTTTTTGAGGCAGGAGTAAATTGTGGTGTCATCTGCGTATATGCCAACTTGGGAATTTATGGCGCCAGAAAGGTCATTTATGTAGATAAGGAATAGAGTGGGGCCTAGGATGGAGCCTTGTCGGACACCTGCATTCGTGGGATAGGAACTGGAGGAGAATCCGTTGAGAACGACCTTCAATTCACAGTTTGACAGGAATGATTGTATTAGGTCAAACAATCGACCCGTAATGCCATAACCCTGGATCTTGCGAAGAAGGCCGGCATGCCAAACCCTATCAAACGCCTTGAAGATGTCTAGGGCCACGGCACGAGCTTCTCCAGTATTTTGAAGAGTTTGGTAAACAGTTTCTGTGATGGCCGTAAGCACATCAGCTGTAGATGGGGCAAAGCGGAAGCCATATTGCTTGTCTTAGAGCAGATCATGGGATGTAAGGTGGTTAATCATTTCGGTATTTATTAGGGCTTCGAAGACTTTGCCGTAGAGGGGTAGGAGACTGATAGGATAGTAATTAGAATGGTCAGAGGGGTGCTAGAGTTCTTGAAGACAGGAACAATCTAAGAAGACTTCCTGCAGCCAGGAAAACAAGATTCCTTGAGGCAGTAGTTATATAGTTTTAGAGAGGGCGGGCGCCAGTTCAGGCGCGCATTTCTTCAAGACAATGGCTGTTATCCCGTCTCCACCACTAGCCTTGTTGGGGTCTAAATTGGAGATAATGCCCAATACTAAAGACGTGGTTATGTGTAACCCACTCAATAGGGCCTCATTTTTTATGGGTACACCGGAAGAGTCGAGCATTGAATTCAATGAAAATTTCCGTGCAAAGCATTCAGCCTTGTCGGCAGAGGAGGTCAAGACTTCGAACAGGTTAAAGGACATATAGAGGGTTTGCAATTGTTCAATACGCTCTTGCAGAGACGCCAATAATGTTTGGAGCCAAATTTGCGATATATATATATATATATATATATATATGTGTGTGTGTGTGTGTGTGTGTGTGTGCGTGTGTGTGCGTGTGTGTAAAAGACAATAGGAAAACTGTAATATCTGCCGACGCGTTTCGTCCGATGTGCACATTTTCAAAGCAAAAAATCAAATTAATTTATTGAAACAAAATAACTAATAATAACAAAACAAAATGTCCTTAACAACTGGAAGAATTTAGATAACTCTGTTTTCACACTGTTTACTGAAAATTATGTCAATTACTGTCACGTGCGGGGATATTGTTTTTATTGACGGATTTAACCATTTTCTTTTGATTTCTTGATACTGTCCCGTACGTTTGTTTGGGGGAGTAGTAAGCCTGTTAAGAAAGCTGAAATAGGGAAAAAGCTTGGGCGTAGATTAATATGTGGGTAATATTCAATGGCGGCACTCTCGAGGATTTTCCTTCTGAGTTAGTTATTTTGTTTTGTGTTTTTTTATGAGTGTAGCATTTTAAACATCAAAATTAGGGTTTGATTTATTTTTATATATGACTAGTGGATTAGCTAAGTTGTTTTTTGTGAGGTTTCTTTTGTGCACATTACGTGATTTTTTTTTTTTTTTTTTTTTTTTTAAATTCTACTTGTTTCTCCAATATATTGGTAGGAACAGTTTGGGCAATTCATTTATAAATACCTTCTAAATACTTCCAGTTGCTAAGGACATTTTGTTTTGATATTATTACTTACGTTGTTTAATAAATTCATTTCGTTTTTGTCTTGAAAAGTCAATATTGGACAAAACGCGTCGGCAACTATTACAGTTTTCCTATTGTATTTTACATTTATAAATATTGTCTTTATCTACAGGTTAACTCTGATAAATTTCTCATATATATATATATATATATATATATATATATATATATATATATATATATATATATATACACACGTAGGATTTTGGCACTGTGGAGAAGGGAATATAGATATAGTATATTTTTCATTGTGGACGGAGGGATATACACGGAAGTTATTGACTGTATGAACGGATTTATATAAACTTAGATTTTTCCCGGCAGTAGGTTGCCATTTCTTTCTGCGTTATACCAGTTGCTATTCGAGGCTATAGAACCTGGTCTGTCCTGGTATTTACCCATAGCTGGAGGTGGGAGGGAAAGAAGAGGATTCATACTTTTCCCAAGTGTATTAGAACGTACGTGAATGCAATGTATTTGACTGGGATTCGAACTCGGCCCTCCGATTCTTCAATCCTAGCCACTATCAATTACTCCACCGAGGGTCCTATATAGATATATTATATTTCTTTTAGACGAAAGGACATACATTTACAATATTAACACGGACGGACGGAGGAATTTCCATATCGGCGTAGTTAATAACATGGAAGGTATTGAATATGAGAAAAATATATATAGACGTATGGTAATGACATTTTGTCGAAAGAATATACAAGTAGTAAACGGACATTGCGGAGAGAGGAATACAAACGAATGATATTGACTCTGCGAACGAAGTTATATAGTCGTAGAACAATAATGCTGAAGTGAAAGAAATATACATTTTGGCTACTGACATTGTGAACGGATGAATATACACAGAGGTTATTGACAATGTGAACGGAGATACAGCCTTGTGCAAATTAAATGATCAACCACTTAAGTTACCTTTTCTTCAAAATATGGCCAGTTTTAAACGCACTGTAATGACAAGGTGTAATCGATTTCTATTTTCTCTCAGATTAGGTCATTTGCAGTGGTGGTTTCAGGCTGTATGATGAAATTTGTTTGGCGTTGAAAAATATTGAGTCATCTGTGATTGCATCAGATTTTTATCACGCCCAGATACTATTTTCTTAACTGTCAATTAGTTGTCCTACGGCCATTGCTTGCGCTGGATGTTACTCGAAGGAAAGGTATAAAAATACTGGCAAGTGAGCAAATCAAAGTACTATAGACTGGCACGGAATCTCTCTTGATTTAAATCCAATCGAGACTCTGTGATCAATCTGCAAAGAACGACTTCGTGGAATGGACATACGTAGTACTAATATGTGCACCGGTTCAACAAAGTGAATAAAAATTAATATTAAGGTATATTATTGTTATTACATATTATTGTAGTGAAATCATAATACCTATAGGTAAAGGATAATTAAGGATAAATGAATAAAGATACCTTAAGGTAAGAAAAAAAGCAAAAAATAATACCAATAATTTTAATATTAAATATATTATTGATAATCACCAAGAATTTAGTGATAGAGAAAAGATATCTTCGCAAATTGTAGGAGAAGATAAATATGGGAAGGATATATGAAGTAAGGAGGATAGACAGAATAACAGGGCAATTATCAAAGATAAGGTATTTTTGTAAATTTTAACAGAAGAGAATTTTGGTAAGGATATATAAAGCAAAGTGGAGAAGTTGAATATATAATGTAATTGTCAAAGACAACAGTTCCTGTACTTGTTAAAGCTGAAGTTTGGTCAGGACTGAAGAGGAGCAGGAATTTACAGATAATTTAAGATCCTTAAGGGTCTAGATAACTTTAAATATACTTCGGTGACGGCATTTATTAAATATTTCATTAATTTCGATGACAATATCTTTGAATTTTTCAATTTAATAATTCTATTTTTTCTTGTAGGCATAGATTTCATTGACATTTAAAACAACTAGGATTGTGCGCAAATCCTATAATTTTCGATTCATTCTGAATGTTAAGTTAATTCTCCCCCAATTGCAAAATCTTTTGAGAAAGTTCTGTTTGAAATTTAAATTTTGGGTTGGAAAAAGAATGCCGATGGTTATACAGGCCATGCTTCCCTTCTTCCACGGAAATTCCAATAAAAATATTGTCGCTGTTCTTGTTCTCTTTAGGGTAAATATTTTCCTCGTAAATTACGCTAGAGTTACTGCATTTTCCTTCTCCTGGACAGAGTAGTTGTCTACAATTACATGTGGTATTCATATTTGGTGAATTGTTGATGCCATAGGATTTATTATGCGAATCAATAATTTTATACATATTATCTTTACAAGAATAACTTACTTTCATATTTTTTCTATTGAAAGTTCTACATAGTGTGTGGTTATTTGTTAAATATTTGTTTATAAGTTTTATGAACACTTGTTCTACGTTAATTTTATATAACCTACAGAAGGGTGGTTGAGCAATATTATATTTCTTATTCTATTTTCACGCATATCATATATATATATATATATATATATATATATATATATATATATATATATATATATATATATATATAATGAAGAAATATGGTTTTAATGCGTGGTATATTTATGGGATAAAATAAACAATATCAAAGATAGAACGTATGTAAATATAAAAGTGAACACTGAAGTCAACACTCAGAGGCGACAGGCTGTTTCATGCTGGACGCAATCGTCAGCCTGTTCCCTCTGAGTGATGACTTCAATGTTCACTTTCATATATATATATATATATATATATATATATATATATATATATATATATATATATATTGACTTTGGATGACAAACTGGAAAGTGACATTGCATTTTGGTTCATCGTATAAACAAAAAAGTTATCTCATCAAATCAGTCCAATATTTCTTTACCGTTTACATTTAATACTGACAATAATTTCCGAAGTTATTCATATATATATATATATATATATATATATATATATATATATATATATATATATATATATAAAGAAATATAGTCTTAAGGTGTGCTATATTTATGGAATAAAGTGCTCAATATCAGAGATAGAGCGTGTGTAAATATAAAAGTGAACATAGAAGTCAACACTTAGAGGCGACAGTCTGTTTCATGCTATATGCAATGACGATTGCATATAGCATGAAACCTTTTCTATGTGCCTGCTATCAATACAGTGTAATCTGCCTGCCTAATATTTTTAAAATAATGGCCACCTATTTTAAATACTAATACAATTTCTAACTGCCCCTATCTTGTTTCACGGTAAATATTGAATAGGTCCGGCGAGAAGACACCTTCTTTATTATTAATATACTTATATTTCTTTGGCGTCTCTGAAGATACGTATATATGATTCCAAGAAGTGTCCAACAATTCAAAACATGTTTTTTTTTTTTTTTTCTTTGAGCTTTTGCTTAAGGACTGTACCCTTTTTCAAACTGTCAAGGTAGATTTCACTCAGTTATTCCGAATATTACCCTACGAATGAGTGTACCTCCACAAGTATATACACATAGACACACACACACATATTTATATTTACACACACACACACATATATATATATATATTTACACACACGAACACGAACACATACACACGCACACACACACACACACACACACACACATATATATATATATATATATATATATATATATATATATATATATATATATATATATATATATGTAAGTCTGTATGTGCGTGTCTACCTGTGTTTTGACCTTTATTTCCTCTTTGAAATAATAAGAATGTAAAACTTTTACTTTTCAAAATGAGAAATATTCCTGCAAACTTCATAGCAAATGTCAGATCTCTTTTGCAAATTTTCCAACTTGAAGAAAATACCAAATTTTCAATTTTCAAAACCTCGCAAGTTCCAATCTGCCACGCCCCGTTTGTTACGCTTCTTTTCTTTCTTGGTACGAAATGTTTGTTATCTTCTATAAATGAATCAATCTTCACCTTTTTTTTTTACATTTATAGTTTCTTCTTCTTCTTCTTCTTCTTCTTCTTCTTCTTCTTCTTCTTCTTCTTCAATTTATTAGTATTAGTGGCATTATTATTAATAGTAGTTTGAGGAGAAGTTGAGGAAGTCTCATCTTTCAAGACTGAATATGCTATACCTTTACCAATGTTTAGGTCATTGTTGTTTGTTACCTCTTTCAGTGTTTTTCATTTTCCAACATCCATTATTCTTCGTAGCCATACTCCTTATTTCTTTTTATCGTTATTATTATTATTATTAACCACAAGAACAACAACAACAATATTAATAATATTGATAGTAATAATAATCATGTTCTCATTGAGGGAAGTCTTGGTAACCCATGCCTTAAACGAAATACGAAAACCCTATTCGCAAGTACAGTTCACAAATTACGAAATTTTTATCTATGTAAAACGAGCGTGATGTTAGCTGTTTTTTTTTAAATGGTCAGTGGAAAATATCATGAAGCCATTTCTGATCTTAGGTCTCTGGTTTGGGACCAGGAGAGTAATTTGTATACAACACAAATCAAAGGAAATACTACTACTACTACTACTGCTACTACTACTATTACTACTACTACTACTAATAATAATACCCAAGCCCAGCTTCGGCGATAGGACCTGTAACAATTTTATGGGACTACAAATTACACACAGACAGAACAATCAAAGTTAATCGCCCAGACATCGTAATTAAATGTCGCAAACAAAAAATTGCATCTATATTGATATGGCAGTCCCTGCAGACTGCGATGTATCTTTGCAGATCTTCAAAAAACTATCAAAATGCAAGGATCTTGAAGTGGAATAAATAATAATAATAATAATAATAATAATAGGTGCTTCCTTACTGATATGTCTTTCCCTGCAGACTGCAATGTATCTTTGAAGATCTTCAAAAACCTATCAAAATACCAGAACCTTGAAATGGAAATCTCAAAAATCTGACAGATGGGAGCATCAACAATTCCTATTGTAGTTTGCGCCCTCGGATTGATGGGAAACTATTCCAACAACCTCATTGAAGGGATTCCTGGAAGTTTATGCCTTAAAAAATATATTTTAAAAAAATTCTAACGAGTACAGCGCACAAATTACGAAGGGCTTTCTCTATGTAAAATATGATTTTTTTTTTTTTTTTGTTAAATTGCTCCGTTGAAAACGTCATGATGCCATTTCTGACCTTAAGTCTCTGGGTGGGGCTCGGAAAGAAATGCGTACACACCAGAAATCAAAGGAATAATAATAATAATAATAATAATAATCCCTATTATGATTCTGCTTGAACCACCCTTTTTCAGTTACGCATTTTCTTAGTTCACACGACAGTAACTCCCAGCTAATACATCATAAATATTGTTCTATTCTGTATTGATCGCGTGAAAAGACAGAACCCATATACCAAAGACGCTACATGGTTTCAGTGAGAACATATAAGAAAGAAAGAAAGAAATATAGAAGAGTTTAACATTTGAATGGAATGTTGTTAATTTCACATGTTTTCGTTTTCAAACATTTATTTAAAAATAAATTTATTAATGAAAATGTTTGCAAATGGTTCAGGTTAATATTTGTTTCTTCATTTGCATATTTACACTTTGTATCTGTTGATCTTCCCTAAGAATAAAATGACAATTTACATTTCCAGAACCTTCCTCAGTAGCCTTATCAAGTTGAGAAATTAATAGTCGTCTGTAGAAGTGTCAAAACAACAGGGAATTATCGACTCATGGCCAATCGATTCGGAAACTGTTCCAATTAAGATAAAAATCATGAAATTAAAAATGCTGGATCGAAAGACAATGTAGAAGAAATACAAGGCAAATAGTGTAAAATGATGAAAGAAGAAAAAGTGAGAAGAAAGAAGATAACAAAGAGAAATAATAGTAGGAAAAAAGAAGTAGAAAAGGATGGTAAGATAAGATGAAAGGGAGGAAGGAAGGAAGAAGTAGAAGACAAGAAGAAAAAAGAAAAGGAAAAATAAGAACAAGAAAATGATGAATAACAAGAAGAACGAGATGAAGAACCGGAAGAAGAAGAAGAAGACGAAGACGAAGAAGAACAAGAACAAGAACAAGAACAACAACTACAACAAGAAAAGGACAAGAACAAGAATTAGAACGAAAACAACAACAACAATAACAGGAAAAACACGGACAAGACGATGATAAAGGACAAGAAAAATAAGAACGAGATGAAGAAGAAGAAGAAGAAAGAAGAAGAAGAAGAAGAAGAAGAAGAAGAACAACAACAACAACAACAAGAATAACAAGAATAACAAGAACAAGACAATGAAGAAGGAAAAGAAAAATAAGAACGAGATGAAGAAGAGGAACCGGAAAGAAGAAGAAGAAGAAGAAGAAGAAGAAGAAGAAGAAGAAGAACAACAACAACAACAACAACAACAACAACAACAACAAGAATAACAAGAATAACAAGAACAAGACGATGAAGAAGGAAAAGAAAAATAAGAACGAGATGAAGAAGAGGAACCGGAAAGAAGAAGAAGAAGAAGAAGAAGAAGAAGAAGAAGAAGAAGTAGAAAAAGAAGAAGAAGAAGATCAAAAAGGAGAAGAGGGCGAACAACAACAACAGCAACATCAAGAAGAAGAAGAAGAAGAAGAAGAACAACAACAACATCAACAACAACAATAACAAGAACAAGACGAAGAAGAAGGACAAGAAAAATAAGAACAATAAGAAGAAGGGGAAAAAGAACAAGAACAAGAAGATGAAGTAGAACAAAAACATGTAGAACAAAAAGGAGGACAAGAAAAAGAAGTCAAGAAGAACATGATTAAGAAGAAGAAGTAAAACATGGACATGAAGAAGAAGAAGAATACCAAGAACAAGAAGTAGAAGAAAATCAAGAAAAAGGGGAAAACATCAACAATAAAAAAAAACATGAGGAAGAAGAAGAAAAAGAACAACAACAACAACAGCAACATCAAGAAGAAGAAGAACAAGAAGAACAAGAACAACATCAACAACAACAATAACAAGAACAAGACGAAGAAGAAGGACAAGAAAAATAAGAACAATAAGAAGAAGGGGAAAAAGAACAAGAACAAGAAGATGAAGTAGAACAAAAACAAGTAGAACAAAAAGGAGGACAAGAAAAAGAAGTCAAGAAGAACATGATTAAGAAGAAGTAAAACATGGACATGAAGAAGAAGAAGAATACCAAGAACAAGAAGTAGAAGAAAATCAAGAAAAAGGGGAAAACATCAACAATAAAAAAAAACATGAGGAAGAAGAAGAAAAAGAACAACAACAACAACAATAACAACAAGTAGAAGAAGAAGCGGAAGAACAAGTGTAATAATAGTGGTATCAATAGTAGTACAAGTAGTAAGAGTAGAAAGAAGAAATTGAAAAGTTATAGAGAGCAACGATAGATTAAAGAACAAAGGTCAGAGTATTTGGACAGCCTGCACGAAATGACATTCTGGCGCTCAGGAATGACTAAAGTCTTTATCTATCGACCAAACTGACGCATGATGATGCAATTTTTGGTAACGACCATAAAAACAAAAAGAATCACTCGAGACATAACTTTATTAATCTACAAAACGACTTCTGAGAAAATGGGTTGCAAAAACGCAAAGACCTCCTAAAATCTTGGAATAGAATATATTCAACTATATTTCGAAACTTCGAAAAAAATTTATTCAAATAAGAAAAAGAAATGATAAGGATCAAATGATATTTGTGATTGTCAATATATACATACATGCACACACACACACACACACACACATATATATATATATAGATATATATATAGATAGATAGATATATAGATAGATAGAAGTAAGTTGAATCAAATGAGAAGATATAAGCAACCGTATACGCGCGTTTTGGCAGGCATACATAGGCAACTAAATAATCAAATTTACTCATGAGGTGTAAACATAATAGTGCTGTATGTGCTTAGACAGAGCAACATAGAGATAAAGAAATATACAAATGCATATACCGAAGTTTTAATGTGCGACATAAGTTTTGCTGGTTTTCCTGCTCATCGGGCGCAACGTAAACCTTTTTATTATGAGATGCAGATAGGTTTCATTTTTAACAAAAAGAGAAAAGTTTAAAAAATGAAAATAAATAAATAAAAGAAAAAAAGAAAAATTAAATATTTAAAATTTAAAATTATTACTGAAGACGCTGCCCTGGATCTGATATAATAACGCTTGTCTGGTTAACGGGAGGTAAGCGGGTATGAAACCTAAGGATTAATAAAAAAATATTTAATAAAAAAGAGGAATTCCAGTATTTTAAGAGAAACGATTTTGTGTGGTTACAGGCGATCTTGAGTTCGCTCCGCTTATTAAGCAGTCTTACATTGTTAATATTTTTGACTATGAATATTTTTTTTCTAATAGGCATCGCCCCAATCTGTCGGAAAATATTTTGGTTTGGGCATCACCACATGTAAATTAGGAATTCCTAGCCCAAGCCAAACCATTTTCCGGCAGATGGGGGTGAGGCAACCAGTGTCTATTAGAAAAAAAAATCATCAACTTTTTTCAGTCCTTCATGAGCTTCTGATACTTAGCTATAATATGTTTAGTTAATGGTAAACATGTAATTTTCGTTCATGATTGATTTCACTGCGTTTCTTCTATTAAGCTTAAAGAGTGATTATACATTCTTATTGCGCAGTATACAGTCCAATACTGGACTCTTCCGTCGCTTGGAGAATGAGGATCAAGCAAATTAGTTACTAGAAACTGACAGCCAGACTACCTGCACACATCAGCTGATTATAGTGGTGAATTCTTGTGCAAAAACAAACACACTTTTTTGGAAGAACCGCTGGTTTTGAATTCAGAGTTGTTCTTCTCCTAGATTGGTTACTATAGAACCAATTTTTTTCCTGAAATTAAGCTGGGGGGAGAAGAAGAGGAATAATATTAGGTTGGTGCAAAAATAATGACGTAATAATGTCGTTTTTTGACGTTAAAAATACGTAAAAAAACGACATAATTACGTCATTATTTTTGCACCAACCTAATACCTTTCCCAAGAGTAATAGTACGGATATGAATGTAATGGATTCGACTGGAATTCGAACACCGTTCTCAGTTTCTTCAAACCGAGCCACTAGTCATTAAGCCACAAGAGTTCAATAGTGTTATAAGTGCCTCCTATAGAATCCAATGGTGTTATGAAAACGTCGGGAATTCCACTTTGATCATTTCTAAAAAAAACCTTAGCCCAAAGCCCAAAGCAAAATAAGGTATAAAAAAGAAAGAACTAAGAACATAAAATTGTGGTAAAAACAATCGTCCAGAATCCAAGCTCAGAGTCTAAAGAAAAAACAATATCCTCCAACCGAGTAAAGCAAATATGTGTGTGTGTATGTGTGTGTGAGTGTGAACACGAATTTTATACGATTCTTAATGAAAAGGGTATAAATGAAAAGGCGCTACCGAAATACAACTAAGTTTTCTCTCTCTCTCTACACACACACACACACACACACATATATATATATATATATATATATATATAGTTATTTATTTAAGAATATGATTCCAACACGCTACATAAGAGGTCTCATGTTTCAAAACAAGAGCCGAAAACTTCAATATAATTATTTGAATTAAATTGGATTAGAGCTTACTTTAATTCAATTTAATTCAAATAATTATATTGAAGTTTTCGGCTCTTGTTTTGAAACATGAGACCTCTTATGTAGCGCGTTGAAATCATATTTTTAAATAAATAATTATATTTATGCTCTACTTTTGTATCGAGCACTATTTTTAAAAAATAATAACAAAAATACTACAGAACTTTGGATTATTTACCTAACCAGTTAATTTCTATATATTTTCGCACACCCACCCACCCACACACACACACACACACACACACACACACATATATATATATATATATATATATATATCAAACATATACCGACATAATGTTTATTAATAGCTCAGTTCAATACCGTTTCCAAAGTTTCTTTAACCTCTCAAAAACTGATCTCTTTTAATTTTATCCACCTTCAAAAACATTTAAGCAGATTCATCGCAATGATCTGTATATATGGTATATATTTGAAATCGAATCGAGTTCACTCAGTCACTGAGTGTTTATCTAAAAATAAATACGCTTAAATTCAGCTTCATCCCTGACGTGCGCCAACTAGGCGTTTAGTCACATTGATGAGTGGTTTTGGTTACTATAACCAAGTAGAATACGGTAGCAGTAATCGACTGGTACGCGTCGTAGTCGCAGGTAAGAATTGTAGATCAATGGCGTAGTCCAATGGTAGTCGTTATAGACTTAGCTCTCAGACTAAGGCTCTTGACTCTCCTACACGTCCGTCGGTACTTATGACGGACACCAGCCAATCATATTCCAGTGAGGGGGAACACAGATGTATGCATATTCCATTATATCATATATATATATATATATATATGTGTGTGTGTGTGTGTGTGTGTGTACAAGTGTAGACAACATTTGGAAACAGCAGAAGCGAACAGTATATTTCACGCATTTATAATACTGATCAATGGGCCATGACTGTTAACATTCAGCAGCGTATATATTTAACTGATTTCCCGCCCAATACACATGGCCGGAAATTGCGTTCGAGCATGCAATATTCTGTCGTTACTCGTGTATTGGCCTCAGTGTTCACCCTTGCATTTACACACGATCTATATATATATATATCTATCCCAGGTATTGAGCACTCATACCCATTAACACAGCATACAGTCATCTATTTCTCATATTTTTTTTCATATTATCAGCTCGTACGACTGAACACAGACAACTTTATTCTGTTGACTGGCGGAGACCATTCTGGTATCAGTACACGTCAAATGAAGCCTAGCATGTCGCAAATCACATAGTACCGCATGGAGGGTACTTCAAGAGCAGCTCGTGTGTCATTTGCAACGTGTCCAGGGTCTTTCGTCCTCTGATCACTATCCACGGAAGAACTTTTGACGATAGTTTATTGCACAACGTGTAGATACGTTGTTTGTCTCTTCAGTGTTGTTTCACACGTCAAGTGGGCCTAGCATTGTTGTATATCTCAGGGTACTGCGTGGAGGGTAATTTAAGAGCAGCTCCTGTATTCGTATCATTTGCAACGTGTGCAGAGTCTTTCGTCCTCTGATCATTCACCACGGCCGATAGTTTATTACACAAACTGATGATCTTTTGTTTGTCACTTCAGTCTTGTTTATCGATGAAGCAACATTTGTAAGAGGTGGAATAAAAAATTTACACCACCATATTTACGGGCGGATCGAAATCCTCATGATACAACACAGGCTAGATACCAACATCAGTTTACGGATAATGTGTTGTTTTAGTATTGTAGGTGACTGTCTGGTAGGTCTATATGGTCTCCCATAATCTCTTACAGAATCCGTCTACTGGGACTTTATTTCGAACACACTTCCAAGTACACCTGCTCATACGAAAAAGCATGATTCATGCATGACGGGGCTCAAGCACATGTTAGCCATTTTGTTCACAATGTACTGGCTGCCATTTACCATGAAACATGGATAGGTCGGGGAGGACCTGTTCTGAAATCAATCCTTTGGATTTTTATCTGTAGAGCCACCTAAATAAATTGATTTCTGCAGTAGACATTAATAATGAAGAGACGCTTCTACTGTGTGTCATGGCATACTACGAAACCACTGGAAACCGCTTGGGAATATTAGAAAGAGGCCAACAGTCAAAGATCCGACGGGTGTATGCGTGTGCAGAAGCAAGTTGAGTACATTTTTAACCTTTGTTATTATTTGATGTGTTGAGGCAGAATGATGGCAGAGGCACAGTGGACAAAGGTGTCATGAAGACCCAAAGAGTGTGAGTTCAATACCCGGTTAAGGCGGTGGAAAACTTAGAGAGGGGAACTAACAGGATATAACTGATAATTGATATCCATTAGATGTGGCACGTGGATCAGTCTACCCCAGTGAGCGAAATAAATAGTTAAGTTCGACATTTCAACCACCTGAAGAAGGCCGGAGCGTACAACGGACGAAACGTTGTAATAAATATGGCGACAAAGATGAGGATAATTCTCCGAATAATGTAAATAGTGTCGTCTCACAAGGTACTGAGTGTAAACTTTTTATTTCCTTTTTTTCTAGCATTCCTAAAAGTATTTTCTCTTCCGAATATAAATTGCGTAAAATCTTTCCAAATGGTCTGTATATTACATAGCTCTGTTAGCCATTATCGAGCACATTTGTTCTGTTTTTACTGTATATGTACATTTTCATAAAAGTTCATATTTATGTCAGAATGATGCGAATATTTTTGTTGTTTCCAAACACGGTCAGGATATTGTGATCGTGTTCATAGTTTATATTATTCGGTATTAGCTTGTTCTTTATAATTAATATTTCTAGTATTTTCAGCTGTTTTTTTGTTTTTACAAATGGACCAGTTTAATAAGAGAAAACTATGGCGGACTCTAAATCATCTAATTTTTAATACCTAATAAACGAAAGTGAATAAAAGTATGTTTATCATGTCTGGTTTTCGCACGTCGAGAGCGCCATGCCTCACTGAGAAAAACACTAATGCTATATAGTTATTTCAGTCGCAGACCCACGCTAATCGTTCATATTCAAACAGACTGCGCCGCCTCCTAAGTAGAAGGTCTACTCTCAACAGCCAGTTGTGGAAGGGGACACAACTCATGGTGCTTACAGCACCACATACATCAAAAACTGAGTCTCTTATCAGATTGACCTTATTCTCTGTTACAAAAAGCTATTATTATTGTTGTTTCATTTTTTATTTCTTTTTTTGTACTCATTTGCCTTGTTAAATTCAATCATGGAACGACACGCGATGGTAAAGAAAGGTTTTCCGTTTATATTTCATTTGCAAAGCCTAGAAAGTTCATATTTGCTCAGTTTTCTATGTGAAACGTAAACGAAACTAAAAAGAATTTTTTTATTTATTTAATTCGATTTTTTTTTATTAATCTTTTATTAAAAGAATGAAACTAGAATCATTCCGGAGGAAGCATTTTCTTT
Source organism: Acanthosepion lycidas (assembly GCA_963932145.1). Taxonomy (NCBI): domain Eukaryota; kingdom Metazoa; phylum Mollusca; class Cephalopoda; order Sepiida; family Sepiidae; genus Acanthosepion; species Acanthosepion lycidas. The sequence goes on from OZ010612.1 coordinate 54,454,563, forward strand.
AATACAAAAAAAAAAAAGAAAAAAGAATCGTCTTAAATATAGTATATAACATTATTTAATCGACGAAACTCTTCGTGGCCGAGTCAGTTAAAAACACGTTAGATCTAAGAATGATTTCACTAGAAAAAAGGGTTCGAGGGTTGGAATCCTGAAGGAGGGTACAATTTTTTAATAAGATTTCTAAAATATTCAGACCAAGCGATGAAAATCAGTACTGCGTAAAAAATAAACGGTCTACTCAAGTATGTATATCCACTAAAAATGATATTTAAATTAACAAAAATAGATTTATCTATGCGCAGACTCTATGAAATTAAACTCAGTACTAGACTAGCGTCGAGATCTCATCAATTTACATTTGAGCTAGCTAGATGTAGACGTAAATTCTATGCTAACAGTTTCTTCTCTTGCATTTCGAGCTTGTGGAACTCCCTTCCAGATCCAAGCATTCCCACCAGCTTTAATCTGCCAAAATTTAAATGAAATTCCAGTTGGCATCTACTGTCCTCCTGATTAATATTTCCTCTCTTTGCTCAGAATTTTTTCTGTTTCTAATTCTTCGACAGCCCGTAAAGTCTTTCATTTTAGTTACTGTATTACCTTGCTTGTAGTGATAGCGATTTTTAAAAAAATACGCGATGTGAAATAAGTTTAAGCGTCTAATATATATTTTATTTTTTCTTTAAGATTTGGTGGAAATTTGGGCGATATTATTTTTCACACCTAATAGCCATGACTTAAATAACATGAACCAATAGCACTGATTTTTTCTTACTGCTGACTTTCACCCGGCTTAATAAAACACCTTTATATATAATCCGTCTTAATGAAACGCCCTTTATATGATGGTTTGGGGTAGTCAATGCTTTTGATAAACTCCCATACGAATTTTAATATCGGTAAATAAGAAATCTCTAAGGATTATTTCATAGGCGAGTACAGATCGACGTCAGTGTGGGAATGCCCCTAGCTAACATAAAAATTCAGTGTTTGAGACAACACATCAGGTCAGACGGAAAGAAAACGGTATGGGGAAGCTTGATTATCTGATTTACGGAGGTGATAAGTCGTTCCTCTTAGGAGTATGGGTCACGGGAATTATTTATACGTCCATTTCCTGTGTCTCATGTTAATTTCCATAATTTGTCTTTCTTTCGGCCTTGCGATTCATCGTAAACATCTATGAGGCATTTAAGAACACTTCCCTACAAACGTGTGCGTCTGTGCGGGAGAGCAAGAAAGAGAGAGACTAAGAGAGAGAGAGAGAGAGGAGGGGTTACAGCAAGGGAAAATTAGAGAAAAGAAACGGTATAAGGGAAATTGAAGAAAGGATAAAAGCTGAACGGGATTCAAAGAAGATAGAAAATGGCGATTGACATTACATTTAAATTTTTGAAGATTATAATTCCGTATTGTGTTCCTTCTTTTTTTTTATCATTTAATCCCGACTAGTACGCAGGGGTTTACAGAGAATGAAAGTGAGCGAGAATACTGAGAATAGGGAGGATTTAGGAAAGGACAAAAAATTAACGGCATTCAGGAAGACAAAAGACTGCGATTTATGTTGCATATAAATTTTGGAAGATTGTAGTTATCAGGGAATTAAGTAAGCAGGAGTGAGTTCCACAGGCGGGAAGTACGAGAAAAGAAACTTTTGATGGAGTGAATGGCGGTTACATTTAACATACAGTAGCAATTGATGTTACATATAAATGTTTGAAGATTGTAGTTATCAGGGAATCAAGAAAACATAAAGGAGTTCCACACGCGCGAAGTACGAGAAAAAACAGTTGGAATAGAAGTAACATTTAACTAATTCAGCAGTAAAAGGGTGGGACCTAAATGCCAAACTAGTTGCATGCTTTTGCCAACATAACCATCCCTATCCTGCCATTCATTACAGATAATTTCGGCAGTGGCCGATTTCTTTCTTCTGTCGGTCTCGCATTCATTAAGTCCTGTGGATGTCAAATTCGCTAAGCCGTCCTTTCTCGTTATGTGCCCAATAAACTTCAGCTGTCTCTATCTCATACTGAGTATAAGTATCATTTTTATTCGTATTTCCTTAAAAGTATTTTTTTACGCTATTCGGCAGCAATATTTTCAGCATTATTCTGCAGAATTATATTCCTGTTTCAGGCACGGGCAACCTTTTTCGAGCAGTGGATTGTATATCGTAAAGAAGGCCACAGAACTAAAAATATTCAAGGTAATGTTTTGCAGAAGTTACCGCAGTTATATTCATTACAGAAAACCATATGTGTAACCATATAACTTGGAAATGGTGAATTTTTTTTTTTTTTAAGGGACAAATACTTTTTCTATAATTAAAATATCAAATATTGGTATAATATTAACGCTGATGTCAGTGTGAATATTGTGTTTAGGTAGAAACATGTCTTGTAATATTTGATTCGATCGGCATATTCAACAAATAGAAAATTGCTTTTTTCACTGCAAATTATTTATTATATCCTATACATGTATTTTACAAAGAATTTAAAGCAGATTACACAATATTTTAAGTTCAATTTTGGTTTGTATTGAGATAAGGTAACATAAACAGTACATTTGTTTGCGGAATATCATTACGTCATTGTTACATAATTTTAGTGAAATCATTACGGTTTTTTGTAAAAAAGATTATATTTTGGGTCGTATATTAATTTATAGTGTACCTTTTCACAGGTATTATTTTGAAATGGAATAAGAGCACTCTAAATTTCAGTATTTCGCTATTGCCCATCAAATTGACTGTAATAAAGCGGTCTAAAAACAGCAATGGAAAAGTGGGGTAACAAAGCGTAAAAGAAATAGCTCCAATTTATTTAAATTCGGAAATTTAGCATTGCAGCCAAATTATTCTAAAATGCTGGCAATAAAAAAGGAGAAAAGGAAAAATACCTAATAACAAATAAAATATAGCTTCAAAATTTATAATAATTTTATTTATTTGTTATGTAACTAAATACATAATTGTCAACAATGTTTCCGTAAAACTTTATATTGCCTGTAATAAATTCTTAATAAATAGTATTTTTATTATTTTACTTAAGTGTAAGCTAGTCCAACATTTACATTTCTTTATGGGTAACCGCTAAAAGAAATGTTGATTATCACTGCCGGAGACCTTATAGCGCGTATTTCCGCAGAATTATCAAATGTTGAATACGCCCCTCCTCTCCCGTAAAAATATTGGTGGACTCAATGTGAGTCCAAGCAAAAAATTACGAAAAAAAAAAGGGAAAAAAAGACAACTAATTGCATGTATTTACAAAATGAAATTAGATGAATATAGAAATTACGATAAAAGAAGAAAACATTAAACTAGTTCCATAGAAAAGCATTTAAACTAGCTCTGGGAGAACGTACGTTTTGGTGTGTGTGTGAAATTTGTGTCCGTGATAGACATGTGTGCATATGTGAATGTTTTTTGTGACACGTGTCTATCGAACACGTGTCACAAGAGAATTCTGCAGACAAAAAAGAAAAAAACACAGGCGAGCATAGAGTCTGGGTTCCAACCGTACGTACGACTACATCTGAAAGCTTGTGTGAATAGAGGCCTGTTTTTAGGCTTAAAGAATTCCTCCTAATGACGGTCCTTTGGCAGTCAAGTGAGACAATCCACAAAAACATCTAGCTGTGTTTTCAATTTTTGGTTTTTCTTTGGAAAGTTTCCTATTTCAGATCAATTTGTTTTTTAAACTTTTGATCACCCTTAGCAAAGATCGTCAATGGTTTAAAGTATGGACCTCCACAAAAACGTGATACCTAAAGTTTAATTTGAATTTTAAAAAAATAATTTTTTTCTTCAAGCTTTTATTTTAGTTTCATTTGAAGCTAAGAAAATTAAATCTAACATTTCCAATAAGCAAAATAATTAGAAATAATGTTTGTTTGTTTGGGTTTTATGGCATATCAACCACAGTGGGTTATTTAATGCCAAATCCAGTTTATATGAATTGTAAATGCCTATTTTGTATGGATAAAAAACGTATAGCTGGCAACATTATTGTTTCAAAAACGTATACCTGGCAACATTATTTTTTACAAAAAAACGTATAGCTGGCAACATTATGGTTCCCAAAACGCATAGATGGCAACATTGTTTCAAAAACTTATAGCTGGCAACATTATTTTTAACAAAAAGTTATAGCTGACAATATTATTGTTTCAAAAAAGTATAGCTGGCAACATTATTGTTTCAAAAAACGTATAGCTGGCAACATTATTTCTTACAAAAAAACGTATAGCTGGCAACATTATGGTTCCAAAAACGTATAGGTGGCAACGTTATTGTTTCAAAAACGTATAGCTGGCAACATTATGGTTCCAAAAACGCATAGATGGCGACATTGTTTCAAAAACTTATAGCTGGCAACATTATTTTTAACAAAAAATGTATAGCTGACAACATTATTTTTTACAAAAAATGTATAGCTGGCAACATTATTGTTTCAAAAACGTATACCTGGCAACATTATTGTTTCAAAAACGCATAGCTGGCAACATTATTGTTTCAAAAACGTATAGCTGGCAACATTCTTTTTCTGAAAACATTATCTGATGCCTTGCTGTTGGATGTAGTTTATCGCCGTAGCCAGGACGCGGATATAGTTTACCGTCATACCCAGGACCATCAAAAACGTTTTAGCTGGCAACATTATGGTTTCAAAAACGCATAGCTGGCAACATTATTTTTCCGAAAACATTATCTGAGGCTTTGCTGTTGGATGTAGTTTATCGCCATACCCAGGACGCCGATGTAGTTTATCGTCATATCCAGAACGAACTTAGAAATAAGTATACTTAGAAATATGCCCTATTTCAAGAACAAATTGAAATTGAATGGAAATAATTTCTTTTTCTTTTTTGTTGTTACTAAAACAGCTGATTAGCGCCTTTTTTAGTCGTCTTTCATTTCAATCTATTTGTCTTTCATAACGAAATCTTCTAAAAATAAGATATAATTTTACGAAGCGTTATTTGAGAAATATTAGATAATATAAAGTATAATTAATCTGATTTAGACCAAATATTATTTACTTTAAGTTTAAAACATCGCAGAAATGCATTTTTTTAACCGACAGGTCTTTTAACCGACTCGGCCACGAAAGCATCGTGTATTAAACAAGATTCTATACTACCTTTGATATGGGTACGTGGCCGAGTGGTTCGAACATTACGCATTCTGAACATGAGACCCGGGTTCGAATCTCTTTGTGATTGAAATTGGGTAGACAGAATTCATGGGTACAATCGATAGCTGTGCTATCACGAAGTCACAAATCATCGTGACCAAGGGGTTGAGTGTGCTGGCTTTGTTCAAATTGTTGATGACGTTAGATAACAGGCTCTCTCCCAGAAAGAGAGCATAGTTGCAGTATAAACCATAGATGGGCTCTGTGGGTGTTGAACAAACACAAAATGTGCCTGAGCAAGCGTCTGCAATGGGGATTGGCTAGTCGCCCTAGTAGACGGGTGTCCTCGAATAGGTGTCGCCAGCTATAATACTACCTTTAATTCCATCTTTTTCATAATAAAGATAATGCGTCCTCCTGAAAGATTCTATTTTGGTTTTCCTTTAATAAAAACATAATGAAAATATGTCGGATTAATAAATAAAAAATTCATTACTTCTTTAGTAATTGCTTTGTTTACGTTTCAGATACGAAACAGAGATGCAGACAATAATCCGAATATAAATAGTGTAAATAAGATTAAATGCTCATGTCAGAAATTTAGACAGATTTTTTTATTTTATTTTGAAATCTTCGTTTGAGAAAAGTTCTTTAAAACATAGGTTTCACACTCAAAATACGGCATTAAATTTTTCTTCAGTTCCTCTATCTTTTTTCTTTTCTGGATATACAATGTGTGTGTATATATATATATATATATATATATAGAGAGAGAGAGAGAGAGAAATTCCCAGATCAATTCTGTGGACAAGACAGATTGGTATAAAATGACAATTGGAAAAAAAGATCTTAGATTTTGCCGACGCGTTTCGTCTTCCGACTTTTTCAAGGCAAAAATGAAATCGAAATGTTCTTGTTGTCATAGTTACATTAAAAAATCCAAATTAAAAAAAGATCTGGAAAAAAAAAATCTCTTACTATAAAGGTAATTTACATTAACCAGAAAAAAAAAAAAAGCTTAGACAGAAGCGTCTATCTTTTTAAATTTAGATTTTTTAATGTAACTATAACAACGTGATTACCAGCGTGATTACCAGCACTACTCTAAAAATATAAAGATTCTCATTAAATAATAAAGGATCGCACTATATATGAAATAGAATTATACACGAATACTATTTTTTTGCATTTGGAAAGATATCTTTTGCTTTAACACTGTGCGTTCGTATTTCGCTGTCATATTTTTCCGCCGCCAACAGTATTGTAAACTCTTATTAACAGTTAGCAAAGGATTGGGTTATATGTTATCAAATACGTTACATGTTTCTGCTAATGCGTCAAACTCGAAATGTCGGGTAGCAACTCAAACGCGCACACACACGCGTTCATATATATATATATATATATATATATATATATATATATATATATATATATATATATATATATATATATCAAGAGACATATATTGGTGCTGTGATATGAGATCATTTGCAGATCTCTATTTTCAACCCATGTCTTGAAGGCTGGTAACTTAAAATAATCTACAAATCAAATCAGCAAGAGCAAACGAGATTAGAAATTCAGGCATTTTTGTTTTAATGCAACTTTGAGTAAATAAGCAATATATGTGGATAGAGACACTACTTAGCTATTAACACCAGGTTCTATCTATCTATCTATCTATCTATCTATCTATCTATCTGTCTATCTGTCTGTCTATCTATCTATCTATCTATTCATGTATACGAAAGTATCTATCTATCTATCTATCTATCTATTCATGTATACGAAAGTATCTATCTATCTATTTGTCTCTCATCAATTTATCTATGCCATTTTGTTTTTACGTTTGTTTATTATTTCTATCCATCTGTCTTAGTCTATTCATATCTATCTATCTATCTATCTATCTATCTATCTATCTATCTATCTATCTATTCATGTATACAAAAGTATCTATCTATCTATTTATCAATTTATCTATGCCATTTTGTTTATTATTTCTATTCAGCTGTCTTAGTCTATTCATATCTATCTGTCTATTGATCTATCTACCTATCTATCTATCTACCTATCTATCTATCTATCTATCTATATATATATATATATATATATACCTCTCTACTGACCTATCTATCTATTTATATCCCTCTCAATCTATATATATATATATATATATATATATGTGTGTGTGTGTGTGTGTGTGTATTGATATAATAGGAAAGAAATGTTAGACTGATGATCCGAAATTCTTTAGTAATTTTTTATTTTATTTTTAAAAATAATGCTCGATACAGAAGTAGAGCCTAGATTATACTTATCTTTTTAAAAATATGATTCCGCCGCGACACAGAAATTACTATGTTTCGAAACTAGTCAAAAATAGCCTGAGGATGAAACTGCCACCCGTTAGTTAGGGTTTAATATTGAAATTAACCTGAATACTGCTGACCAGTTTTGAAACATGGAATCATATTTTTATTTTAAAAAAATAATCACACACACACACACACACACACACACACATATATATATATATATATATATATATATATATATATATATATATGTGAGAGTGTGTGTATGTGTCTGTGTGTCTGTGTAAAATATAATGTATAGTAAGACAGCGTTTTAATATATTTCAATGAAACATCGCTCAATTTAGTCACCATCGGCGACCATCACTTTCTTCAGGCAGGAGAGAAATTTTAAACAAGTCGACACCGTCTTTTTGCCATGTTTGTCGTTCATTATGGCTACCGTGAGAGTCTCTTTTTTGTTGTAGGACTGTTTGTTCACCTCTTTCTCTACAAGAATAGACTTGAGGATTACAGTTTGGCGATGTGCGGCCAATATTTCAGGCGACCATTGGTACGATTACCAAGTGGCACCTCTTGACCACATACGATTTATATTACAAGTCGTCCTTGACGATATGCCCAGTTGCTTGCCTGCTGGTGACCATTTTTGTTTCATATTTTTGTTGGGATCCTTCTTGACAACTTTGGCAACGTCGGCGACAAACTCGGGCTTCCTGTTGGCGCTTCTTATAAGTTTTGCATTCTGACCTGAAATTTTTCTTGTCGTCAGATGCACCACGCGTTTTTGCAAGGTCGAAGACCATGGCTTCGGGGTATTTCTACGATTCACTGTCTTCCTTAGACTGTAGCCGAGGCGAACGATATACACAATAACATGAACGGCGGTCGTATTCTGAAGACATGTCGATTACTAAGCACCTCATGCGTCAATGGCTAGACAGCTACTGACGTGTCGTATTTCTAATGGCGTTCTCGCAACCCCGCAACGCTTTACGTCATAGCGCCGTCTCCACCTAAAAGTTCCGTATTTACCTACATTCTCTCACTCTCTCTCCCTATCTCTCTCTCTCTCTCTCCCTATATATATATATATATATATATATATATATATATATATTACGAAATGGACAAAGTCCGACAATTTATTTATTAAAGACATTTTTATGTTTAACGTTATAGATACAAGTATTTAAGTAAATGCTCTGTTTATAATAAACAGTATTAAATAAGGCCGGTAAATGTTATTTAATACTGTTTATTATAAACAGAGCATTTACTTAAATACTTGTATCTATAACGGTAAACATAAAAATGTCTTTAATAAATATATATATATATATATATCGGGTGTTTCATTAAGACGGATCAAAGTCAGCAGTAAATAAATCAGTTTTATTGGTAACAAAATTATTCATTTTTCTATTGAATCATGTTGGCATGTGTCAGTTATGCATGAAAAATAATGTCGCCCAAATGTCCGCTGAAAAAAAAAGAAAAAAATCATTAGACGCTTAAACTTAATTCACATTTAAAATTGGTCTATATTTTTTAAAACCCTTTATATCTATCTATCTATCTATCTATCTATCTATCTATATATATATATATATATATATATGTGCGTGTGTGTGTGTGTGTGTGTGTGTGTATGTATTCAAACGTACATTGTTAAACGTACCAGTCAAGAAATATCTATTATGTTTGATAATATGATCATGAGCCGTTCTAAGCTTTGTATAATGATTTTAGTTTCGGGAGATTTAGATATTTGTTTTATTATCCTGTTCCTGGATCTAAGCTTTTGGTCACATGCACCATCATCAATTGTTCCCAAATGAACCAAAAGCTTAAATCGAAAAGATTAATAAAAAAAAAATATGTTTGAATATTGATCTGCAGCTGCAATATACACACATACACACACACACAATACACACACACACATATATATATATATGTTAATGTTTATATCAATTGGTGTAACGGAATAGATACTGCAATTTGCAAATAAAAAGATATTAAAACAAATTGGCATCTGAGAAAAAAGTTTGGAAAAAGCACTAAAAGCAACCGAGTTCGACGAAAAAAATTGCCCAATGTCGTAATGTCTATCCGCCCCCCACAAAAAAAAAACAAACAAGTAAGATAAAACGTAAAACTAGGTACCTCCATGAGATCGCTAAAAACAGAACATAGCATGATGAAAAAGACACCAAACTTGACGAAAACAAAATTTTATCGTCTAAATGTTTATGTTATTATTAAGAGGGAAGATCAAAGGTTACTTTAATTATTTTTTAAAATTTTTTCCTTCTTTTTAGAACATTGTAAATTTTAATTAAAAAAAAAACTTGTTTCTCTGTATCTCACCGGAACTAGTAAAAAAACATATAACATTTTAGCAGGTTTTTTGGGTTTTTTTCCGTATGACACAGATTAATTTGGAAAATCTTGCAAAAATAAAAATAATTGTCGGATGTACATGAAACTTTCAGAAACTATTCTTAAATGATGGAACTTATTATAAATATTTCTTTTTATTCAAGTCATGGCAGAATTTTTTTTATTACCCACCTCCTAACTAATTGTACGAAAACTAAAATTTCCAT
>OZ010612.1:54469639-54517139 GCA_963932145.1 Acanthosepion lycidas
CTTTGGAGAGGATATTTCATCTGTCAGTGTGGCTTTGAAGAGGATATTTCATCTGTCAGTGTGGCTTTGAAGAGGATATTTCATCTGTCAGTGTGGCTTTAGGGAGGTTATTTCATCTGTCAGTGTGGCTTTGGAGAGGATAATTCATCTGTCAGTGTGGCTTTGAAGAGGTTATTTCATCTGTCAGTGTGGCTTTGGAGAGGATATTTCATCTGTCAGTGTGGCTTTGAAGAGGTTATTTCATCTGTCAGTGTGGCTTTGAAGAGGTTATTTCATCTGTCAGTGTGGCTTTGTCACCAGTAGGAAGGCTGGGCTAGTATCACACTTAAGAAAGTACAAATGAAATATATCTTTGCCTTTGAATGCTGAACTTCTTTTATGGTTCAGGATAGGCGTGTGAATCATCTATCTATCTATCATCCACAGACAGACTGTTTCGCAACTCATCAGTGTAGCTAGACGTCCGTTTTGCTAGGATCGAAACCCGGCTGAAGGGTCGTCAGTCGGAGATGAAGGAATGACAGGTGAATTTAAGCCTATTTATTTTTAGATAAACACACAGTGAATGAGACGACTCGATTCGCTTTACCGAAAAGTCTTGTTATATTAGTGGGATATATATGTATATATGAAATTTCAGGCTATGAAGATTACGTTTAAGCATGAGACAGACTGTCAACTCTGGGTGTTGTTCTCGATATCCATTTTTTATATTTAGATACTCTCTATCTCTGACATTGAACAATTTACCCCATAAATATATGTTGTGGATTCCGAAATGAAATCCGGTCTCAAATGAATGACAAAAGCAGGAATGCAATATAGCAAATAAATGTATTGACGTCATTGTCAATTGGTAATACGGTTAGTAGATCCAGAAATGCGGTTAGTAGCAATAATAATATATATATATACAGTCTTGGAAATTCAGTATCGAAGTAGGACTTCCTTCTGAGTCTACGTGCTCGCAACTGTGACTCCTACAAAGCGGTTACATCATACCCTCACTCTCAATTCTCTCACTGTATCACTTCACAGTATCACTCTGACACCCAGGTATTCGCCGGCAGCAGTACACTCTGGGCGAGTCCACTTGCATAAAAAAGGGTGGACCCCTTAACAATATATCATACTTTAAAGGTATATTTGCATCATATTGAAGACTGCCATCACCTCCAAAGTACCTGTGTCTACATGAAACAAGTTGCGAAAAATCGAGAATATATATATATATATATATATATATATATATATATATATATATATATATATATATATTGACCTTATTTTTTCTAAGAGTCAATGAAAAATCATTTGAGTTATTCACTTAGGAAGAGAACAGGTTAAAATCGTTCTTTGTAGGCCTTACTATATCTTACCATCTAAGCAATAGTGAGAGCAAAACAAAAAATATATATTCTGGTATTCAGTAATGGTACCAACAGTCTGGCTTCCAGCTTCAAATTCCATTTAAGCACCATCAAGTGAAAGGTGAATAAATTCAAAAGAGGGGGCGTAGTAGAGAGGAAAACTGTATCAGGAGGTCAATCAGCAAAAGAGATCATCATTTCAAATTAGAGCTAAATTCTTATTGTTCAAAGTAGAGTCAAATAGTGTTATAAAACTCTTGGAGAATTCCAGTAAAATATCTTTAATCATATCTAAGATACAAATCTTAATTTAAGAATGGAGAATTTTGCTACAATTCTTCTTTTTGACAATTCTTCTGTTACACACACACACACACACACACATATATATATATATTAAATGAATCATTCATACATAAACAGATTAGTGAAGTTAATGATATAAATGGCGAGAATACATCCTCGCAAACAAATTTATTAAAATTACATTAACCTAGAAAACCCTAGATGAATGTTGTGATCCCTGTTTTTGTAATATAAATTAAACTGCGCCACATATTTGATTTAAAAAGAACTGATCCGACGTGCAACTTGTGGAATAATAGCTGCGACATTGCACTATCTATTGAATAATTTAGTTCATGCCACATCGACAGAATAAAACTGCTAAAACAAAAGATTTCTCCAATTACCATATTAGTAAAAAAAAAAAAAAAAACGCACTCTCTTTTAAATTTTCAAAAAATTCAAATTTAGCGTTGCGACCGCACGCTCCAAAATTTCTTACAGTTAACAATAACCCATTTCTAAAAAAACATATTTCGATTCACATCTAATATTTCGTGTCCCGTTATTACCCGGATGTATTTAAAAAAACAAATCAATTCCCATGCCTGATGAAGTCTGTATGAACAGATGAAAGGACTTGCAAAAAAAGACCTTATAAAAGATGAATTTTTTAAAATTTTTTAATCACAACATTCATCTAGAGGTTCGTGGGTTAATGTAATTTTAATAAATTTGTTTGCGAGGATGTATTCTCGCCATTTATATCATTAACTTCACTAATCTGTTTTTGTATCAATGATTCATGTAATATATATATATATATATATATATATATATATATATATATATATGTGTGTGTGTGTGTGTGTGTGTGTGTGTGTGTGTGTGTGTGTGTGTGTGCGTTTATCAAGTGTAACAGAAGAATTGTCCAAAAGAAGAATTGTAGCAAAATTGTCCATTCTTATCTCTCTCTATATATATATATATATATATACCAGCAATACATTTTTGAAGAAAAAAATATTACCAGAAATACATTTTTGAAGAAAAAAAATATTACCAGAAATACATTTTTGAAGAAAAAAATATTACCAGCAATACATTTTTGAAGGAAAAAAATATTACCAGCAATACATTTTTGAAGAAAAAAAATATTACCAGAAATACATTTTTGAAGAAAAAAATATTACCAGCAATACATTTTTGAAGAAAAAAATATTACCAGCAATACATTTTTGAAGAAAAAAATATTACCAGCAATACATTTTTGAAGGAAAAAAATATTACCAGCAATACATTTTTGAAGAAAAAAAATATTACCAGCAATACATTTTTGAAGAAAAAAATATTACCAGCAATACATTTTTGAAGGAAAAAAATTTTACCAGCAATACATTTTTGAAGAAAAAAAATATTACCAGCAACACATTTTTGAAGAAAAAAATATTACCAGTAATACATTTTTGAAGAAAAAAATATTACCAGCAATACATTTTTGAAGGAAAAAAATATTACCAGTAATACATTTTTGAAGAAAAAAATATTACCAGCAATACATTTTTGAAGAAAAAAATATTACCAGCAATACATTTTTGAAGAAAAAAATATTACCAGCAATACATTTTTGAAGAAAAAAAATATTACCAGTAATACATTTTTGAAGAAAAAAATATTACCAGCAATACATTTTTGAAGAAAAAAAATATTACCAGTAATACATTTTTGAAGAAAAAAATATTACCAGCAATACATTTTTGAAGAAAAAAAATATTACCAGCAATACATTTTTGAAGGAAAAAAATATTACCAGTAATACATTTTTGAAGAAAAAAATATTACCAGCAATACATTTTTGAAGAAAAAAATATTACCAGCAATACATTTTTGAAGAAAAAAATATTACCAGCAATACATTTTTGAAGAAAAAAAATATTACCAGTAATACATTTTTGAAGAAAAAAATATTACCAGCAATACATTTTTGAAGAAAAAAAATATTACCAGTAATACATTTTTGAAGAAAAAAATATTACCAGCAATACATTTTTGAAGAAAAAAAATATTACCAGTAATACATTTTTGAAGAAAAAAATATTACCAGCAATACATTTTTGAAGAAAAAAAATATTACCAGAAATACATTTTTGAAGAAAAAAAATATTACCAGAAATACATTTTTGAAGAAAAAATATTACCAGCAATACATTTTTGAAGAAAAAAATATTACCAGCAATACATTTTTGAAGAAAAAAAATATTACCAGTAATACATTTTTGAAGAAAAAAATATTACCAGCAATACATTTTTGAAGAAAAAAAAATTACCAGCAATACATTTTTGAAGAAAAAAATATTACCAGCAATACATTTTTGAAGGAAAAAAATATTACCAGCAATACATTTTTGAAGAAAAAAAATATTACCAGCAACACATTTTTGAAGAAAAAAATATTACCAGTAATACATTTTTGAAGAAAAAAATATTACCAGCAATACATTTTTGAAGGAAAAAATATTACCAGTATTACATTTTTGAAGAAAAAAATATTACCAGCAATACTTTTTTGAAGGAAAAAAATATTACCAGTAATACATTTTTGAAGAAAAAAATATTACCAGCAATACATTTTTGAAGGAAAAAAATATTACCAGTAATACATTTTTGAAGAAAAAAATATTACCAGCAATACTTTTTTGAAGGAAAAAAATATTACCAGTAATACATTTTTGAAGAAAAAAATATTACCAGCAATACATTTTTGAAGGAAAAAAATATTACCAGTAATACATTTTTGAAGAAAAAAATATTACCAGCAATACATTTTTGAAGAAAAAAAATATTACCAGTAATACAATTTTGAAGAAAAAAAAATTACCAGCAATACATTTTTGAAGAAAAAAATATTACCAGCAACACATTTTTGAAGGAAAAAAATATTACCAGTAATACATTTTTGAAGAAAAAAATATTACCAGCAGTACATTTTATGTTATTTTTCTCGGCTATTTATATACATATACGGATTAGTGGTGCATTGTGGGTATTCTATTATGGCGGTTATTTTACCGGAAGTCGTTTGTTTATTTATTTGGGTCAAATTATATTGTTTGTTTTTATTTTTTGTGTCTTATTTATTTATTTATTAACGTAGTAAAAATTTGTTTATATCACTTATTTAACAGTATATATATATATATATATATATATATATATATATATATATATATATATATATATATATATATATAATGTAAAGAAATATAGTTTTAAGTCGTACTATATTTATGGGACAAAGTCCGCAATAGCAGAAATAGAGCGTTTGAAAATATAAATATAAAAGTGAACTTTGAAGTTCTTTATATTATGCTTTATTCGATTCAGATCTGAACTCATGATTGACCAAGGTAGAACGGTGATCTAAAAGGTCTTTCCTCCATAGAACGCAAATCTTCGGAATATCTCAAAATTACGAAAAAAATCATAACAAGTCCAGCCGAACACCGTTTTTATTCTATCCCTTCCATTTTTTTTTTCCTTAACCGTTCCTCCTCACGCCAAACAAGCCGATAAAGGCACCGGAACCGAAAAAAGATTAAAAGACGTTAGTAAGGAAAATAGGAAATAAAAGAACAGAATACAGGAAGATAAAATCAGGGTTTGTGAAAAAGAATACAAGCGTATCGATATCATCTGATATCTTGAACTTGATCACTGTCCTTCTCTTTAACCTTTTCCAAAAAAAACCCTCTTTATTCTTACCCCCACTCTCTGTAACCTCTTGCATGCTAGTAGCACTCGCGTTTTCCTTGGTGTGATTTGCTTAAAAATCTTCAAACGGGCGGGAAACTACAAAGCTGTAATTAATAGTGAAACTATAAAATCAGGCATAGCTGATCATGTCGCCAAAACCTACCGAATGAATTAAAATACACGACATGGGACAGTGGGGAATCAGACGTTTAAAGAAACAGACATATGCTCAGTAGGCTTAACTTAAATGTAAAGACATATTGTGATATATTATTAAAGGGAAGAAAAGTCAAGGAGAGAGTAACATATATAGTGATCGTATAAAGCTTAACAGTAAGGTTGCAGCATCTGTCAGTGCATGGACGCACGATGGAGTAATAGCGGCTCGGGTTCAGGAACCGGAGACCCGATATCGAATTCCATTCCATTACCTTTGGAAAAGGTATTTATCCACTTCTTCTCCGAAAGACTCGATTCTATAGACTTGGGTGGCAACTGGTCTAGGAGAAGGTAACTTTGAATTCAAAAACGGCCTCGAGCGGGTTGGGCTCCGGAAGGCTATCTTGACCAATCAGACGAGTTCTAATTTCAGTTGAATCCATTACATACACTTACGTGCTTATACCCTTGGGCAAGGTACGAATCCTCTTCATCCTCCCCCAGGTAAATAGCAGAACACACTGGGTTCTATAGCTTTGGGTGGAAACCGGTCTAGGAGAAGGACACTCTGAATACAAAACCGGCCTTGAGAGGGTTGGGCTTCGAAAGGCTATCTTGCCCAATAGACGGAGTTCGAATTTCAGTCGGATCCATTACATACACTTACATGCTTATACCCTTGAGAAAGTTATGAAACGTTTTCTTATCCCCTGCCAGGTAAATAGCAGAACAGACTGGGTTCTATAGCCTTGATTGGCAACCGGTCTAGGAGAAGGAAAATTCTGAATTCAAAGCCGACCTGGAGAGGTTTGGGTTTTAAAAAGCTATCTTGCCCAATAAGCGGAGTTCGAATTTCAGTCGTATTCATTACATACACTTACATGCTTATACCCTTGGGAAAGGTATGAAAATTCTTCTTATCCCCCGCCAAGTAAACAGCAAGACAGACTGGGTTCTATAGCCTTGGGTGAGAACCGACCTAAGAGAAAGTGACTTTGAATTTAAAACGGTACCTAGCACATACTATACAGCTAAAGAAAGGATCGTGCGAACGATCCTGATTACAGTTGAATGATGATGACTATCATGAGAGTAGGGAATGAAGAAGAAATAAGTTTAGGACTGAATGTCGTATATTTACTATGACGTCATAGAAAATGAAAGCATTCTTGAATTTGGATAATTTGGTGGTATAATAAATGGGAGTTCTAACCCTTTGCCAGTTACTAAGATTCATACTCACTTATTTTAAGACATGGGACTTGCGCATATCATAACAGAAAATATAATGGAGCAACAAAATTGACTGCTGAAGAAAAACATTTGATGACGGATAGCAAAAGAAAAGGGAAAACTGCCCCACAGCTGATTTCTATCTCGACAGAGAGCAACCAGTGTCGCTCTCAACTGTGAAATATCTACTTATCCCGCGGAGATCGGACAGTGGATAGCTATCAAGAAATACCCTCTTACAGAAGGTGAATGAGCCGAGAAGTCTGTGATGGGAGAAAAGAACCATAAGAACTGGATATTAGAAGAGAGACAAGATTCAATGTGGACAAATAAGGCGAAAATTTGAACATTTTGATAGTAAGAAGAGAAAGTGTATGAGATAGCTTGGAGAATGACAGATTTATGAAAGTGTGATGAGTCTGTTATGATGTGGGTGTGTTTTTGGGAAGAGAAGGCTGGAGTTTTGATTCCGATCAAAGGCGATCATAAAAAAAAAGAACAATGTCATTCGGTTTTGCAAAGAAATACCATACCATCTGGTTTACACATAATTAGAAAAAAATCACCTTTCAACAAAATAACGATCCAAAGCACTCTTTTAATTTATGCTCAATTTAGTACGAGTCAAAGAAAAAATGATCAATATTTCGGAAAATACGACTTGGCACCAGACATTGATGCCGTTCTTTGATATTTTTTAGAGTTAAGGGTATATTTTTTTTTAAAATAGAAGCATATACAGAGTTTTTTTTTACTGAAATTTTATATTTTACTTTAAATACACAAGAATATCTGACGTTTCGGCGATTCTTTAAAGGAATGTAGACTAGGATAGGCAATTTGCCTGTAGTATATATATATATATATATATATATATATATATATATACAACACCTGAACAGGGTGAAGGATAATATGTATGTTTATTAATTTATACGGTTTTAATAATACCAATACTACATGCGCGATATATATATATATATATATATATATATATATATATATATATATATATATATATATATATATGCATGTGTGTATGTATTTGTCTCTGTGCGTGTCTCTGTGCGTGAGTGACTGTGTTTTTGTTCAGAATTTGGGTAGGTTTTTTTCTTGAACAACGCTAGATCGAAAAATATATATATTATTTTGAATAAACACCAAACTGATGCAAATCACTTTTGCGTCTTCGATCTTATGAAGCCCGAAATAGGCGAAAGGCATTATCGGATATTTTCTTGAAACAATATATTATCATGGGCTTTTTTGTTTTCTAATACACACATACACACACACACACACACACACACACACACACACACACATATATATATATATATATATATATATATATATATATATATATATATATATATAGTAAATATTATATATATATATATATGTAGTCTTTAATATATATATATATATATATATATATATATATATATATATATATGTATGTATGTTCATGCAATATAAATTGAACTGCACTACATATTTGATTTAAAAAGAACTGATCCGACGTGCAATTTCTGGGATATTAGCTGCGACATTGCTCTATTTATTGAACAATTTAGTTCATGCCACATCGACTGAAAAAACTACTAAAACAAAAGAATTCTCCAATTACCATATTAGTAAAAAAAAAAAAAAAAAATTTCAAAAATTCAACCTTAGCGTTGCGACCGCACGCTCCAAAATTTCTTACAGTTAACAATAACCCATTTCTAAAAAACATATTTCGATTCACATCTAATCTTTCGTGTCTCGTTATTACCCGGATGTATTTAAAAAAAACAAATCAATTTTCATGCCTGATGATGTCTGTATGAACAGATGAAAGTACTAGCAAAAAAGACCTTATACAAGTTTAATTCATGAAAAACAGGGATCACAACATTCATCTAGAGGTTCGTGGGTTAATGTAATTTTAATAAATTTGCTTTCCAAGATGTATTCTCGCCATTTATATCATTAATTTCACTAATCTGTTTTTTGTATGAATGATTGATGTAATATATATATATATATATATATATATATATATATATATATTTATATATATATATATATATATATATATATATATATATTTGTGTGTGTGTGTATAGTTTTAGGGTGTGCTATGTATGAGATAAAGTTCTCAATTACATACTTATTTTTATTAGTTCTAAAGGTTATTTTAGCGGGCGAGGTTTGTTAATTTATTTATTTGTGTTAATTTTTTATTGATTATTTTTACTTGTATTTATTTTATATTTTTATTTGTTCTATTTCGTCTGTTCTAACGGGAGTATTTTTTTATTATTTGTTTCGGTTAATATATTTTACTTGTTTTTTTATGTATTATTTTGTCTATTTTTAGTTATTTTTTTTCAGTTTTCGATTTTTAAGTAGTAAACATTTGTTTTCGTGTCTGCATTTTGAGATGAGCTCAGATCGTTTATTTAATTTTGGTTTGTGAATATAATAATAGCTATTTTTCCTCCAGGCAAATTTTGCTGGTTTTGGATTGATTGTTCTAGGCTGATAATCTTTTCCTTATTTTCCATTTTTGGTGTGATTTGCATTTTGTTTTTAATTTTCCAGATATATTTAGAAAGTATTGTTGTGTTCGCTTATTTACTATTTGTGAAAGATGTTTTGTGTGTATAGTTTCTTTGTTTCCATGGTACTTCAGTTACTCGTATATATACTTTTTCTTCATTATTTGCCGATTTTACCGCAGCTTGATATATTACGTTGTTTTGTAAGCAAGTACCGTTTAAAGGACATTATTTCTTTATTATACAATTACACGTGGGTTTAATTTGTTCGGGTAGTTTTCCTGCTGTCCTTTTTTATTATTTGTACCATGTTCTCGCTGTAACTGTAGCTTTTCCAGTGTTTTTACTGAATATTTTGCGTAGAGTGCTTGATTCCGGAAAGTGTTTGTTTAAGAGTTTGAAGAATATTTTACTTACGTTTGTTTTTATGTTTTTGCTGCACAGTGGGTTGAATCATATATTTCTTTTCCTGTTGGCCTTTTTTTTGCTCTGTAGTGAATGGTTGTCTGTCAAACGATAAGAAAAAAGCTGCGACAAAAGTTTTTTTTTTTTTTTTTTTACAACATCATCACATTTAATCCGCTTAGATCGTTTTAATATCTTTTCGGCAAAATTCAGAAATACCCCACTTTATGTCATTGCGATATGCGTACATCAGCACCGCTCGCATCTTGCCTCCTGATTCCCTTTCTCCCCTTCGATGAGGGACATGGCAGTAAACGTACAGCCTCGTCCTGTCAAGTCGTGAACATGTGATACAGAGGAGTCTGTGAGGTGGACGCGACTCGGTCGTTCGGTCTCTCCTATTAGAACGTCGCGGATCCTCTTCATGCTGAGAGTCGAACGTTTCGGCCGTTGTACGCTCCGGCCTTCTTCATGTGGTTGGAATTTCGAACTGAACCCTTTATTTCGATACCTGGGGTAGACTGTTCTACTTCCACGTGCCATGTTTGATGGATGTCAGTTATCAGTTATCTCCTGCTAATTTTCCCTCTGAAAGTTCTCCACTGCCTTAATCGGGTATTGAACTCACACTCTTTGGGTCTGTCACTGGATCTAACCAACGAGGACACATGGCACAGTGGATAAAGGCGTTGGTTAGATCCAGAACTAGAACAGTCTACCCCAGGGATCGAAATAAAGGGTTCAGTTCCAAATTCCAACCACCTGAAGAAGACTGGAGCGTATAACGGTTGAAACGTTGTGACAAATATGGCGACAAATATGAGGACAATAGTCCGCATAATGTAAATACTGTACATAATAACTCATCTCAGAAATATAGACATACTCTGATATATATATATATATATATATATATATATATATATATATATATATATATATATATATATATATATATATGTGTGTGTGAATGAAATGGCGGTTTCCGTATCGGGATATAGGTTCGATTCCTGCTGAAGAACGCATATTTTCTACGAAATTCCTCGAACATTCAGGCATTTATTAAATAAATTGTATCTATAAAAATAACGTATAAACAGAAAATATATTAAATAATTGTCGAACTTAATACTTTACATTCACTGGCCTGCATTAATAAATCTTTTTTTAATAATAAGTCTTGAGAAATCTTTTTCTAAATGTCAAAGATTTATCGAGTGATATATGATCATCATTTTACGCTGAATTCAAAAATACAATTCTTTGTGTTTGGTCAGGTCTAATTTTTAAGATGTTCTTGAATACTTCGCAACGAGTTGTACACAATAATACCACTTATACAAAAGCCTATAGACTCTACTTGTCACAGCTGATCGTGAGTGTCCGATGTTTAATATAGCGTATAATGTTTTATGTGCACCTAACTACAGTGTACTTCTCTACTCGCTAACACCCACATACCTAGAGGGGGAGGGGCTTATTCCTCGGCTTGAAATGATTTTAATGTATTATGTCAAGTGCTGAGAGCTGATTCATGCTTTATTTTTTCAGCTTGACATTTGCATTCCTGTAAGAATGGATCGCAAGAGTAAGAATAATCCTGAAAGGTTCTGTTTTATCTGCGGTAATGTAGTTCTTCCTAACATTCAAGCAAAAATCACTGACTTTGATAGAAAGGATATCAAGATTACTTTGGATTAAAACTAGTGGATCAGGATAACCCATTTGCTCCCCAAGTTTGCAGTAAAACACGTGTGAAGAACTTGACGGATTGGAGGAATGGTAAAAGGAAGAATATGTCATTTGACATTCCAATGGTCTGAAGGGAAGGAAATGATCACATTAAGGGCTGCTATTTCTGCATGATAAATCTAAAAGGAATAAATCGCAAGAATAAGCACCATGACCAATACCATGATGTTCCTTCTGCCATAGGACCAATTCTTCATGACCCAGAACTTCCTGTTCCCAAGCCAGATGGTAACGAACTATAGCTCTGATTCCGAAAATAGTGACATGTCTGTTGTAGCTGGGGATCACGCCTAGAAGCCAGAAGAGGACGAACATCCAGTACCTTTGACATAGGCAGAACACACCAAACTGACACGAGACCTGAACCTTTCAAAGGAACCTGCTCAGCTGCCGGTTTCACGTCTCAAAGAGAAACATTTGTTAGCACCAGGAACAACGGTCTACTGGTATCGAGACCATGAGAGAGAATTAAGACAGTTTTTTCACTTTTCAGGATAAGTTATCATTGGTTTATTGCAACAACATTGCGAGATTGATCAAATATTAGGTTGGTGCAAAAATAATGACGCAATAATGTCGTTTTTTGACGTTACGTCAAAAAACGACATTATTACGTCATTATTTTTGCACCAACCTAATAATTGAACTTAGAGTATGATACAGCGGATTGGAGACTTTTTATTGACTCATCCATCAGAAGTCTCAAAGGAGTTCTTCATAATAGGAATAGTTTTTCATCTATCCCTATTGGGTATTCAGCATAAATGAAAGAAAATCACAGCAGCTTGGATCATTTGTTGTCTGCTGTTAACTACCAGGAGCACAAATGATTGATCTGCAGAGATGATGACTGGTCCTAGGGCTGCAAGGTGGGTACCCAAAGTATACTTGTTTTCTGTGTCTCTGGAACAACCAGGCTGACGACCAACATTATGTCAGGCAAGAGTGGCATTTAGGACAATGTTCAGACCCTGGCGCTTAACATTCAGTATCACATTCACGTTAAACCGAACAAATTAACCCTTCCACGCAAACATATCAATGAAGTAATGAAGAACGATGTGAAGGCAATCTGTTGCGATCGAAGTAATATGTTTAAATGTAATTAAACACCAAAGAGAAAAAGACGTCAGAAAAATTCCCATGAATATAATTATAGAGGAAGCACAGAGAAGAGAAGTTTCAGCGGTGAGAAAATGAATGAAGACGAGATGCAAAGTCAAGACCAACAATATTGCAGATTCTTCAGTGACAGAACTGTGTTCTATTCAGAGTTCACTTCCATACGTAAAATTTGAGAGTATGATTCCATTCTCCTAGAATAGATTTAATTTTGAATTTTTTCTGTTTGGAGCGTTGTTTCCAACCTCTTGCCATTTGTTTAGAATGTATGGGTTTATAGTTGCCTTCATGTCTGGATAGAGAATTTTCAAATTTGAAATGTTCATTTTTAAGGATGCCTTTGCTTTTATGCCAGCTTTTCCATTACAGCTCTTGCCAATATGGCTAGGTACCAAACCAAATATAGATTTTTTTTTCTTGCAGGTGAGATTAATCATGTTTAGTAATTCAACTATTAAGGGCTTCTTTGAGGTTTGTTTCTTAGAGATGTAAGCATGGATAGTGAATATGTGAAAACTATGACGTTTGTCATCTTCGTTGCCTATGATGATGTCTAAATAAGATAATTATATAACTATATACTGTTTATATATATATATATATATATATATATATATATATATATATATATATATATATATATATATATAGCAAGTAAGGTGTGTATATAGCTATAACTAAAGCACTAAAAACAAAGAACTTATCAGAGAGTGGTTTTATTATTGTTATTATGGACATCGAAAATGATCAATGTCTCAGCAATCCGTATGGAACGCGGTCAATGTTCACTATTTAAATTATTCGGGTTATTGCCGTCATCGTTGTTGCCATGTTTATCACAACGTTTTGTCCGTTGTACGCTCCGGCATTCTTCAGGTAGTTAGAATGTCGAACTGAATCTTTTATTTTGCTTACTGGAGAAGAGAGTTCTAGTTCCACGTGTCATGTATAAAGGATGTCAGTTACCTCCCGTTAATTCCCCTCTGAATATTCTCCACTGCCATAACCAGGTATTGAACTCACACACTTTGGGTCCTGTCACTGGATCTAACTAACGCTTTTATCCACAGTGTCATGTGTCCTTGAGGAAATAGAACAGTCTAGTCCAGTGTCCTCGAGGACACATGGTATCAGGACAATAGTCTGAAAAATATAAATAGTGTACATAATACCTCATCTCAGAAATATAGACAGATACTGAAAGGCGGAAACGTTGTAATAAATATGGCGACAAAGATGAGGACAATAGTCCGAATAATGCAAACGGTGTACATAATACCTCATCTCAGAAATATAGTCTGATACTGAAAGGTCGAAACGTTGTGATAAATATGGCGACAAAGATGAGGACAATAGTCCGAATAATGCAAACGGTGTATATAATACCTCATCTCAGAAATATAGTCAGATACTGAAGAGCCGAAACATTGTGATAAATATGGCGAGAAAGATGAGGACAATAGTCCAAAAAATGTAAATAGTGTACATAATACTTCATCTCAGAAATATAGACAAATATTGAAGGGCCGAAATATTGTGATAAACATGGCGACAAAGATGAGGACAATAGTCCGAATAGTGTAAATAGTGTACATAATACCTCATCTCAGAAATATAGACAGATACTGAAACGCCGAAACTCTCATCATTTTGACGCCACATTTATTACAACCTTTCAGCTGTTGTACGCTCCATCAGACTTCAAGTGGTTGGAATGTCGAACTGAACCCTTTATTTCGTTCACTTGTGCAAACTGTTCTAGTTCCATGTGCCATGATTTAATGGATGTCAGTTATCAGTTATCTCCTGTGACACTCTTTGGGTCCTGTCTCTGAATCTAACTAACGCCTTTATCTACTGTGCCATGTGTCCTACAGATTTTAAACACATGAAACTCTATTCCAAAACATGTCTTAACTCACTTACCTTTCTTGGTGTCTTCGCTGTAAATTTTCAATTAATGTTTACGTTTTGCAGGCGTGCAAAAAGATAAAGAAGAATTAGAAACATAAACAGCCTAGATACAAAGTGCAATATTCTTTTTCAATGAAACTAACCCTCAGGTCACAGGAGGCTTGGAGCCACTCGAGGTAGAGGACCAAAGAGTAAGAGGCACAGTCAATTTCTGTAGTTACCAGGTCCGCACTGACCCCGGATAGAAGTACCTGTTAGGGTATCAGCTATGAGCAAACAGTGAAAACATAAACCAAAAGAATATATATATTTTTGTACTAAAAATAGAAGCAATACATTTTTATATAAAAATATTTATCAACAATACATATTTATAGCAAAATTACCAGTAATGCGCATATACGAACAATATGTAGGGACTTCGTTCAAATCCGCTTAAAATACTAGCAAATAAACAGCAGGAAATATATCTTTCATGACATCTGTATAATATCCTACAATTTCTTAAAGAAACCAAAGTGTATTACAAAATATAACTTCAATATAATTACAACATAAAACACACATATCACCTCCTCTAGTAGTCATGTCCACTCAAAGATATATATGAATAAAAGCTGAGTATCATCTACCATGTATTCAATTGTGAAAGCAGAATAACATATATCACATATTTACTGCTTCAAAGCTCCAAATAAAATGACATATTGGTATTTGATGACCCATAAGGAGTTGATGCACCGTTAAAAAGAAATCATATCAAAACAAATTATAACAAAGTTAGCAACAATACATACATTTTCCAATGACCAATTAAAAAAAAATATTTTACATAGATAAAGCCCTTCCTAAGGTGTGGGTTGTACTCGTGAGAAAAAGTATTATTATTATTAGTAGTAGTAGTAGTAGTAGTATTTTCCGAACGTTTATTTTGTTTTTGTTTTTTAATAAACAAACAACGGGAAAGATATATTTCAGAATATTAATCCAGATATAATTTCCTACAGTTTCTTAAACAAATCAAAATGTATTCCAAAATATAATTTCAATATA
Organism: Acanthosepion lycidas; assembly: GCA_963932145.1. Lineage (NCBI taxonomy): Eukaryota > Metazoa > Mollusca > Cephalopoda > Sepiida > Sepiidae > Acanthosepion > Acanthosepion lycidas. The sequence goes on from OZ010612.1 coordinate 54,485,232, forward strand.
ATTACAACATAAAACGCACATATCACCTCATCTAGTAATGATTTCCACCCAAACATATATATGCATAACAGCTGAGTATGATCTACCATGTATTCAATTATGAAAGCAGAATAACATATATCACATATTTACTACTACAAAGCTCCAAAGAAAATGACATGTTGGTAATTAATGACCCATAAAGAGTTGATGTGCCGTTAAAAAGAAATCATCTCAAAACAAATAAGAGAAGAGTTAGAAACAATGCATATTTCTTTCTGTAAACAATTGTCTGAATAATGTAAATAATGTGTATTTTTCTTTTTGTGAATTTCAGATATTGGAATGATTACTGTCCGTTTTGTTTCTTTAAATGTATGTGCCTACTTCTTTTGCTTTTTCTGAGAATTTCGTTGTTAAGGATAGAGTTTGGGATCGTCAACTTAATAGTTAAGGTCTTCTAATTTACATTGACACATTTTTTTCACTAGCGTGTGACAAGCATCTTTGTTGTGGGTGCTCGTACATACGAAACAAAGCCACAAATTTCCAGTTCGCGTTAAGATGGCGTCGATAGTAAAACGATCCTACCTCTCTTCCTGTATCGAGGAAAGTGATTCCACAGTTAGAGTATCCCTGGAATCAGGCGGTTTCTCCTGAGAGCATATGACATTTACAGAATTTTAAGATTTTACGAAGTCAGCGTTTGCTTGTTAGATATCCACTTTAAACTTATTTTTAGCTCCAGTGTAAATGTGATAGGCATAGTTTGAGGGAAAACATGGTTGTGAATGAATAAAAATACACTTGTATAGTAAAAATACCAGCAATAAGGATAGAGTTTGGGATCGTCAACTTTCGATTTTCCGGAGCGATGGAGAGGCATTGTTTTGTGTTTATTTTTACTACTGCTAATTTATACTCTACTCTAGTTTACTAACCCTACTCTACTGACTTGTATCGCTTGTGGTAAAAGGTCTGTTTTTATAATAAGATTTTAGAATGATGAAATATCTTTCTCATCTTTCATCATTGGTGGCGTGGTTGTTTTTAGGATGATGAATTTTTTCATGTCTTTATGTCAGGGATGAGAAAATATCCTTATTTTCTGTCATCCAAGATGGCCACGTCAGTTTTAGAATGATGTCATATGATCATCATTCTGGATTATAACAAGTATATATGTACTCATAGTTGGGGTGCACCTATAAAATATTATCACTTTCTCCTAAAAAAGATAGACAGACTGAAATTAGTTTTCGGGTGTTTATTAAAGTTTACTAAAATTGTTTTCTTTTTTTTTTTGCTTTTTTTTTTTTTTTACCAAGGTGCGTTTTCCAGTTTAGTCGATTCAAGAGTTAGGCTAATGTCAGTTCAATATTCCTTAATAAAGTCGTCCATGTTTGGGTGATTTTAACGGCATATCAACTTCTTATGTTGCATTGTTGGTATTTTACTTTTTAAAATGAATTGCTGATAATTGTTTTAATCTTAAAATATAATGATGGTATTTTTACTTTAAAATGAATTTTTATACTCTCAGAGTGTTTTGACCCTAGTTTGTGTGTTTCCTATTTTTCCATAGCTGGGGCACTAACAGCTGCTACCACCTCGCGCCAGGATGCTCCTCGAAACCTCCAGAAACCTTGCTACCGGATGCAGTTTATCGTCATACCCAGGACGATGTTTCCTATATAATGATCTTAAAGTTTGATGGCAGTTTTTTTTCTGTTTGTGTTTGTGCGCGTGCGCGCGCGCGCGCGTGTGTGTGTGTGTGTGTGTGTGTGTGTGTGTATTTTATTTTTATTTGTTGAATAAGTCCCTATACTATAATTTTAATGTCGTCGGGTGAGCTATTTCTTTAAAACAATAGTTAAGGTCTTCTAATTTACTTTGACACATTTTTTTCAGTAGAGTGTGACAAGCATCTTTTTTGTGGGTGGTCGTACATACGAAACAAAGCCACAAATTTCCAGTTCCCGTTAAGATGGCGTCGATAGTAAAACGATCCTACCTCTCTTCCGGTATCGAGGAAAGTGATTCCACAGTTATAGTATCCCTGGAACCAGGCGGTTTCTCCTAAGTGACATGAGAGCATATGACATTTACAGAATTTTAAGATTTTACAAAGTCAGCGTTTGCTTGTTAGATATCCACTTTAAACTTATTTTTAGCTCCAGTGTAAATGTGATAGGCATAGTTTGAGGGAAAACATGGTTGAATATAAAATGCATATTTGACACTGTCTGCGTTTCATTTCGAGTTGTTTTTTGTTTTTTTGTTTTTTTTTCAAAATGCATCACAGTTAGACCAAAGATCTTCTGAAGAAAATGGTAAAGAAGCATTGAGTGCAGACAGGTGTCAGGAAAATCAAAGAATGCATGAAAAAGATTCAGATGTTAGAAACGTGATGAGAATGGAGCAACAAAATGACGCATTAGAGTATAAAGTTTTGTGTTTCTTTTTTGTTGGCTAGGGGGGTCGACTGTTGATTTGATCGCATGACAACAGTGCCTCTCGTGTTGAAAATCAGGGAAAAGTCATGCAAGCTAGACGTACTGGAAATGAATAAGACATATTTATTAAAATAAACGAACAATTTTTTTGAATTCAGGAATAATAATAATAATAATAATAATAATAATAATAATAATAATAATAATAATAATATTTTCCGCACGCTCTTTTGTTTTCGATCATATATTTTACATTATGTCTGTTCTCCATCAAGAAACTTGGGTATAAACTACCTCCAGCAGACAGGATACTGATTATGACATTGGAGGCTTTCAGTAGCGTGAAACCAGCTATTAATTGTTGATGCTTCCAGGTCCAACTTGACTCGGGGTGGTAGCACTTGTTAGGGTCCTTGCTATGGACAAATAGTAAACCCCACTTCAACAAAACTCTATGAATGTATAAAGATATATTTTTGTACTAAAAATACCAGCAATACATTTTTATATAAATTAAAACGAAAATAAACGAAGAAATTGTTCGTATTGAGAAATTATTATTATTATTATTATTATTATTATTATTATTATTATTAGTTACTTTTATTTCTGGCGTGGACACAAGTCTGTGGGGTTCCCACCTGAAGACTTAAGGTAGAAACGGCAACATCACATTTTCCAATGACCAATTAAAAAAAAAAATATTTACACAGATAAAACCCTTCCTAAGGTGTGGGTTGTACTCGTGAGAAAAAGTATTATTATTATTATTAGTAGTAGTAGTAGTAGTAGTAGTAGTAGTAGTAGTATTTTCCGAACGTTCATTTTGTTTTTGTTTTCTAATAAACAAAAAACGGGAAAGATATCTTTCAGAATATTAATCCAGATATAATATCCTACAATTTCTTAAACAAATCAAAATGTATTCCAAAATATAATTTCAATATAATTACAACATAAAACGCACATATCACCTCATCTAGTAATGATTTCCACCCAAACATATATATGCATAACAGCTGAGTATGATCTACCATGTATTCAATTATGAAAGCAGAATAACTTATATCACATATTTACTACTACAAAGCTCTAAAGAAAATGACATGTTGGTATTTAATGACCCATAAAGAGTTGATGTGCCGTTAAAAAGAAATCATATCAAAACAATTAAGAGCACAGTTAGCAACAATGCATATTTTTTTCTGTAACTGAATTGTAACTTACATACAATTATTTAGATTTTGGTATTAAAAAACGTTAAACAACTAATCAAACGAACCAATATGAAAGAAATCCGCCATGACATTAATCCATATAATATTCTAGAGATTTTTAAATGCATGAAATTCTATTCTTAAATAGATTTTACCTCACTTACCCTTCTTGGTGTCTTCGCTGTAAATCTTCAGTTAATGTTTACGTTTTGCAAGCGTGCAAAAAGATAAAGAATTGGAAACATAAATAGCCGAGAAAAAAGTGAAATATTCTTTTTCAATGAAACTAACCCTGAGGTTACAGGAGGCTGGGAGCCACTCGAGGTAGAGGACCAAAGAGTAAGAGGCGCAGTCAATTGCTGTAGTTCCCAGGTCCACACTGACCCCGGATGGAAGTACCTGTTATGGTCTTAGCTATGAGCAAACAGTGAAAACGTAAACCAAAACAATACACTATGAATGAATAAAAATACATTTTTATAGAAAAAAATAACAGCAACAAATTGTATATACAAAAATTACCAACAGTACGCATATACTAACAAATTGTAAGGAGGTCAACCAAATCCGCTTAAAATACTTGCAAACAAGCAACATAAAGATATATTTTATCACATTAATCCATATAATATCCTACAATTTCTAAAAGAAATCAAATTGTATTCCAAAATATAACTTCAACAAATTCATGACATAAAACGCACGTCACTGCCTCTAGTAATCATACCCGGCCAAACATATATATGCATAAAAGCTGAGTATCATCTACCATGTATTCAATTGTGAAAGCAGAATAACATCATATTTTTTTCTTATCTCACATGTATACTTCTAATGTCTCTGCCAACACTCTGAATTTTCTACGAATTATTTATTCTTTATTTATGTTTTCCTCGATAGGATGAGATAGGTTCGTATATCGCCCAGTTCACACCCCTCCCGGGGCTTTGGAATCAACCAACCAAATAGCCAATATGAAATAAATCTTTGATGACATTAAACCATATAATATCATATTATTTCTTAAACAAATCAAACTGTATTCCAAAATATAACTTCAATATAACATAAAACGCACATATCACTGCCTCTTATAATCATCTCCACCCAAACATATATATGCATAAAAGCTGAGTATCATCTACCATGTATTCAATTGTGAAAGCAGAATAACATATAAAGCACCCAAGAAAATTAAATTTCAGCAGTGAATGACCCATAAGTAGTTGATGTGCCGTTAAAGAAATCATTATGTCTCGTTTGTGTTAAATTCAAGTAGCAGTCCATGATAACACAAGAACCATCTCCAATCTGTACGTCATGCCAAGAACTATACACAATAAAACATATACTAAAAAATTTTAGGGACTTGATTCAAATCCGCTAAAATACTAGCATAAAAAAAAATCAAGGAACTCTTTCTTTTGACATTAATCTATATAATAACCTACAATTTCTTAAAGAAATCAAAATATATTCCAAAATATAATTTCAACGAAACTAGAACATAAAACGCATTTATCACCGCATGTTGTGATTATGTCTACACAAACATATACATGCACAAAACCGGTGAATAATTTACCATGTTTTCAAATGTGAAAGTAGAATAACATATATTTCATTACATCCCATTACCCAACAAAATTGCGATTAAATGATCCTTAAGAGTTGATATTAAGTTCAACAGATAAATCGACAAATCAATATTCTCCATCAAGCCGTAACACTTCAAAAATATGGAACCATTTCGGACAATGTTTACAATGCCAAGAAACGCAGACGTCTGATGCGATGGGACACAAGACTTTACTCTGGTTTTTACAATGTGGTTCTTTAACTTCAGTTCTTTAAACCCAAATACTACAATTGTACGTTATTATTATTATTATTATTATTATTATTATTATTATTATTATTATTATTATAATTATTATTGTTATTTCCTTTGATTTCTGATGTGTACTCATTTTTTCCGGGTCATGACATTTTCCACTGGACAAAAAAAAAAAAAAAAAAAAATAGATAAAGCCCTTCGTGTGGGCTGTACTCGTAAGAATATTTTTTTTTTTTTTTTGAATTTCTTTAAGGCATGGCCTTCCAGGAATCCCTTCAACTGGAATCTTTTCCAACCAATGGGAGGGCTTCAACTACAATATTATTATTATTATTATTATTATTATTATTATTATTATTATTATTATTCCTTTGATTTCTCACGTGTACTCATTACATTCCGGAAGCCGTCAAGAGACCTAAGGTCAGAAATATTATCATGACATTTTTAAATGATCAATTAAAAAGAAACAAAAACAAATCAAAACAAAAATCACGTATTTTACATAGTTAAAACCCTTCGTAAGGTGTACTCGTGTGAACAATTTTTTTATTTCTTTAAGGCATAGGTTTGTAGGAATCCCTTAAATTAGTCTACTGGAGTTTTTTCCAACCAATTATTATTATTATTATTATTATTATTATTATTATTATTATTATTATTGTTGTTGTTGTTGTTGTTTTTGCTTATTTTGTTGTTTTTTTGTTGTTGTTTTTTCCTTTGATTTCTCGTTTGTACTAATTTCTTTTTCGGGTCCCCTCCAGAGACCTAAGGTTAGAAATAGTATCATGACATTTTCAAATGATTAAAAATAAAAAAATAAAAAATAAACACATATTTTAGATAGATAAAGCCGTTCGTAAGTTTTGGGTAGTATTCGTGAGAAGAACTTTTTTTTTTATTTCTTTAATGTATAGGCTACCATGAATCCCTTAATTAATTTTATTGGAATCGTTTCCAATCAATCCGAGGGCTCCAACTACAACAGGAATTGTTGATGTTCCCATGTACCACATTTTTGAGATTTCGATATCAAGATCCTTATATTTTGATAACTTTTTGAAGATCTTCAAAGATGCATTGCAGTCTGCAACCATATCAATGAGGAGGTTTTTTTTTTGTTTTTTTTTTCGGTCTCTAATCACAAGGTCTGGGCTGTTAGATTTGATTGTTCTGTCAGTGTGTATTGTGTAGTGCCATAGAATTGTAACAGGTACAGTCTCCGTAACCGGGTCATACCATTTTCTTCCAGTTCCCTTCCCGCAGAAGATCCAGATTTTCAAGTGCAGTTATTGGACCACTCTGTCATGGCAGGTTTTATATTCAGTGGTATTATTATTATTATTATTATTATTATTATTATTATTTTATTATTATTATTATTATTATTATTATTATTATTATTATTATTATTATTATTTCCTATGATTTTTGTTGTATACACATTTCCTTCCGGCTGCCCAAAAGAGACTTAAGATCAGAAATGGCTTCATCATGTTGCCCATCGTTTCTGCATTTGGCACATTTCAATTTGCTTTAGGGACTGTCATATCAATAACGTGTCAATTCTTTTATTTGTAGTCTCTAGTAACGATGTTAGATGCCCTATTTCCGTAAGCGAATCTGAGTGGGGTTTATACCAATTTCTTGCAGTTTCTTTTTCTGCTTATTTATCACATTTTTTTTTTCAGTATATGTGCTCGGTAAATTTTAGTTAGCAGGCGTTGTTCCTGTGCAGCAAGAATAAAACCTTCCGTTTTAGTTTTTAACCCGCCATTACGGATTTGCTGATATACCTCGGAATGATCAGCCTTGGGATGATGCGTGTGGAATGTTAGAAGCTTTCTTGTTTTGCTTCAATCGGTGTATTGTTCTTTACTTGAATTTCTGCATCCATTTGAACTCATTTTTAATTTTTGTTAGCTTCTTTTATTACGGAATATAATCACTTAGTACTTTCATATTCTTTGACACATATCATCATCCAGTCTTTTGTGGTTTCCAAGTATCCCTAAAGGCCAATTGTTGTAGTTTTGTAGAACTGTTCTAGTTGAACTAATCATCTGCCTCCTTCGGAACTGGGCACATACAGAGGATCAACATCAGATGCATGCGGTAGCAAGTGAGAAGCTTTCTCGTCTTGGCGTCCATTCACTTTATGTCAGCTATAGTTCAAGTTAATGAAGTTGAAAATGTATTGCACCACAGAGAGAGCCAAGGTGTTTATGGCTGATATTATTTTTTTTTAATACAGCTGGTTATTCAATACTATACGCACACACCTGTAGTACTGCTTTCTTACCTTCTCCTTCATTTGGGTGTGCAGTAATTCATTTGGGTGTGCAGTTTCGTTAAATCCTAAGTACCAATATGCTTCTTCTTGTTCCAGTTCCTTAATCTTTCTGACAAAGTGTAAATCATTTAGTGTTTTTCTGCAATTCTTTCTTCCTTGAATCTTTACCTTTGCACATTTATCTAATCGGAAATCCATCCATGTGTGGTCACTGAAACATTTTTAACTCTTTAACCGATTCCCTTCTTGGACAAAGAGTTTGAGATTATCAATGTAGTGTAGGTGATTGAACACTTTGTTGTTTCTTGAAAGATTCTATTTGCATGAATTTTCATGTCTGTGAGAATTGGAAAATTCAAAGTATAGTCACTCCACCATTGTGAGATCATTCCGATGGAATTTGTACCAGGTATCCGTGACTTCGTTTTTTGATGTCAACGAATACCCACTTTTGTAATGTTGACAAATACGCCTGTCTATATTTCTGAGATGAGGTATTATGTACAGTATTTGCATTATGCGGACCATTGTCCTCATCTTTGTCGCCATATTTGTCACATTTTCATGAACGTTCCGGCCTTCTTCAGGTGGTTGGAATTTCGAAGTGAAACCTTTATTTCGATCCCGGGAGTAGACTGTTCTAGTTCCAGTATTCCATGTATATATTCGTCATTGCTGGTGATAATGGCGAGCCCATTGCTAAGCCCTCATCCTGTCGATATATGTGTGATCCCATTCCGAAGTGTGTTGTTTGTGTACAGAAAGTCAACATCTCCATCAGATTATCTATTGGAATACTGGTCCGTTCTTCTAGGAAGAATCAGAGGTCAATTTGTCTCTGACTACTGAGAGTGCCTCCTCCGTGGGTACCTTGGTGAACCAACTCACCACGTCCAAGCTCACCATCTGGTTGGATAGGATGGGAGCATCTTTGATTATTTCCACGAAGTGGGCGGAGTTTCGGACATATGAAGGAGACTTTCCGATCAATGGGTCAATTATATCTACAAGGAAGCGACTCAGAGGGTGGCACACAGAGCCTTGGCAACTAACAATCGGCCTGAGCAGAATACCGTCTTTGTGAATCTTAGGGAGACCGTATATGTGAGGTAGCTTTGTGTAACGTTGCGATAACTGCCTATACGTCTTGGGTGCGAAGTGATCCTTGTTCTTGATTAGGATCTGTGACAGTTTGCGTTCCGTTTTCATAGTAGGATCCTTTTTCACTTTGCTGTAGCTACCATTGCTAATGAGGTCTTCTAGTTTTCTTGTATACTCTGATTTGTCCATCACTACAGTCGCATTACCTTTGTCAGCCGGTAGAATGATGATGTTTTCGTTCCTCTGTAGGGATCCAATCGCCAGCCTCTCCAGTTTTGTTATGTTAGACCTGGGCAGCTTGGCTCTCTCCAGGGCCTGTCTTACCTTCCATCTTAGTTCATCCGCCTGAGCATGAGAAGGGAAGTTCAAGGCCACCTCCTCGACCCTGGCAATGATGCCCAAGTATGGCACCCGCCTGATGGTTGTGGCGATGTTGAGACCCTTATTCAATACTGACTTCTCAGAGGCACTAAGCTGATATTGGCTGATGTTGACTACTGCTTTCACTGTGACAAATATGGCGACAAAGATGAGGACAATGGTCCGCATAATGTAAATACTGACAAATACGCGTTGTCACTTTCGTCAAGCTCCTTGTATTAAAGACTATGTAATCACAGATACAATTATAGTAACGCCGTTGAACTATGCTGTTGTTAGACGCCTTCGAATATCGCTCGCACTATTAGTACTTGCTCGATAATACTCGCTCGAATTGTAATGCGTATAGTGATCCGAAAAGAGAAACAGTATAGAGAATAGCGTCCTGTATAGTAATAGAGAATAGAATAGAAATGGCGATCCGTATAGTAATAGAGGATTGAACAGAAATAGCGATCCGTATATTAATAGAGGATATAATAGAAATGGCGATCCGTATAGTAATAGAGAATAGAATAGAAATGGCGATCCGTATAGTAATAGAGGATAGAATAGCAATGGCGACCCGTATAGTAATAGAGCATAGAACAGAAATGGCGATGCGAATAGTAATAGAGGATAGCCTAGAAATAGTGATTAATTAGACGTCACACGAATTTCTACTTATGCGATTCGTCTATGGTCTACTTAATTTAATAATGGGTTTGGCTGTTGTTTCTCAATGGCGATTTATGTTCAAACTCATGTGTCGTCGGCGACACTTTATTCCTATAAAGCACTTCAATAACATAGTTCGAAAAGACATGCCACTTAATATATTGTCCTAACGTTTTATGTGCAAAAATGAATTCTTTCTCAACAAGTACTAAAGCCCCTGATACTATGTGGTCAACAGTTTCATGAAATTCTTGCCACAAGTGACAGGTTGGATTTGTGGCATTTTTTCTAATTTTAGCCTCAGTTGGAAGAGATTGGTTTTGTAATGCCGTAATAAGGCCTTCCGTTAACCCATCATGACAACTGCTGCGCAGTCAAGCATCAATGTCTGGATTATCCAGACGTTTTTAGTACTTACCATAGAATAATCTAGATTTCCTAATTTTTTATTTGTAAAAATAAATTCTTTCTTAACAAGGACTGAGCAGCATACTGATCTATGTATATTTGGGGCATTTAGTTTAAGGGGGAGGATTTTGCGGCTACTATGTGCAAATCTGCAAATGTTATACTTATGTAACTCTGATGTGCTGATGTGTCCAGGGATTTTACTGTATCTTTCTTTACTGTAGCCAACGCCCATATCACAACAGGGATACTTGTAGTTTTAAGATTTCTATATTTTTGCTAAATCGATTGTTATTTTTATAATTTGACAGTATTTCTAAACCATTTTTAGACACCTTTGTATCATGTAGGCAAAGTCATATCAACAAGTTAGCGGGATCCTTTTCTGAAGTCTTTTACGATAATGTGTCATGTATTCGCATCCATTTTCCTGTGTGTTGGGATTGGGAAATTGCATACTGTAGTCAATCCATAACCATTTCAGATATCAATCGAGCTGTCTTTGTACCCTCTATCCCAGCCGTCAATACCATAATTCGAACAGACATATTTGCCGCCGCTGTCGTTGAATTATTTGTTTAATTACACTTCCTCACCCACTTGAAATTCACTTTTGAACTTTATTGGCTTCATTTATTACTGAATAAAGATTCTTATTTCTTTCAAGTTCTTTGACACGATCATCATCCAGTCTTCTGTAGTTTCTGGTTATCTTTGAAGACCGATTGTTGTGGTTTTGTCAGACAGTTTTAGTAGAACTAATCTGATCTGGGCATAGACAAACGATCATCATCAGCTTTAGGATGAAGGAAGATGAGAAACTTTCTCATTTTGACATCCATTCGCTTAATGTCAGCTATGGTTCAATTAAGGATGTTGAAATTGTATTGCACCTCAGAGACAGCCAAAGTATTTATGTATGTATTCCGTTTAGTGTATTCAACTGGGTATTTAACATCAAACGCACCTGCCTGCAGTATTCTTTTCTTAATTGCTCCTTCATTTGAGCATGCTGTACTCTATCCACTTCGCTGACTGCTAAGTATTTATAGGCTTCTTCTAGTTTCAGTTCCTTAATCTTTGTGACACAATCTTGAGTGTGTTTCTATAATTGTCCTTTTCTTGAATGTCACTTTTGCATTATTATTATTATTATTATTATTATTATTATTATTATTATTATTATTATTATTTTTATTTTCTTTGCTTTCTGGCGTTTACACATTTCTTTCCGGGTCCCACCCAGGGACCTAAGGTTAGAAATGGCATCATGACACTTTTCACTGACAAAAAAAAATGAAAATAAAAATAAAAAAAAATAAAATAAATAAAATAAAATAAAATAAAAATTACATAGATAGAGCCCTTCGTAAAAGTGTGGGCTGTACTTGTCAGAACAATTTTTTTGTATCTCCTTGAGGCATGGGCTTCCAGGAATCCCTGCAATTAGTCTACTGCAATCTTTTCCAACCAGTCCTAGGGCTCCAACTACAACAGGGATTGTTGATGTTCCCATATGTCACATTTTTTAGATTTCTATTTCAAGGTCCTTGTATTTTGACAGCTTTTTGAATATCTTCAAAGATACATTGCAGTGAGCAGGGACTGCCATATCAATAAGGAGGCACAGTTTTTGTTTGTGGTCTTTAATAACAATATCTGGGCGGTTGGCCTTGATTGTTCTGTCAGTGTGAATTGTGTAGTCCCATAGAATTGTAACAGGTCCTATCTCAGTAACCGGGTCTGGGTGGTGTTCATACCAGTTTCTTTCAGTTTCCTTCCCGTAGAAGTTGCAGATTTTCCAGTGCAGATATTGGCCCACTCTGTCATGTCGGGTTTTATATTCAGTGGGTGCCAACATCGTTCAACCTGATACAAGATGATCAATCGTTTCTGTATATTTATCACAGAATCTGCATTTTGGGCTGACACAATATTTTAGTATATGTGTTTGATAATTCCTAGTTAGCAAGCATTGGTCCTGCGCAGCAAGGATAAAACCTTCAGTTTCCGCTTTCAACCCTGCACTACATAGCCACTGATGGGTACGTGTTTTGTCTGCATCAGCTTGTTTGATACGGGCAGAGTATTGGCCATGAAGCGGTTTATCTTGCCATCGCTTCTGTATCTGGTCGGTTGCATTCGTCTTTGCTGTCTTTTTTAAGTATTTTGCAGTTTCAGCCTGTGTATTGTGCTGTACTTGCATCTCTTTATTATTATTATTATTATTATTATTATTATTATTATTATTATTATTATTATTTCCTTTGATTTAAACATTTGCTTCCCAGTCCAAACCTGAGACCTAAGGTCAGAGATTATTATTATTATTATTATTATTATTATTATTATTATTATTATTATTATTATTATTTTCTTTGATTTAAACATTTTCTTCCGAGTGCAAACCTGAGACCTAAGGTCAGAGATTATTATTATTATTATTATTATTATTATTATTATTATTATTATTTGATTTTAGTTGCATACACATTTTCTTCGGCTCCCCCAAAAAGGCCTAAGGTCATAAATGACTTCATTATATTATCCTGGCTTCTTATTCTTTTTATTTTATTATTATATTTCCTTTGGTTTCTGGTGTGTACTCATTTCTTTCCGGGTCCCGCCCAGGGACCTAAGGTCAGAAAAGAGATCATGACATTTTCCACTGAACAATTAAAAAAACAAAAAAAAAACAAAAACACGGGCACATTTATTTCACTTAGTTAAAGCCTTTCGTGAGAACAATACTCGTGAGAACAATATTTTTGTATTTCTTTAAGGCATGGGTTTCCAGGAATCCCTTCAATGAGTCTGCTGGAATCTTTTCTAACCAACCCGAGGACTCCAACTATTACAGGAATTGTTGACGTTCGGAATGTACCACATTTTTGATATTTTCGATTTCAAGGTCCTTCTATTTTGATAGATTTTTGTAGATCTTCGAAGATGCATTGCAGTCTGCAACCATATCAATGAGGCGGTTTTGTTTTTTTTTGTATTTTTTGCGGTCTCTAATCACAAGGTCTGGGCGGTTAGATTTGATTGTTCTGTCAGTGTGTATTGTGTAGTCCCGTAGAATTGTAACAGGTACAGTCTCCGTAACCGGGTCTGTTGGGCGTTCATACCATTTTCTTTCAGTTTCCTTCCCGCAGAAGATCCAGATTTTCCAGTGCAGTTATTGGACCACTCTGTCATGCCAGGTTTTATATTCAGTGGTATTATTATTATTATTATTATTATTATTATTATTATTATTATTATTATTTCCTTTGATTTTTGTTGTATACACATTTCCTTCCGGCTGGCCAAAAGAGACTTAATATCAGAAATGGCTTCATCATGTTGCCCATCGTTTCTGCATTTGGCACATTGCATTTTGCTTTGTTTAAAAGTTCCTTCCGCTTCAGTATGCGTATTATGGCCTCTTTCTATTAGGTTGGTGCAAAAATAATGATGGTTTTTGACGTATTTTTTAACGTGAAAAACCTCATTATTTTTCCTCCAACCTAATACTTCTTCATCCACTTTAAATTCCCTTTAGAATTTTTGGGCTTCCATTATTAGTGCATAAAATTTCTTATTTCTTTATTTTCTTCTTCTTCTTCTTCTTCTTCTTCTTCTTCTTATTATTATTATTATTATTATTATTATTATTATTATTATTATTATTATTATTATTTTATTTCCTTTGATTTCTTTCGGTTCCTGCCTAGAGATCTAAGGTTAGAAATGGCATCATGACATTTTCCTCTGACCAATTAAAAAAAAAATCACAAACATATTTTACATGGATAAAGCCCTTGGTAAGGTGTGGGCTCTACTAGTGAGAAAAAATTATTATTATTATTATTATTATTATTATTATTATTATTATTATTATTATTATTTTACACCGAATCGTCCTGGCTTTTTTCAATCGCTCGATGAAAAACAATAAAGCTACTAAGACGCAAGTGTTTACCAAGTATGAAAAAAGATGAAAACAAAAAGTAGTAGTATTTAAGAGCGAGAACAACAGAAGAAGAAGAATCAAGAAAACAGGAGATAACGAGTGACATTACATTTAATCTTTTCAAAATCAAGGTCGGCTGGAAATCATTGAACCAGGGGAGAGTTTAACAAGCGAGAAGTGTGAGAAAAGAAACTGTTAGATAGAAATAATGGTTTCATCTACCAATTCCAATGCCAAATTGATGAGAACTTTTCGCGAAACTAGTTCTGCGTTTAAATTCATCAAGTGTATTTTCCATAGCGGAAAGACCATTTGAAAAATTACCATCAAATTATTTATAGTCACAGGGAAGCTACGTTACGGCGGCGGGAAATGACTGAAGCCGAGATGCCAGGTCAGGACCAATACTATCACTGATTCTTCTTTGGATTTTATCGAGAATCATTAAATATAGAACAGGGTCAACAGAGCAGAAGTGGCAGTATTATTGAAAAGATGGACCAATGGTAGACTTATGAATCTGTAATATAGAGTGCCCACAAATGTTTACAGCACATTACAATACATGTTTCTTACATTTTTTATAATACAGTTTAATTAATTAAACTTTTACTGCTCGTAGAACATAAATTTAGGTATCCTATCAAACAATCAGATTTAAAAAAAAAAAAAAAAAAAAAAAGCAAAAAAGTATTCCACGAAGAAAACCGATATTTAGTAATATTTCTTTTTTTATTTACAACTGCATTTTTTTTTTTTTTTTTTTTTATAAAAGTGTTCACAGTTTACTAGAATATTCCACATTTGGATGGGTTTGATTTTTAGAAAGCTCCAGATTAATTTTATGATTACTTTTTGGAATAATTAAAAGTATTCCGCTTTTATTTTTCTATCAACCTCTCTTTAAACTTTAAAAGATGAGAAAAAGTGAAATAATTGATCAAACCTCCGTGAACGTATTGCTAACCTTCATACAAATGAAATTGGTTATAGGAAGATATCTAGTCAGTTAAATGTACCATTTAGTTCAGTTGGTACGACAGTTAATCAATGTAAGACGTGTCCTCCATTCGTTGCAAAAAAAAGCTATGGTCATCCTAGAAAGATAGCGGAACGTACGGCGGAATTATTGGCAAGAAAAGTTGGCAACGAATCACGAGTTACTATTAAAGAACTCCAGGGAGGACTGAAGTAAGCGGAGTAAAAGTGAGTATGGATAGAATTAGTCGTTCACTTTCTCGATATGACAACTATTCGAGAACTCCAAAGTAAACAAACACTTCTGAAGCGAAAACGCTTTCTTGATAGACTGGATTTTACAGACGAACTCTGTATCAAACCTGCAGCATTTTGGGAAAAATGTATTTTGGTTAGCCGAAACGAAAATTGAACCTTTTGGCAAAAAAAAAAGGTCTGGAGAGAGAATGGTAATGAATATTCGCCGAAGAATATTTATCCTAACATTAAAATTTGGAAGCGGATTAATCATGATCAGGGTTTGCTTTAGTTATGAAGGTTTTGGGAAAATTGAAATAATATAACGGAGGATGAATAGAGCATATTATAGGGATATTTTGGAGATAAAATTAAGTCGGAGTGCACATTCGCTGGGCTTGAAACCAGGTTGGGTCTTTCAACAAGACAACGATCCTAAACATATTGCAAAGCTTACAAAATCATAGTTAAGTTCAAATAGAATAGACATTCAGAATTCAATCGAATTGAAAATTTATGAAGAGAGCTGAAACTGAGAATACAAAGGAACCCGGAAAAGCCTGCAAGAACAAAAAGAATTTTAGGGTGAAGAATGGAAAAATATTAGCCAAGAAACAAGCAAGAAACTCGTAAGGGATTACTCTAAAGCCCTACATGCTGTAATTAGTAATAATGGTTACACTACGAAATATTAATAGATAATTTAATAAATGGATTATAAATTTTTGCGTTATTAAATATTGGTTTTTCTTTGTGGATTATTTGTATTGATTTTTTTTAAATACTATTGTTTGACTAAAAACTGAAACATATGTATAGGGTGTTCCAATAAATTGGACCGGTTTTAAATGTGAATTAAGTTTAAGCGTCTAAGGATTTTTTTTCTTTTTCTTTCAGGTGTAACAACTTAAGTCTTTTGCAATTTCAGCCGTGGAAAAATTAACAATCAAACAATGTGTTAAAGTTACCGAAACTTATTACGAAAATGGACGTTCTAACAGAAATGCATTTCGCGCACTTTGCTATTTTTTGGTCAAAATAATCGACCAATCAACAGTGCAACTGGAAAAAAATGTTCGTAAATCCAAACAAACTGCGTCGATGGCAGATGTGAAAACACCAATGCGTGCTCTTTAACGATATTCAGCAGAAAACATTGCTGCAGAGCACAAAAATCTGACCGAAAATCCAGACACCACCTCTATTCGTCATCGCACGCAGGAATTGAACCTCTCCACAACAACGTTACATCGAATTTTTACAAAAGATTTGTCTCTACTTGCTTACAAAATTCAATTCACACAAGAACTGAAACCTGCTGACCATTTCGAGTCCTGTACATTCCTCAATTGGGTGCACGAACAATGAAAAGCCGATGAAGATTTTTCGCAAAAAATCCTCTTTAGTGATGAAGCCTATTTTCTTCTTGGTGGATTCGTTAATAAGCAGAAAATGAAAATAAAAATCCAAGGAAGATTGTTGAAAAGCAACTGCATCCACAAAAGGTTACTGTTTGGTGCGCATTTTTGCTAGAGAATCATTGGGCCGTATATTTATAAATTTGAACGTCCATTTTCGTAATAGGCTTCGATAACTTTTAAACGGTGTTCGATTGTTAATCTTTCCATGCTTAAAATTGCCAAAGACTCAAGTTGTTAAATCTGAAAGAAGAAAAAACATTAGAATCTTAAACTTAATTCACATTTAAAATCGGTTCAAGTTATTGGAACAGCCTATATTATTATGTTCACTTTTATATTTACACACGCTCTATCTCTGATATTGAGCACTTTATTCCATAAATATAGCACACCTTAAGACTATATTTCTTTATATATATATATATATATATATATATATATATATATATATATATATATGAAAAGTTTCTCTTTGCGCTGATATCAGAAAGGTAAACACAGTTCTAGGTTATGGCTTAACTTCAAAGAAAAAAAATGACCACTTTATATCAGAGATAAGAACGTAGACAAATATCCAGTTTACACTGAAATCAAATGACAGACGTGAGAGCAAGAGTAGGCTTAAGGAAGCTTTAGTCTGCTTAGAATAATTGATACTAGCGTAGTAAAAATATATAGTCCCCTACAAACGAAAGAGTCCTCCAAAGGGAGGTAATCATAGAACAAGGTAGATTACGACCGATTATTTTATCACATTATATATATATATATATATATATATATATATATATATATATATATATATACAGAGTGTTCCAAAAGATTAATACAAGTGAAAGAATACACATTTAAAGAATTAGAAAGTAAAATATACAAAAACATAGAAAATTAACCACAATAAGATAAAACATACTTGAGTCAATGGCAGAATGTTCATATAATGATGAGTTCGCATCAAGTGCTCAAACTGGTTGCCGTTCTGTTAAATACACTTTGCCTATCCTGAAGAAATAGATCTACACATGTCCAGTAACATTTCCTCTGGCATTTGAGCACATTCTTCTTCAGTTGCTACTCTCATTTCAGCAATTGTTTCAGGTTTCCTGCTTTAAACTTTGTCGTTTAGAACCCTCACAAAACGAAATCCACTGGTGTCAAATCTGGTGATCTAGGTGGGTATTCAACTGCCCCTCTTCTTCAAATCCATCTGTTTTGCATAATTCGTTCATATAAATTCTCACCTCCCGTTAATGTATTATTAATTATTAATATTTAAAGAGTGTATAAATTATTTTGGGACACCATATATATATATATATATATATATACATATATATATATATATATATATATATATATATATATATATATATATATGCGTGTGTGTGTGTATGTATAAAATATATATATATATATATATATATATATATATAGTTATTTTGTTTACTCGTATCGCTTTTTTTTTTCTTTGGGATTTGGACTTGCATGTTAGACGATTATTTTCGACTAACGTACAAGTTCTTGGTTCTTTCTTTTTTTATAGGTTTTTTTCCCTTTGGTATTGGTTTGATTATTTGCAAATCAAAACACTGAAGTTTTTCCGAACGAGTATAATTTCTTATACTTATAAAATTACTACTACTACTACTAATATATATATATATATATATATATATATATATATATATATATATATATATATATATTTGTTATGTGTGTACATTTGTTGCTAGTATATCTTCAACCTTTTATGTGTCTAGTACTGAGTTAACTGAGAAGTGTTCCGTTTACCAACAGCAGGATTTTCATATCTTGAGTAGGCAAATATGATTTTTAAATATGGCCGCGTGAATGGTAATGAACGCGAGGCTGCACGGCTGTATCACATTGCGTTTCCAGATTGAAGTCCTGATATGTAGCCTAGTTATATGGCAAAACAGCGCTATCTAGCGTAAAACTTCTTTAAACTTAATAACTCAAAAAACGATGGATATGCGCACATGCATTCATGTGGATATTTGTCTGTGTTTTTATGTGTGGAATTCGCTTCCAAAGTTTGAAAAATTATTAAAAAAGCACCTTCAGTCAGTTATGCGGGCTACACGCTTAGGCGATTATGTATCTTTATATATCAATTTTCCCGCAGTAGGTTGCCAATTATTTCTTCGGCAGACCGGTTGCCACCCAATTCTATAGAATCCGGTCTGTCATACTATTTACTCATAGCTGTTAGCACGTAAGTCAACGTAATGGATTCGACTCAAATTCCAACTCGTCTCTCCAGTCGAATATATATATATATATATATATATATATATATATATATATATATATATATATATATATATATGATTAAAACAAAAGACACATATATATATATATATATATATATATATATATATATATATAATATATATTTAAACAGATTTCTAGTACTGCCAAATCTAATCAAACATTTGAGGAATAAAAAATATGGGATCATATTAAACATAGGATACAATAATATCCACGTTTAAAATGTAAGGTACCTTTTGACCGACACATTTTCAAACACAATCGTCGGTAATCTAAAACGGAGTACTAACAAGAACATTTTTTATTAATACTGTAATAAAACAGGATGGTAAGGTGGGGAAAATTGTTTTGCCTCAAATCAAATATATATATATATGTATATATGTTTTACCTCAAATCAAATATATATATATATATATATATATATATATATATATATATATATATATATATATATATATATATATATATATTATAGGAGATTAAAACAAAACATTTTTAAAATACCTACACGATAGCTTTCGCGTTTCGCCACTAATTGTGTCTCTTCAGGTGATGGTAAATACGTGCAGATTACTTAATTTCAAAAGCAAAATACGCCACTCTTTTTTCGCAAGTGAAGTGAAGACGAGAAAACACAAGATCAGAAACTAAATGAGACTTGTGGGTTTACGCTGATTAACAAATCAAGTGCCAGATTTACGCAAGATTAAATATTAACCTAGAAAAAGAAATTTTAGGTCATGTCATAATGTAGCCTGAAATAGACTCCTAGTCAAGGTCATTTGTGACAGACATGAAATTTATTCAAACTATGAGCGAGTTGTAGCACATAATTTTGGATGAATATTATTTTTTCAGTTTTACATAAGAAGCTGAGGCGAGGGATAGGAAGATAATCAAGCGTATAGCTAATTGTAACAGATTTTTCAGTTAAAAAATAAAAGGCTCCATAAAGAAAACAGTAATCGAATTAAACCGTTTAAAATTAAAAGAATGTGAGATGCTAATAACAGCGACTAAGCAGCGATACAGTTATATTAAATCTAAATAAACAATATAAAATAATCACTCATGGGTGTACCGCAGTTTACTTAAAAATTATGACCATATGAAATAGTATATATATATATATATATATATATATATATATATATATATTTATTTATTTTTTTAAGCATTACGCCCCGAACAAGGCGTGAAGTCACTAGATTGCAGGGGGTTGCAGAAGATTTGGAGCGAGAGCAGATAGGAGTGATAGAAGAAAGGATGAGGAGAGGGACGGTGGATAGAGCCAGGCAACTGTAGATGTCGATTGACATTACGTTTAAATAGTTGGAGATTATAGCTTTCAGGGAAACAGTAATAAGGAAGGGTGTTCCACAGGCGAGAAGTACGAGGCATGAAGCTATTGGAGTAGAAGAGACGGCTACATTTAAAAGTTTCTACAGTGAAAGGGTGAGAGCGGGTTGCCAGCCTCGTAGGGCGCTTGAATTTATGAAGTCTGGAAAACAGTGAAAGCAGCTCATCGGAGTAATTACCGTGAAAGTATTTGTAAAAAAGACAGAGAGAGGTGACGGCGCGTCTGTGAGAGAGTGATTGTAGACGAGATGCCAGATCAGGGCCAATTATATTATATATCCGCCACTGTATATGTGTGTGTGTGTGTGTGTAAGTAATATGAAGAACATTATATCTTCCCACAACTGTAAAATTATTAAGAACTTCCATAATTATGAAACTCAAGCTAAGAGCACCACCTGCAATTGTAGGAGTAGGACTGATTGTCCAGTCGGGGGAAAATGTATGTATGAGAATACAATATATGAAGCTACATTCTTCCCCACAGAAAATATCAGCCTGAAGAAAAAAAAAAGATACATAGGAATATCTGCTGGTAATTGGAAGCAGTGTCTGTACAGCCACAGACGCTCTTTTAAATGTCGATACCTAAAAAATCAAACATCCTTACGCAAACACTATTGGGATCTGGTAGACAAGGGACTAACCCCACATTTGGAATGAAGGTATATAAAAAGAGTGAGAACCCCTGGTAACTTACGTGACCGGTGTGATCTATGAATTGCGGAAAAAAATTAAAATTAAAGAGAAAAATGAAGAAAAGATCCTGAATCTTCGTAGTGAGATAGTTTCGAAATGTAGACATAAAAAATGTTTTAAGATATAAAGATGGTTTTATAAGATCGAACTTTTATAGGTAATCATAAGTTCCATCTTGGGTTCCTAACATCGGACATTTAAATGGAATGACTCTTATTAATACCTATATATCATTGTCAGGGTTTATGTGGCGCTCTATTTTTTTAAATCTTTAATTGGTTTTAGAAGTCTTGATTTATGTCTTCGTATGAGGGCATGTATGTAAAAGGTTTTCCTAGATAACTGATATATAATATCTGATAGTTTCCTGATATTTTTATATACAGAAGTTTATATAAAAAATATGTTCAATGGTGGCACTCTCAAGGATTTTTCTTCTGAGTGAATATTGCATAAATATTAATCTACGTATTTGAAAAAAAAACAATGAGTGTAAGAAGTGAATATTTTTATATTTTTATTATTACAAAGGAGGTTAATTCTCTAGAGAAACGGATCAACAACAATGAAAAAATCGTGTAATTTCAAATGGGACAACCTAATACATCCGTGGACACACACACACACACAACACATACATATACACACGCATATATATAAATATATATATATATATATATATATATATATGTATATATATATATGTGTGTATATATGAAATAAAGATATATACATATGTATATATTAAAAAATGATATATATACATATATATATATATATATAAATATATAAAATAAAGATATACATATAAATATGAAGTAAAGATATATATATATGTATATGAAATAAAGATATCTATATATGTATAAAATAAAGATATATATATATATGAAATAAATAAATATATATATATATATGAAATAAATATATATATATGAAATAAATATATATGCATATAAAATAAAGATATACATTTATATAAGAACTTTATATATATATATATATATATTAAATAAGGATATATATATATATATATATATGAAATAAAATATATATATATATATGAAATAAATAAATAAATGTATATATGAAATAAATATACATTGATATAAGAACTAATATATATATATATATATATATATATATATATATATATATATATATATATATATATATGAAGAATACATATATATAAATATGAAATAAAGATATATGTTTTGATATATCAAGAACTCTACTGGGAGAAAATGTGTGACGATGAGGAAAATGTTTCGTCCTTTCGGATATATATATATATATATATATATATATATATATATATATATATATATATATATATATATATCCTGTTTCGCCGTATCACAGCTCATCAGTGTGGCAAGAAATCCGATTGCTTCAAGCCGGGATCGAAACTCAACCGGTCTGACATCAGCTAGAGACTGTTACCCCTAGGCTATCGGAGCACGACAGAGAAAGGGATTTTTGACGCACTATATACGTGTTATATAAACGCCATACCGGCCTCGATAGCGTTCAATATTTGCGAAGTAGGATGCCTTAAAGCAGCAGCAGCCGTTAAATTTCCCTTTTCTCGATACTTGTCAATCAGCGAGCGAGAAATTAACCCCAATCAAAACTATAATGCAAGACGCAAGTAAATTTAGCTGTCAATATTATGTTTACATTTTATTTTTAGTGATGATTTCTGTTATCCGGCTTTCTTGATGGTCCAGCATTGTCCTGATTCTCAGGTCAGCCTGTAATCTCAAAATGTCATGTGTATGAAGAAACACCATTGCCAACATTAAGCTAGGATTGGGAAATATGAACATTAATATAGTCATTTGCAAACAAACTTAAAAACGCAAAATTTAAAGGGACCATAATTGTTAGTAACGAGTTAGTAGTACCGCTGGGCAACTAAGCACCAGAATTTCCCTCCATATCTTTTAGTTGAAAGCCGGAGTGGTATTCGTACCTGTGTAATTTGCCTTGGTCAACTAGACATTTTACCACCCATCCATCTCCAGGTTTGACGCCAAACTTATCATCTAACTTGATAACTCACTTTGATGACCCACGCTTAGACGTCGATGCGATCGGAGAAGCCCTCTGTCCAGATCGTGAACTTCAGGGTGTTACAGATTTTTGTGTATATATAATGTAACTAGTGAGTTAGCACAAATGACTTAACTCACTTTATAGTCCACCAATGGAAGGTTAACCAATCAGAAGACGTAGAACATTCAATCCGTCGTGTATAAAGGTGGCCATTTTTTTCACTCTACCCGAATGTCCAGTCCAGCTTGTCAGGCGAAGAGAAACAGAAGGACGAACTATACTCTGCTACCTTTTACCAAAATATCCACTGCTAACCTGAACAACGCTTTCCTACTGTCTTCGAAATATTCACTGCTAACCTTTGGATTCTATACTCGAAGACGACCGTCATTATCAATAACACAGGGTAGATAATCCTTTCAACCAGCGACACGGTATCATCAACGCGAGAAGCAATCATGAAACCAAATTTGGGGTGGGGCGAAAACCGGTTTCACCGCTAGCATGAAATCGAACCGAAAATATATAATTAAAAAATAGAGACAATTAAAGGGCAATAACTTTTGTATTGAAAGATTTCTTTTTAAAAATAAGTAATGTGTAATTTAAAAGCTAAACCGTTTTAAATCGGTTGATTTTATGTGTGATAATAACTACAGTTTGTTTTTCTTCCATTATTGAATTCTTAATTCGCGTAATAATGTTGTTTAATAATTCGGATTTATTCTATGAATATTTAAGAACGAATAAAAAATGACGAGAAACAAACTCATTTCAATATTTCTCCTCATCAAAACAGATGCGAAAGGGAGATAACTGATACAGTGACACCCGAAACTTGCATGGCACGTAGAAATCGATGATTGTACCCCGGTGGACGAAATAAAAAGTTCAGTCCGAAATTCCAGTTACCTGAAGAAGGCCGTAGCTTACAAAGGCTGAAACGTCTTGAATATAGGAACAAAGATGAAGACAACATTCCGAACAATTCATATCGTGTAAATAATTGCAATACCTCTTCTCAGAAAATTAAGTTATTCAAAAAATTTGTATTTGTTCATATTACTCTTTTTATATATTTAAGCATTTTATTTATTTTCAATTTATTTAAAAATGATATATAATTTCAAAAGTACTGCATGGCACTGTTCGCGTAAAAGAATCGGGTATATGTTGACGATTGGAAAAAAAATAGCCCTCCAAACTAAAAAGAAAATAGCCATATAGTTTAGAAATGTTACGTGTTTCTGAAATACGATATTTTTCACAGGGTCATATGGAGGCCGCAAGTGACGCAAAATACATCAAAGAAGTCAGATGTTAAGCTATTTTTTATTTGATTGTGAATTGACGAAGCAGTTTTCATGTAAGAAAGGAAGCTTTACTGATAATAAACGAATCCCTCTCTTCAAAAATCCTCCACAAAATATTTGGCTTGGTATGGAGCATATGATCTGGAAAAAGTAACGGAAAATTCTCTTACATACTGTACCCTCTTCATCACTGACAAGTAGTCGGCAACATTTTTCGACTGGAGATAAAAATAGCCATTAAAGACAATATTGTATTGTATCATTTATTATTACGAGCAAATCGTTCGCTCGGTGAAAAAAATATCTTTCGGTTTTCAGTGAGATGTCGAGATAAAATAACTTTTCGTTATTGGCATGAAAATGCCCGTTACGACCCAATACAGAACAACACTCGTCGACCAAAAAACAGTGCCTGACAAATATGATGTAGTGATAAGGCTAGGTTATTCATATATAAACGTTGTCTTCCTTTAATCTTTACGTTTTGATTTTTCGGCGAAGTGAAACATTCGACGTAATGAAAAAACAAAAAACTATTTTAGTTTTCCCCTGAAGATCCTTCTCGGGCAAATGGAATCCGCCGTGATGTAGCAGACCCATAACCACACTAGCTGCATTTTCAATATATGTCGTGCACCATCATCACGTTGGCGATCATAGTTCTCTACATATCTCTGTCCATTTTAGCTGTTAATAAATTGTGTTTTTTTTTTATTTCCCGATAACCATTTTACACCATCCATATCTTCATATCTTATATTGTTAAAATCCAGACTTCCAACAAGGAATATTAATTGGCTACTATCTCAAAATGGCCTCACTATATAACTTGAATAATATTTAAACAAATTTTACCAAGATCTCTAAGTATATAAGAGTTTTTTTTTGTTACTCTTGATTCATTCTGTCCTGTGAGTATTAAACTTTTCAGGTCCTCTTTCCTCATTATGTTCCCTAGAAATGTCACTGTCTCTTCCTGATGTTATGTATAAGTGCCTTTTTTTATCTCAATTAACTGAAAAAAAATCTTTTCTAATATCTATCTATATTATTCGTGTCATCCCTCTGTGGAGACCCATTTATGTCCGGTCAAGTCTCTTCTTCATTTGTGATCAGATTGCCCAGCATTCACTGCCATATACAAGAACTAATGTTACTGAACAGTTCAGTACGTTTTCTTTGTTTTTTTTTTTTTCCAGCGGCATTTTTCTGTTTCTTAATACATTGCTTAGCTTTTGGAAGGGATCTTTCGCTATCCCAACGCGTCTTTTGATTTCAATGACGTACTTTTCGTCCTCTGTTGAAACACTACCCAGATACTTAAATTGGTGCACCTGCTTAATTTTATCTCAAATTTTATTAATTTCCTGTAGGACTGTTCCTTTTGCTAACAATCATCCACTTTGTCTCCTTGCAATTTATATTTACACTTTCCTTATCGCTTTTCTTCATTACCCTCTTCCGGAGTTCTTATAATCTTATATCTATGTCTTCTATCCATAATATGTCATCTGCATGTCTTATCAGTATCTGTTTCAACAACCTGGAGAAGGTCGGAGTGTACAACGGCCGAAACGTTGTAATAAATATGGCGACAAAAATGAGGACAATAGTCCGAATAATGTAAATATTGTAAATAATACCCCATTTCAGAAAATATAGATAGATACTAAAGAAGGCCGGTGAGTACAACGGCCGAAACGTTGTAATAAATATGTCGACAAAGATTAATACCGAATAATGTAAATAGTATGCATATCTTATGTTGTTTAGATTATGGCCTTCAATAAGGAGTCTTAGCTGGTTTACTATCCCTCACTATATAACTTGAATACTGTTTGAGGAAAATCTTACTAAATCTGCTAGATTGTCATTGATCTTACAAGAAGAAACATCTGCTATATAACAGGTCTTGATTTTTGTCCTACAGGTTGCCTGGTCACTCACCTCACTAGGAAGGGCGAGTAAAATCGAATTATTCATGGATTATATGGTACTAGTAGCAGTTGCAATGGGACCTTATATATAAATGTAAATTAAAATGTACCAATAAAATAGAGAAGAAAGCTGATGAAGCCTTGGGTTGCTTGATAAGCAATGCATCTAAGTCGCTCAAGGAGAAGACCTGACAAGAAATAAATGGGTAAAGTCATTTGCTAGTAAAACAAGATAGTTATATAACGCGACCACTTGGACATTGTAGAAGTTGCTACCTTACTTTGTCCAGCACGGATCTGCCAAAGTTATCAACTAGCGTACAAAACATTTAGGCCACCTTTGTTTTGTGAATTTTACCCTTGAATAGAGAATTATTAGCAGCATGCTTTTCTCAGGAGGACAGAAAAAAATTACTACTATCTTGTTATTGATGTATGGTGGATGATAACATAAGTATAGCTGTGTATGTGACACTATTTTGCGTTTGGGTATATAATTAAGCGTGAAAATTAAAAGTGAGAAATACTTAAGGCGAGAAGAAGCTATCACGAAAGACATACTGAGCGATGTCATTTTTTAACAAATGAAAAGTGCTAAAGTTTTTATTTTCATTTGCGAAAAGTATTTTTTTTTTCGCAGAAGATAGGAAAATCGTAAGATCTCGGATCTGTCAGAATTAATTTATGTTATGACGCGGCGAATAAAAGATAGCAATCTGACCATGGCAATAATGAAAATTTCAAATTGGTCAGTTGGCTCGCAGGGCGTAATGCTGGTAGATAATCGTAATTAAGTCGAGGATGCAACCGAGAAAAAAGATCAGCTGAGACCACCCCAAAGAAAAAGGGAGGGAAAAGAGAAAAAAGGAAAAGAATAAACCATTAACTATATTTCGGGGATATCATTTGGTTTTGGAAAGGTGCCACCTGTTTTATGTCCAGACCTGGCCATGATAAAAGTTTGTTACCGGGCCGGATTGTTGGCGACAGAAGTACGAAGGCGTTAAGGATATAAGGAGATTCTGATAATCACTTGACGAAAATCTCTTTGATAAATTCCAGATGACATTCACTTAAGATAGAGATTAAGGACCACACTACGAGTCGTGCGATGTCTGGTCGGGGAAAAGAAAGAAAAGAAATAGGAAGATATTTTTTTCTTTGAGCGATAATTGTAAACTCAGGCCAGTCTACACACACCCACGCTGCCGAGCGTTCATTGGGTGAATGGTGGCGTGAGTGATGGGCAAGGTAAACATATGAGAAAGGAGGGAAACCTGTTGACGCCTCTGAGGTGATTGGTATGAGATACCAATATGAGAAAGGAAGAATCTGGGAGGACAATTCCCTTACGAACCCCTCTAAAACAGAAAGTAATGGACTTCCAAAAATGGAAAGTGATAAATTTTCCTCTCCGAAAACAAAGAAAATCCTTATTGTGGATTTGGAATTATCGAGGAACACAAACCACGACAGACCCCCCACCTGGTTTTGGTCGGCGTCCATATAAACGGAGTCGGGGTGGCAGTTGGGCAGACACAGACAGAGTTGAGTAGTAGACCAGCATCGCAGCACCTGACTGAAAAATATCCATGCATTCCGACTTAGACTTCTAACCAAAAACAATTTATTTTTGAAGAACGACTTAGACTCACAACAGCAAAACAAGTTTTACGAATATCTTCTGAAGATACCAAAAACCTGTTATTGAAAAACAACTTAAGATATTAAGACTCGCCCAACAAACGCAAAGTGTCACGTATCCATAGAAGCGCTTTGAGAGGAAGACGCTGTCCTGTATTCAGCAACCAGATATAAAGATATTTGTTATTCTTTTTTTAACACATTTGAATCTTTCGAGTTGATACTTTTTCTTCTACATATACTTGTGCAATGTCACCTTTGCTCGAATTTGGCTTGCATTACTGCCCGACGACTGATTGATTTCGTCAACCTAAGATCAAATCACAACGTGGGTAGGTTAGACTAAAATCAAAGCAGTTACTTCGGTAACCAGACGTTGGAGGCGAGCTGGAAACGACAAAGCTGATACCGAATATAACCAGATTTCCATCCAAATCAGGTTAGAACGTCACATTTGGCGCCGCGACCAATACTAAGTCACACTAGTCGTCACCGAGGAAGGAGGAAGGAGAGGCCAGGCTGACGTCACATTACAAATACTGGACAAGCAGCGATGATATTACCTGCTAGCTCTTTTCTTAACTTAAAAAATGAGTTCTATTTTTGCAAATTGTAATCTTCATTATTACCGAAATTATAAAACACCAATGTATGAAACTAGTAATTAGTAATGTCGCTTTTGGCACGAATAATATCCCCAGATCAGAACTGTAAATTTTTATCTTTCTCCTTGACAGTAATCCGAAAGTCATTGGAGATTTCGGGTTCTTCATTGGAGCATTTGTTTCTTCATTTCCCACTAAACTGGTACATTTAAAACCAAGCCAGTGTGATAGATAAGCTTACACAAACTCATCTAAAAGAAACTTTTTCGTTGCACGTGATTGTGGCAAAGAAGAAATTCATGTTAAAAATTTGTTAGTCTTCTAGGCATAGTTAAATTTGTTTCGTGCCATATAAGCCTCTATGCCGAAAACTAAATATAGAGCACATAATTTTATACATTCAGGTAAAGGTATTCTTTGTTTTTGATATGTGGTTTGTAGATTGTAAAATGTAATGCTGGTATATTTTTAAACGTATTGTTGATAATTTCTTTTTATAAAAATGTATATAACTAATTTTATTAAAAAATGCATTGTTATACTTTTTTAGTGTTGCATTTATTGTCATTTATCCATATTGGTATATATTATAAAAAAAGATACTGTTGATTTTTTGGGGGTTTTTGTTGGGTGGAGGTTCATTATTTACCCATAGCTGTGACCCTAACAAGTGCTACCACCCAGGTTAGGGTGGACCTAAGAACAAGCGCATTTAAGAAGTGTTTCTACGCTCCACAAACCCTCCAAACATTATTTACATTATTGAACTCACACTCTTTGCGTCATGTCACTGGATCTAACTAACGGCTTTATCCACTGTGCCACGTGACGTTCAATACTCGGTTAAGGCAGTGGAGAACATTTAGAGGGAAATTAACAGGAGATAATTGATAACTGATATCCATTAAACATGGCACGTGTAACTAGAACAGTATACCCCTAGTGAGCTAAATAAAGGGTTCAGTTCGACATTCCAACCACCTGAAGAAGGCCGGAGCGTACAACCGCTGAAACGTTGTAACAAATATTGCGACAAAGCTGAGTTCAATAGTTCGAATAATGTAAATAGTGTACATAAAACCTCATCTCAGATATATAGACATATACTGAAATGCCGAAACGTTGTAATAAATATGGCGACAAAGATGAGGACAATAGTTCGAATAATGTAAATAGTGTACATAATACCTCATCTCAGATATATAGACAGATACTGAAAGGCCGAAACGTTGTAATAAATATTGCGACAAAGATGAGGACAATAGTTCGAATAATGTAAATAGTGTACATAATGCCTCATCTCAGAAATATAGACAGATACTGAAAGGCCGAAACATTGTAATAAATATGGCGACACAGATGAGGACAATAGCCCGAGTAATGTAAATAGTGTACATAATTCCTCATCTAAGAAATATAGACAAACCTCTAATGTCCAGTTTATAGTTATGCCTAGTACGACTTTGGGAGAAGATTATACTGTAGTAAGCTTATACAGATTTCGCTTTTTAGGTTTCCATTATGAGGGGGTAAACAACATCTATATTGAATCAATAGCTTCATCTACCGCAAGGAAAGTTGGTTCGCTGCACCACGCTAGGTTTTTCTGATCCATCCTTCAAATCTACAAATCTACCATTCGTTCTTGTATTAAATACTGTTGCCATATATAGTTTGTTTACCCCTGATGTTCATCTTGATGTTCTCGACAAAATCTAAAGACGGATATGCAATGTGATATGTTTGACATACTTGATGCGGCTTCCCTCTGTATTTTCTACATATTGTTTTTTTGTCAATCCATCTGATGAGCTACTATCACTGGTACCCCAACTGCATAAATTAAAATGTGCTACTAGTTTGGCCTATTGGTCCCATATTTTAACTGCCGAAACAGTTAAATGTAACCGCCTCTTCTACTTCAACAGCTTCTTCTCTTCCACTTCCCGACAGTGGAACTCCCTTCCTCTTACTTGCTAACCTGATAACTATAATCTTCAAATATTCGAATGTAATGCCAATCGACATCTTCTGATACCTCTATCCTTTCCTCAAATACCCTCTCTGTAACCCTTTGCATGCTTGTGGCAAAATCAATTTGCCTGGGGTGATATGCTTATGTAACCGCCTGTTCTACTCCAATAGCTTCTTCTCTCGCACTTCCCGACAGTGGAATTTCCTTCATCTTACTTGCTTCCCTGATAGCTATAATCCTCAAAAGTTTACATGTAATATCAATCGACATCTTATGATACATCTAATCCTGATCTCTGTCCTTCTCTATATCTTGTCATTAAACACCCCCCTCTTTACTCTTGCTCTCTTAACTGCTTGCGTGCTAGTGGCACGCCCGCTGATGCACGGACCACCATTCCTTACCGAATTATTGATGTTTCTTGTACTGTTACCTTTTCCAACGGTTCTTCTGGGATATCCTCTTGATTTCATTCTGTTTTGTATTCGCCACTAAAAATTACTTTTTCTTACTTCTGAGCATCCTATGTTAGAAATTCCGTGTACTACTTCAACCTTCCAGTGATATTATTGATTCATTGCAAGGCTATTGTTGTTTTCGTAAGATGTTTTTCGTAATGCACTAAGAATAGTGTTGTTTCTAGCTTACACAATACTGTTACGACATCTACCAAAAAAGTAAAGAATTACAATGACAAGCAAATGCTGATTAGCAGTGAGGCGAGTGTTAGATCGGTATTTTCCTTCTCTTAGACAGGTTGCCAACCAAGGCTGCTCTAATATTATCACTACAGTTGAGTGAAAAATAGAATAGATTTATAACTTAAGCTTATACATAGGCATACACACATACATACACACGTATATATATATATATATATATATATATATATATATATATATATATAAGGTGCGCCATATTATGGGATAAAGTAAAGTGTGCTATATTTATGGGATAAAGTGCTCAATATCAGTGATAGAGCGTCTATAATAATGAAAGTGAACACAGACGTCAACATTTAGAGGCGACAGTCTGTTTCATGCTAAACGCAATCATCAGGCCACGAGTGCTGTTATTTTTCTCGGTTATTTATATAT
>OZ010612.1:54519639-54524639 GCA_963932145.1 Acanthosepion lycidas
ACACTGGCTTTAAGAACGGTCTTCAATCGATTTCGGTATCTCCTGCAACTTTTCTGGGCGGTCTTCTTTTTTATCTCGGCGAATGATGCCTTCATCCTTGCCTTCACTTCATTTTTGGTGTTCCAAAAAGTTTTGTTGTTCTCTCGCATCAACTACGCTTCTCACATAATAATCAAGGGTGCTGCAGTCTGGGAAGTTTGGTGGCCAGATATAAGGGCTGATGTGATCGCTAAAATTGACTGAAAGCCATGACTGGGTTTCACCTGCTTGTTTAGCATGGTGCAAAATCCTCCTGCCAGAGATAGAGTCTTCTAGCATCTCCCACTCTTGACCCAGGGCAGCACTACCTCCTCATAGCACTTTATGTAGTCCTCCGTGTTGAGTCTGAGTTCCACTGGGAAGAAGTATTTAGAAATTTGATGATGTGTAGTTTTTTAAATAATGAAAAATTATTAAACCATTGGCAGGAGTTAACGGTTTTTTACCGACATCAACAAACTTTCGCATTAAATAATTAGCATTAAAAATAAAAAAAAATAAAAAAATCCCATAGTTTAATAAAAGTCTTAAAAGCATAGCCAAATCTTTAAATAGGAAAAACCCTTTCTGTAGTCGTCAAAAAACAAAAAAAACAAATTGAATTTCAGTGTAATACGGTTTGTATATAAAACACCCACTTGAATAAACAAATAAATAAATAGATAATCAGATAGACAATAATAAAACAAAATCCTCCCGACACATAACGACTTGTAGCGCGCCATAAAAATATCCCGTACTGGGAACCAACTAAAGGATGACCGCCAACATTAGCCTTGAAATAGATACCCTACCCAAACTTAGCAAAACCTCTCAGAAGATGAACCTATAGATAAGAATTAACTCTCTGACTACTTAACGAAGAAAACTAGCCTAGCCACCACAACAAAAACGAATGTTATAACGGACCATGCCTAAAATCACACGTAAACCCAGAGATAGCTTATTCCTAAAAATTTCGCTTGAAGATGAAATGTGACTAAACATCTCAATTAAACTTAATTTTAATAATTATTTGGATTGTTTAGGCTCCCGTTTTTGAAACATGA
Source organism: Acanthosepion lycidas (assembly GCA_963932145.1). Taxonomy (NCBI): domain Eukaryota; kingdom Metazoa; phylum Mollusca; class Cephalopoda; order Sepiida; family Sepiidae; genus Acanthosepion; species Acanthosepion lycidas. The sequence goes on from OZ010612.1 coordinate 54,520,728, forward strand.
GAACACTTATGTAGCGAAGGAATCATATTTTTAAACAAATATATATATATATATATATAAATATATATATATATATTGATAAAACATCCTATCTATATTCTTCTATGAGTGTCAGTTTCCCTCAGAAGGTTGGGAGCATGGCTTTATGTATTTCTTTGCCAAGGATTCTGTTATGTTCTGTCACCCATCCCCATAAGTTTTTTAGTTCGTTATGTGAGGTACCTGCTTCTGTTCACTGACCCTTGCGCTCTTGGCGCCATATATATGTTAAATTTTCCAGGCCCTTTCGTTTTCGTTTTCATTTTAATTCTGTTTTTTTTTCCTAAACATCTTTCTATAGACCTATTTATCTCTTGCCACCATGTCTTTTCTTCATCCGTGCCTCGATTTTTCTATCATTCCTTTCGCGTGTGTCTGAGCGTGACTCCTGTAATTGGGATTATATTTTCCCAATATTAGATTGAATATTATCCCAAAACTGTCGGATCCCTCATACGCACCAGTCACGTGTGTTGTGGATATGGAAAATCGTGCTCAGACTACGTGACCTGTACATATTCATCAGAATCATTCATTTGTTTTGTAACAATGAAAACGCGATATGTCCAAGTCTAGGTTGTTTAATAATTAATAACAAAAAAAAAAGAAGTTTCCAGAATATATTAATTGACTTGGAACGAAAGAAGAAAAGTATATCTGATGATGATACAAATATACATAGAAGGGTAGGTGCAAATATTATCCGCACTTTCACAATAATATATGTTTAGACAAAAGTGCAGATAATTTTTGACTTTTTCTCCTACATACACGCATATCTGTGATCGGATAACGATCACAGTAGGAATAATTTGAACGAAACGGGAATAAATGTCTGCTTATTATCGACCTTTTAAAAAAAACGATTACATTCTATAAGTATTTAGTCACGTTATTGACGGAGGTTCCATAGATCTTGGACTTTGTAGATATTTTGTCTTTTGTTATCTGTTTTGAATCTGAACAGAGAAGCATTGACAAAAGGCATCAAAGTGTTATTGGTAATAATTCTTTATTTTTAAGAAAAAAAAAGTACCCTGGCATGAAATGTAACGTCTAAAAAAATAACTAAGAATAATAGAAAATGCGAATAATGTGAATAATATTTCTTGCCTTTTCTTTTCTCTATTTTTATTTTTCAGTTACTGATTTAACCCTTTCCTCGCCGATGATTTTGGGAAAATGTTTCATTTCCGGCGAACTTATTTTGTCTTTAATATAGTAACTAACAAACTGAGGTGCCTTGAAGTACCCGAACAGTGGCGAAAACCGCTACCAGACGTAGCACTATGACAACTGCACTCGCTTCAAGATCAGAAGGGCATAAAAAGAACGGTGTTCGGCGTATAGACATCTTTACCTGGTTTTTGAAAGTTATGCTCTGGACGTGTAAATTCGTCTCTGTTTGAAAAAGACACTTTCAGTAAATACGTATATACACGTCTACGCCGGGGAAGGTTCCCAATCGCTCAACGACCCATCATTGTAACATGATAGAGATGATATGTAAGCCAGTTTGTTTGATTGTATAAAATAATTTCTGTATAATCTTTTCGATAAGGTATACAGATACAAACGCGCCACATTCTTATCATGGAAAAGTATAACATAACCTCACATGAGAATAAAGCTATTCATATGAGCAACGTTGGAATGGTCATTTGCTTCAGTTCCCGTCTGCTTTGTTCCGTTACGCCGCGATTTCGAATACATTTATATTTGCCCCTTATTTTCAGATATATCATATAGGTTCTTCACGACGTAGGCGATCATGGATCTTCAAAATTTCCTGCACTTTATGGCTCTTAATAAATTTTGTCTTTTTTTTATGTCTCCTAAAACTTGTTTCGCCGTCTGTATGCTGAATCTCATTCCTTATTTCCCTTTAAGTTGATGGCTCTCCGCAACTTCTTGACTTTTGTAGCCCTTAATAATTTCTGTCTTTTTGTCATCTCTCCTAAACCATGTTCCACCATTCTTTTTAATCAATTCTTCATCTATGTGCTATGTCCCTTATGGCGTTGACGATCATGACTCTCCACAATTTCCTGCCCTTCGTAGCTCTTAATAAGTTTTTTTTTTATCTTCCCTAAAACTTATTCCGACATCCATATACTCAAGCTTATTCCTTCTGTGCCTTTTCCCTTCAAGCTGTTAGCGATCATGGCTCTCCACAACTTACTGTCCTTTGTAGCTCTTAAGAATTTTTTTCTTTTAGCTCTCCTAAACTCTGTTCCACCATCCTTTTTTTTTTAATCAAGTTCATTCTTCTTCTATGTGCTGTGTCCCTTATGGTGTTGACGATCACTGCTCTCCACAATTTCCTGTTCTTAGTAGCGCCTAATAAATTTTGTCTTTTTGTTATCTCCCCTAAACACTCTTCCGCCATCCATTTACTCAAGCTCACTAAGTAGGTTATACATTGCTTCAATCTGTCCTCTGAGTATCAAATTTTCCAAGCACTCTTTCCTCGTTATGTGTCCTAGAAATTTGAACAGACGCTTTCTGATGTTATGTAAACTTTCTGTTTCCATTCTCTCTAAAGCTTCGTCTTTGCTCACATCTCCTGTCCATATCTCGCGGGAAAAGGGTGAGCAATAACTGAACAGCAAAAGAAATAACTAGACGAGATATCCTTTAACATGGTTGGGCACCTCGAGATGGTGTAATGGTTGGCAACCTTGTCTCGCTAGAACAATTACGACTCAGTAGTGAGTTCGATCCTGACTGGGTGCCTCTTGCTTTCGGCCTCGTGTCACATCCAAGCTACGCTTGGAAAATCACTATCCTTTAACGTGGTTAGTGGAAGGAGATTAAATAAAGGGTTCAGTTCACAATTCCACTTTAGTTTACCCAGATTCTTATACATTTGATGAAAGCTGCAACGTTGTGATAAAAACAACAAAGATGAGGACAATTGTAAATAGTATAAAATAATGAAGATAAAGTGCCAAATTCCCGAAACGTCGAGATAACCACATATATGCTGGAATAAATGTATCAACATATGGAGGCAACGGGTTTTGGAAGAGAATAATTTTATTCATAGGACCAACTTCGAACTAGACAGTTGTTGCTTGAGGCTGATTATTTTTTTTTCTGCGAATAGGTCGTAAAATTTGCATTAATATCCGTATCTAGTCGAGTGATATATAATCGATAGCTTTTCAGCGTGGTGTAATGGTTAGCAAGGTTGCCTCGCTAGAACAGTTACGACTGAGTAGTGAGTTCGATCCTCGCAGGGTACTCCATACTTTCGGCCTTGTGTGATATATAAGCAGTTCTTAGAAAATCATTAGGGGAAACGGTGATATAGACCGTTCATTACTGTCAAACTCTCTACCTCGGCGGAGAGGAACACGGACGAGGCTTTGCCGAAAGGTGTGCTTTCGTCCGGGGAGGTAGACAGGCCCTGAACCCGTTTTTACGGGTTCAAAGGGAATATTTTTGGCCGAGCCTACGGGCTCGGAGAACCCACGCTAAACCGGCCTTGTGCCACATACGACACACGTTAAATATAATGGTTAGCAAGCTTCTCTCGAGATTGATTAAGACTAAATAGGGATTGTGAGACAGGAGGATTTCTTTGGTAACGAAGAACAGAATACTGGCTATTACCTGATATCTGTCTTTCATTACGCCAGTGAATTTTGGACGATTTCCTCAAAGATGAAAAAGTGACTCGAGACGACGGAGATGTGGTTCTACAGAAGGATGCTAAAGATATAGACTGAGCGTGTGAGCAACGATGAGGTCTCAGAGAGAATGCAAGCAAGGAGGAGGCGTATACTTAACACCAGAAAAAAGGCAACTGAAGTTCCTGGAACTTAATGAGGAAAGAGGGCCTGGAGAATCTGATACACACAGCTCGAA
>OZ010612.1:54532139-54534639 GCA_963932145.1 Acanthosepion lycidas
ATGAAATGTACATTTAAAATTTTTGTTTCAATGATTCAAAGTAGTGAATATATCTTATTTGCGAAGCGATAGGTAGCGGGCGAAGTCTGCTGGTATAAATATATGCTAGCAGCATGACCCGGCGTTGCCAGTGCTTGATTCAAAAATCGTACGACTCATATAGCAATCGCTATCACTTGACTTAAAATATTTTTGCCCTTCTTTGCATTTAAATGAGTGCTCTTTGCCGTGTTGATGTTGCTACATGCCTTACTTCTCAAACTGCGAATTTTTTCTATATTAAACATTAAATCTGTTACGAAAAAGAACTAAACAAAATGAACACAAAACGATCAGCTTTAAAAAAAGACTCGTAACTTGAAAAACCGAAGGAAAAAAAGTGTGTTAACAACAAATACTTTTTCACACCCAACCCAGTTTGCGGAATCAGAAACAATGTTGAGTTTAAGCACGCGAATGAGCCAATTGGAGTAAAGTGCCATGCAGATTTAAATTTTTCCCACTCGTGACGAATGAAGCTATCGATTTTTCTTGCATGTTAGCATGCTAGTTAGCATTCGTGTCAGTCAGCTGTTGTCTCTCGCTGGCTAATAGAAACTTCCTGCCTATTCGTGGCAGCCAACTATAGGCTCTCATTCTGACAAGTAGAAAATGGCCGCAAACTACATGAAAACTGCCATAGAAGCATGAAAAAATCGATTATTTGCACTATCGATGATAGTTGGGAAACGGTAAATCGGTCTTGGCCTTTCCGCTAATTTGAAGAATGTGCATGTAAATTTTGGTTCAAATCCGTCGAAAATTGCGGTCGTGCATTCGTTACACACACACACCAACACACACACACACACACGCATACATACACACACATCCTGCCTTTTATAGATAGAGATTAACATTCAACATTCTTTTTATAGTATTTTTAACGAAATTTCCTGTTTGATTTAGCTTTTGTATAGCACATATTTTCAATCAATGTGACTTCGAGTTTCCGTTCCACGTATTCAATCCCCTTTTAAAATGCTTCCAAAATAATTAAATTTTCGCACTTGCTTGATATCGGATTCTCCAATTCACTGATCTCAAGTTGGGTTTTGTGTCTTTCTTACAGCCATACACTCCTGTCTTCTCTCAATTGATATTTATTCCTATCCTCTAAATTTAGCGTCCTTTAAATTCCACAGGTTGATACACGAGAATGGCTCTCGTCACCAGAGCCTCACCGAGTCTTTTAACTAACTGGACACTGGAGGGCGGTTAATGCGTCACGTGACAAGTAATGTTGCTTTCGTTTCTAGTTAATTGAAAGGCACCAGTGTGGCAAAGACCCAATGTGGTCATTAGCCACATCAGCTTAACTAGTCACCTTGCAAACTGATGATGGTTCTATAATACATTAGGGTGGATTCTTGTTTTAAAAAGTCACGAATGTGTACGTTTCAAAAACGCCATGTTTGTTTCGTTTTACGGCATATTATTGTCAATGAGGTTATTTAATGCCGCGAGGATTTTTTATTGCTGGTAATTTTTTTTTTCCAAAAAAAAAAAGAAGAAAATACAGGAAATTAATTGGTAATAATTACTAGTAATAATTTATTCCTTCAAAGATTTATTGTTGTTATTTCGTTTTTCCTAAATCTATTTCTGGTAATATTTTTTTCCACGAATATGTGATTATTATTAAAACCTATTTTTACACTGTCATAGAGTTTTGACCTCAGGTTGGCGGTTAACTATTTGCCCATAGCTGGAAGCTTAACAGATATTACCACCACAGACCATGATGGACCTGGAAACACCAGAAGTAAAGAGCTGGTTTCACGCTTCTCAAATCCTCCTGATCATAGGCTTTGTTGTTGGTTGTAGTTTATCTTCCTACGCAGGACGCAGATGTATTTTGTCGTCTTACCCAGGACGGAATGCGTATGTAATTTATCGTCTTACATAGGACGTGAGAAAGAGGTTGGTTATTGGAAAATACTTCGTCACCGACAAAGATTTGGAGGCGCTTTTGAACTGTATCGAGACTGGAAAGTGAAGACTGGAGAGCCCACGCTCAAATAGGATAACATTACCTTATCTTCGGCCACATATGGATCTTGTAAATGGAGAGGATAGAAGTCAGGTGATTACTGGAGCGGTACAGGGGGCCGATCATTTTACCTGCATCTTTAGCGATGGATCGTATGTACGAGTTCTACTTAAGGTCAGGGGAGAGTTTGATAATAAGGTATTGCTGGTAATAATTTTTCCAAAAAAGTATTGCTGGTATTAAAACCAATATTTATACTTTCATAGTGTTTTGACCCCAGTTTGGGGGTTAACTATTTATCCATAGCTGGGACCCTAACATGTGTTACCACCCCGGGTCAGGGTGGACATGGGAACACCAGCAATAAAGGGAGGGCTCCACGCTCCTCAAAACATCCTGATCAAAGGCTTTGCTACCCAGGACGCGGATGTAGTTTATCGTCTTACCGAGGACGCGGATATAGTTTAT
>OZ010612.1:54539639-54544639 GCA_963932145.1 Acanthosepion lycidas
CGACGTAAAAAATAAAAAAAATTTAATTAAAATTGAAATAGAATTTATTTGTGAACGAAATGAAAAATTAAGAAATAAAACGTGTTTCATTCATTATATTACTTAAACAAAAGGTGTAGCCTACATGATTGTAGCACAAGGTGTCTAGCTATGGGATCACTGGAGGCGTCTTTTCAATTAGAAATTCAATCCTAACTTGTATAGTTCCCTGATGCCAATCATTCGGGGCTCTAGCAATCAATGCAGGCATCATCTGAAGCTCTTTACGTAAATAATCTGTCTATACTCCGATCAATTGTGGATATTTATTTTGATGCTACAACGGGATATGGGTGCACATTCAAAATTCCAAAAGGCCAGCGATTACAGCTGATCTATCGTCTGACCTGCCCCAAACATCTTCATATTCAACGCCTTGCAAATCAAACTAATTACATTCCATCATCAGTGATCGAAACATGAACTGAAAACAATTGTGATAAATTGATGTTCACTACAGGAGTCACTGAGCGCCTTAAACTCAACATAGACCTCAAGTGGAGATAGTACATAAAATCCATCGATAAAGATTCTGAAATATGTACAATATTTACATTATTCGGACTATCTTTGTCGCCATATTTATTACAACGTTTCGGTCTTTCAGTATCTGTCTATATTTCTGAGATGAGGTATTATGTACAATATTTACATTATTCGAACTATTGTCCCCATCTTTGTCGCCATATTTATTAAAATGTTTCGGTCTTTGAGTATCTGTCTATATTTCTGAGATGAAGTATAATGTACACTATTTACATTATTTGGACTGTTTTCCCCCATCTTTGTTGCCATATTTATTACAACATTTCCGCCTTTCAGTATCTGTCTATATTTCTGAGATGAGGTATTATGTACACTATTTACATTATTCGGACGGTTGTCCTCATGTCTGTTGCCATATTTATTACAAAGTTTCGGCCTTTCAGTATCTGTCTATATTTCTGAGATGAGGTATTATGTACAATATTTACATTATTCGGACTATTGTCTCCAAATTTGTTACCATATTTACATTATTCGGAATATTGTCCCAATCTTTGTCGCCATATTTATTACAATGTTTCGGCCTTTCAGTATCTGTCTATGTTTCTGAGATGATGTATTATATACACTATTGACATTATTTGGACTGTTTTCCCCCATCTTTGTTGCCATATTTATTACATTTCCCCCTTTCAGTATCTGTCTATATTTCTGAGATGAGGTATTATGTACACTATTTACATTATTCGGACTATTGTTCTCATCTTTGTTGCCATATTTATTACAAAATTTCGGCCTTTCAGTATCTGTCTATATTTCTGAGATGAGGTATTATGTACACTATTTACATTATTCGGACTATTGTCCTCATCTTTGTCGCCATATTTATTACAACTTTTCGGCCTTTCAGTATCTGTCTATATTTCTGAGATGAGGTATTATGTACACTATTTACATTATTCGTACTATTGTCCCCATCTTTGTTAGCATATTTATTATAACGTTTCGGCCGTTGTACGCTCCGGCTTTCTTCAGGTGTTTGAAATGTCGAACTGAACTCTTTATTTCGCTCACTGGGGTAGATTGTTCTAGTTCCACGTGCTATGTTTTTAATAGATGTCAGTTATCAATTACTGTGACTTCAATACGTGGTTAAGGCAGTAGAGAACTTGGCGAGGGGAATTAACAGGAGATAACTGAAGAAGGCCGGAGCGTACAACTGCCGAAACGTTGTAATAAATATGGCGACAAAGATGAGGACTATAGTCCGAATAATGTAAATAATGTACATAATACCTCATCTCAGAAATCTAAACAGATAATTCTGAAATTTGGTTGGTTTTCTCTACCGCTCCAGTAAGTATCCAACTCTTTCTATATCCTATAATTTTAAAAGAGCCAGTCTAAGCCTATAATAGCGTACTGTTACCATATAAGTGCAGGCGATAGCTCTCTTCAATTTGCTGTCTCAAAAGAGTCCAAAAGTGTCACTGAGTTCTTGTTGGCGACGAATTATTTTCCAGCCTACAACGCCATTCCTCACCGAGGACACGACGCAAGACATTCGCGGCTCTCTCAATATCTCCATGAAAAGTGTTCAGACAAACAACCTCCCTCCTAAGTGTTGAATATCGGTTGAGGAAAGATATTTGGTCTTACTTCCGCGGCATCAGTGTGTGAGCAAAAATCGGATCGAGTAATAGCAGGAAATACATCCGGAGGCTGAAATAAACAGGGCGCCCTGGTGTCCTGAGCTGAAGGAAATGCGTGGTTGCGTGGGCACATGCCGGAAGAGGCGTGATTACACTAAGTTGCGTAGACGACATACTTGAATCAGACGTAGCCACGTGAAGTTGCGTAGGTGTCAAAATGCTATTTAACCGGTCCGATTCTTGGACTGCGGATAGGCTGGCTAGAGGTTCATCGAAGATTTGTCTCCATCAATTCCTATGTGCGCAATTCTAACCTCTATGTTTTTCTCTCACTCTACTCATCCAATACAACTCGATCAATAAAGATATATATATATATATATATATATATATATATATATATATATATGTGTGTGTGTGTGTGTGTGTGTGTGTGTGTGTGTGTGTGTGTGTGTGTGTGTGTGTTTGTCCATCGCTTCATTTGAGCCAAGTAGGAAAATACTACATTAGTTCCAGCAGTTCTAAACTAGAACTCTAAGACTAGCCATGCTACGGACTGTGTGGAAAACCACCCTCATTTGCATCCTATTTCATTGGTGAGATGTAGTTACCTCGAGCAGCTTCCTCCTGCGAATCACTGTTTTGTGAAAACGACTCCCAACAGGATATTTTCTCGATAACTACAACCTGTTCTCGTCTTGGGTTAACTGTTATATATATATATATATATATATATATATATATATATATATATATATATATATATATATATATATATATATTAAAGAAAAACAGACAACTTTAATAATGGAACCTTAAAGTGGTCTGTTTTTCTTTAAAATATTATCTCTGGATTTACATTTTACATTGAGCTCTCTGGATTTCATCGTCCTTGGGATTACACATACGTATTACCAAGTTTTTCATAACTTATATATATATATATATATATATATATATATATATATATATATATATATATATATATATATATATATATTTCATTATATAAAAAATAACCTCTCTGGTAATTTCTCTGATGAATATTAGTCTATGGTACCTAAACTTTATGAATTTAAAAGTACTACTAGATTAGCATCAAGGTGTCATCGTTTTCCAGTTGTATTTTCCAGGTAGAAGTCTTAATATTTAATCCATAGCTGGGGAGAGAAGAGATGGATCATTACATTTCCCAGGATTATTTGCGAGTAAGCGAATGCAACGAAGCCGATTGAAATTCGAACTCCTCTCTACATATCCACTACACCGCTGCCATGCGACCTTTTGCGTTGATGGAGTAGTTTATTTTGACTCAAGATGCTGAGATTTAAAATCAAATGGCTTCGTTTGCAGCCCTTGTGGTGAAAAATGCAAGAGATACCTTCACGTGACAGGACATGGCTAAGCCAAGGAAATAAAAGTTAGAATGAATATCTGCGATTAGCCACTCCCTGAAGAGAAGGCAGCCTTGAAATCGGTAAATATGGAAAAATTGTCGGATTTGCATTTTTGCTGACTCCAGGCTTTTCTGGCTCTCATTTTAAATTCATTTGCAAGTTAATATATACGCAGGGAAAGATAGTTGATTAGGGCACCTTGCATATATTCAGAATACAAGAGAAATTGGCGCTTGAAATTGGGGAAGAGGTTTTGGGGGTCTGACCAAAAGGGCGAGAGGATTAGATTCTTATGAATGGACATTTTGTTTTATGAATTTTATTCTTTTACAATTTCGTTTTATTTTTCTTTTTCTAATTGATAATTCATATGTTATGTGCCCTATCAGAAGAACTGTTTGTCGAGGCAGAGGCTGTAATTGATGTTGTCGCCGAGGCAGGAATATGTCTCGTGTAATTAGATGTAATATGTTTGGAATTTCTTAGAGGAACCACTGTCAGATGTTATTATAAGAATTAATAACGTTGGAATTCTTATATGATTCCTTCGAAATTATTCTTCTCAGACTTAAAGGCTAAATTCTGAATACACGCAAAGTCAGCCTTCATCTCCTGTCAGTAAAGTCAAATGCCTGTAATGAAAAGAGTGAATAGAAAAAAAATCAATTGTTAGTGTTTCATCTAAGAAATCTATACGACTATAAGACTATTACTACACCATTGGATAATTGTCCATCACGCAAAATGTTTAATAGCTAAAAAAAAAACAAAAAAAAAACAAAACATTAAACTTCTTTCAAAGTTTCTTTTTTCCAGGTTTTCAGATCTTTAGAGATCTTGACGACATTTGTTGTAAGAATCACTGACAAACCCTTTGAGTTATTCAGGTAGAAAAAGAATAGGTTAAAATCATTTTGTGGCAGCCCCACTATGTCTTCCCAGCTGAGTAATGGTGAAATGGTGAGACAAAAAAGACTATCTAGACCTTAAGTAATGGTACCAACATTCATACTCTGGCTTCCATCTTCAAAGTTCATTTAAGAGCCATCAATAAACGCTGAATATGTTTTAAAACGATGGAACGGTAGAAATGGAAACAGAATGGGGAGGTCACTAAATGAAGAGAAATTATAATTTCAAATTAGTGCTAAAGACATTCTTATTGTTCAAAGTAGAGTCCAATGATGTTTTAAAAGATTTTCGGAGAATTTCAGTAAGATATATTTAATCATTTCTAATGTAGAACGGTTCAAAGCTTAATCTAGAAATTGGACAATTTTGTGTTACGAAATTTGGATAAATTTGCTGTTACACACAGTATATAAAAGGCTGGTAAGATTTGTTTCATTTTCACAATTCAGATTGTTTTTCTCTACTTAAATGATTTCGACATAGACAAGCTCACAGAAACAATAAATGAAATCTA
>OZ010612.1:54549639-54564639 GCA_963932145.1 Acanthosepion lycidas
CTATTATAGTTATATTTAGTCCCGAAACTATTTACTTAAAAAATTAAAAATTTAAGTTAATAACAAAATTTTTTTCAGACATCGAATTTTCTATCAAACATTGTAAACCATCTTTTACATAATTTTGTTAAAACAAAATTATAACAACTCCATCTCTTTTTCGCCCCCTATCTCTCTTTTTACCATAAGACTCACTTGTATCCATTTTCTACAATTCATTTCCGTTTTATTAACCATCTAAAGAGGTCATGGTTCTGTCACTCCTCCTACTCCAATATAAAACATACTTAAGAGAAATATAAAATTAACCCCTCCCTATACTTTATATTGGCTGTTTAACTACCACTCTCAACCCCCTCTATTAAATTACAAAAATTACACTACCCACCAATTTCTAATCCCATTTTTCTTCTCAATTCGCTGTTGGAAGTTTTACCTGATGATCCTGAATCCTTAAAAAAGGATTTAGGTGAAATAAATTATCGTAATGGTACCTTAACGTGGTTTGTTTTTCATTACATATTAGCTCTGTCCTCACATTGAGCTCTCAGGATTTCATCCTCTTTGGATTTACCAATTCGGTTTACCAAGTTCCTTATAACTTAATTATATATATATATATATATATATATATATATATATATATATATGTGTGTGTGTGTGTGTGTGTGTGTATATATATATATATATATATATATATATATATATATATATATATATATATTTCTGCGGTACCCAATGGGGAAGGAGTGTTTGGATAATCTGATACTCACAGATTTAGGGTAAAGGAGACAGAGGAAAACTGCACGTAACTTACTTGATGTACTTGAGCAGATTGATAGCAGGACAGGTTTTGGGAGAAATAACAAAAAGGAAGATATGGAGGGACATTATCGCCTCTGACCTGAAGGATCGCGGTACATAAAAGAAGAAAGAAGAATACAAGATGGGGATAGACGAGGTCTGATCAAAAGGTATCAGAACTGTTGTTATGGTAACAGAAATAACGAACGTTGGGTGAAGGCGCTTGGCACAGATTTTCTTTTAGTCATATAGGTCGCACACACTTCCTTTGTTTATAGCAGTGGCCTGAACGAATGTGTATAGAGGTACGGTCGTTTCACCAGAGCACAGCGTTTCCATAATTGACCATAGCTTGTACAGCGGTTTTTGGCCATGCACGTCTTTCTCCATGTCCGACAATCGCCTATTCATCAGATGTCGGCCTTTGCGACTCTTTCCTCTTTCCAAACATCAAATAGAGTGACGTCGCGGAAATCCAATTCGCTGTCCCATAAAGGAGTTCCAGGAGTGCCTCCATCCACGCCGGATAAAGTGTGCGGCTTCAGAAGGGTGCTACTTCTTTTTTTTTTGGTGGGGGGTTGTCTCGTTAGGGGTGTACTGCAGCCAATAATAGTGCAAGATATTCTGACAGAGCCCAATTCAGAGTTTTTCCTTCTCCATGCTTCCCAAGGTTATAAAGCCCAGTCTGTTCTGCTATTTACCCATAGCTGGGGGGTGTTGAAGAAGATTTGTTCCACTTGCCATGTGTAATGGATATCAGTTATCAGTTATCTCCTGTTAATTTCCCAATGAAAGTCCCCCACTACCTTAACCGAGTATTGAAGGACACACGGCACAGTGGATAAAGGTGTTATTTAGATCCAGTGACAGGACCCAAAGAGTGTGAGTTCAATACCCGGTTAAGGCGGTGGAGAACTTTCAAAGGGAAATTAACATGAGATAACTGATAACTGAAATACATCAAACATGGCACGTGGAACTAGAACAGTCTACCCCAGTGAGAGAAATAAAGGGTTCAGTTCGACATTCCTACCACCTGAAGAAGGTCGGAGAGTACAACGGCCGAAACGTTGTAATAAATATCGCGACAAAAATGAGGACAATAGTCCGAATAATGTAAATAATGAAGAGGATTCATAGTAAGTGATTACAATGGATCCAACTGGAATTCGACCTCAGCTCTCTGATTCCTCAATCCAAGCTATCCATCACTCCACTGTGCCCCCGGGTCTCCTGTTACCTTTGTTAAATAATAGTTTAATAGATTATTGCTGCTCTGACTTCCCCAGTTCGACCATTAAGGTCAGATACAAGACAAAATAAAGCAAGTCGATTTTGATTTGATAAACTAGCGTGGGAATGATAGACAGAGAAATTCTTTTTTTCGAGGAGTTGAGTAGATGTGTTTCTTTCGTGCCTCGGAAGTGGCTCCACAGTGATGTGAGAGAGCGACCACATTGGCTAATAAGTCGACGTTAATAAAATAGGTAAGTTTAAAATTCCCTTTGTTGATATCTTTTTATCTCTGAAACAAAACCGCCTAGCGATCACTGACCGTGAGAAAACGAAAGAAGAAAGAGAAGATACAACAATTGCCACAGTGACCAAGACTTCCGCCCCAGCACGAGAGAAAAGATATACAACACTTTTGTTTGCTATCTACAAGGAAGAAATAATCTACGTTGGCTTGTTATCTACAATTAATATAACTACATCGTACAAATTTTATTTTGTAATGATATTAAAGAATCTTCCATATTTCATACTCACCTCCGAGATAAAAATACGCTCTTCCATCAGAATCAGTTTTAACCAGCCAACACCTTGCATTGCAAATCTCGACTTTCTGTTGGTCGAGACATATAACAATTGTCGAAAAACTGTTTTCGCGCCCAGTTCCCTGGAGCCTATTTTGGTTTCCAGAAACAAATAAAAAGGACCATCTCGACCCAATTCACCAGTCAGTCAATAAACTTCAGAGAGATGCCACACAAATCCACGCGTGTCACTATTTTGACTTAAGACTTTTTGTGCGTCAACTGCTGACTCAAACATCAACATAATCTCTCACATCTCACAACTTTCTAAGAAAATTGTTCTTACACATTACTAATATAGAAACTGTATTTTAAACAGACACAGAACAATCCAAAGTAAACAACTCTGGAAAATTTAGACAATTAAACCCTACTTTATTCACGCATACAAACTACACAAATTTCTGTATAAATAATATTTTCCACTTTTCTCTGTTTGACCAGTTCTTAAACACTTGAACAATTTTGAACTGTAAATCAATAAGAAATCCAATTTATCAATGGTCAATTTCTTGCATTAGCAAACTATAAGTTTTCAAATTGTATATTAATTGTACATAAATTCATGTTGTTTTACTGAATTCTCATAATCGGTGTTTCTTACTCAATTGCCTTGTGATTGATTCGTTTTTGAATGGCTATATTCTATATTGTTGCGGATTAATATGGTGAACATGCTCGTAAACTAACAATCTTATAAAAACCGTCTGATACCAAATTCAATCTCATAGTAATCCCAACAATGTCTACAAACGATAAAACTGCATGTACATCGGCTAAAATGTCTACACCGTAGAAATTTTAATTTGGAATGATATCAACATGGTAAAACAAGGCGATACTTAGGCTGGTTATCTAGGTGTTGTCGAAGCTCGACATTGCTTAACTTCAGTGAGCATGAAACGTTGTTTTAACGTGATACAGCCGTCAGCCTCTGTTTGTTTGTGTTAGCGGCATTTTTATTCTTAAGGAATTTGTATTAAATAAGAACAAGACACACGATGATAAATATCTAATTCGTTCATTGGGCAGATTCTATGATGAATATCCACAGACAATTGACCAGCTTGTATCAGGTTTCACAGTATTAGATAATAGAATCAGTTAGCAAGCTAGAGAGATACGTTAAATAATAGTTTAGCACACTATCATTTTTTAGAGAATTATATCTCTGCTTAGACTTCCTCACTTTGATCTTTGAGGTCAGATACGAGACAAAACAAAGGAAGTCGATTTTGATTGGCTGAACGAGTTAGGGAATGATAGAGATTGGTTTTTCGAGGAGTCAGGTCGAACACGTCGAAGAATTTAGACATATTCTCTATCGTGTCTGGATCTTTTCCCCAATGGGTGTGAGTGAGTAAGCCCACTGTATAGTTAGATATATAGGTCGATGTTAATAAAATAGTCATGTTTAAAATTCCCTTTGTCGATGTCTTATCTCCGAACCAAAACCGACTATCTATCACAGACCGGTCGAAGACACAACATTGTATTAATTGGCACAGTTTCCAGCACGAGAGAGAAGATATAGAACACCTTCTCCAGAGTTTAAAAATGAGAGTATTCCTTAAATTAAAATGTGATCACCCAAAACTAAAGAGTCTATTCTTACCAGGCGACTTAAAACAGATCTGAGACGAGAAAGGATATGAATTTATATTTTTCCCATAACAAAATTTGCCAAGAGAATAGACATGGTTGGAATGTAAATGTTTGTCATGAAACTATTGTCCCTCATCTCATGAGAATTCACTATCCGTATTTATAATACGGATACTATTAACCCTAGAACACTAATAATGTAATGAATATGCATACACCTGGGTTCCCCCTCACGGTAATATGATTGGCTGGTGTCAGCCATAAATACAGACTGATGTGGAGGTACAAGGATGACGCCTATTGACTACACCTATTGACTTCGCCTATTGCCTACGCCTATTGTCTACCACTACGACGAGGACCAGTCCATTACAGTTACCTGCTAGATTGTCCTACTCGGTTACAGTAGTCTACAACCACTTTGCTGCTTCGAAAAAATATATCCCTTTCCCGGACATATTGATTAACCATCAATTAAAGTTACACCACTACTAAGCATGGGTATATCATACCCGATAGTGAAAATATCAAAACAATATTAAATATAAATCTTTATTTGAAATATTTTACATGCAGTCACTTCAAACTTTGTACTTTCAGTTAACATTAATAGAAACTGAAAAAAATATTATTTAGGTAAGAAAATCAGGTACTGAAAATTGTAATTAAAAAAAGGAACATTTGCGCTGGGTACTATATACCCATGGTTAGTCTTCTAGGGTTAAGGGAAATAATTTCCGTGCCACATGGCCTGAAGATTTTAAGCATGAGAGAAACTATCATCGCTGGGTGTTGTCCTCAATGTCTGCTTTTATAATTACATACGCACTATGAGTGATATTGAGCACTCACAACCCATAAATATAACATTCCATAAAACTATATTTCATCATATATATATATATATATATATATATATATATATATATATATTAGGTTGGTGCAGAAATAATGTCGTTTTCTCACATATGTTACTATGTGAGAAAACGACATTATTTTGCACCAACCTAATATATATATATATATATATATATATATATATATATATATATATATATAGTGTGAAAATTAATTTAAACAACCGCTTTAGTTTCCTTGCTTTCAAAATACAATCAGTTTTAGACCTACTGGAGTGACAGTTTTTTTTGTTTTTGCGCAGTTTAGGTCATTTCCAGTAGTGTACAGTAAAATGAATCTATTGTCTGGGTGTGTGATGAAATTCGATTGGCCTTGAAAAATATTTTGTCATCCGTGATTGCATCATTTAATTTTTTTTTAATTTTTTTTTTTTTTTTTATCACGCCCAGACACGGTTGTCGATTAGTTGTCCTACGGCCATTGTCTGTGATAGTCGTTACACCAAGGAAGCGTACGGAAATTGTAACGCTGCACGAACACACTGGCAAGCCTTAACAGTTAGCAAATCAAAGTACTGTTGACTGGCCAGGAAACTCCATTTTTGAATCCAGTCAAGAATCTGTGGTCAATCTGCAAGGAACGACTTCGTGGAAATGCAATACGAAGTACTAATATGTACAATGCTTCAAATTCCATTTGCAAAATACGAAAAAAATGTTAATAATAAAGTATGTATCGTTTTGTTTCAATTAATTTGCACAAGGGTTTATATATATATATATATATGTATGTACAATGTGTGCGATGGAGAAATTGTCGTGATTTTTTTAAATTTTTAATTTCGAGCATGTACGTTGTTTTTTTTGTTTTTTTCATTTTGTCGATTTCACAGTATATTACGTTCAGTTAGGTACCCCCTGTAAGAAAAAGAGCACCATGACGCAATTCCTTCTGCCAGAAACCTCATGCTGAACCGCTTGGCATTCACACCGGAAGCCCCAATTCGAACAATTCAAAGTGTGTGCGTGTCAATTAGAGGACAGTGCAGAGGATTCGGAAAATATGGGGTGAATCTATTTTTTTTTGTGGGGGAGGGGATAATAATAATTTACGGATACAAATTCGACTAATTAACCCATAGCTGGGGGAGATTAGATGGATTCTTATATTTCCAAGGAGTCTTTACGTGTAGGTGAATATAATGAACTCGAATTGAATTGGAACTGAAACGAATTACAGCACCTGGTCATCTAAGCGTGTAGCACATGGTATTTCCAAGCGGTCACCCAACTAGATATTGACAAAACTCGACGTTGCTTAACATCGGTGATCGCACAAAACCTGTGTCTGTACGTAAGTGAAAACTCGCAAAGATTACATTCCTGTAAATGTTGGTGACTTGGATTTCACCTCTAATTCAAGGTCATCGTGGCTGACACGAAGCTATTTCAGCCATGAAATCCGTTCCACATGTCTGGACATTTCCCAGTAGCGTTAGCCAGTTTCATCCAAATGTTTGTTTTTTTTTTTTTGTTTTTTTTTTCATAATGAACAGCGAGAACAGAACATAATGAAGAACAGGTTTTAAACAAAGAAAAACGAAGAGAAATAATGGAAGCTGTTTATAGCAATTAGTCTTCTATTGTGTGAAAATATTTCCATTTCTTCGAATATTATGCGCCATTTTTTTTACCGCAGATTCATCATGCTGTATGATTTTTTTTTTCTCATTTTATTGAATAGAAATTTTAAACGTAACGAAAAAGAAAA
The DNA here is from genome assembly GCA_963932145.1 of Acanthosepion lycidas. Taxonomy (NCBI): domain Eukaryota; kingdom Metazoa; phylum Mollusca; class Cephalopoda; order Sepiida; family Sepiidae; genus Acanthosepion; species Acanthosepion lycidas. The sequence continues at coordinate 54,556,494 of OZ010612.1, forward strand.
GCATAAGTTTTTTGTTTTTTTTGTAGGTTTTACTGGGTCAGTTTAACTAAAGTTCGTTTCATTCTGCCAATGTTCGAGAAAGTTGCAGATAATTCCTTAAACTTGAGTTCGACTCTCACCAAATTTTAAGCACAGTATTAAATTGGCGACTATGTCTCATAATTTCACTGTTTAATCTGCTAGTGTGATATTCCGACAATCCTAGTCATAACTGTTATATTCCGTGTTAAGGAAATAAGTAAAACCAGGTGGATACAATAAGAAATATGGTACAGTTTATTGGAATTTTAACTTTAAGAACAACACTTGTATGTGTGCATGTGTATGTATGTGTATGTATGTATATATGTATATGTGTATTTATATATATATATATATATATATATATATATATATATATATATATATATGTGTGTGTGTGTGTGTATATATATATATATATATATATATATATATATGCGCACACGTCGATGTTTTTTTTGTTTTTTTTTACTTTCGTGGTTCTAAGTTTTCGCAAAAACTCATTCTTTCAGGGGATTGGGGAATTGCTGTCTTGTACATAATTTTAAACCGAAAATCATATTAAATTATAATACATGAAAATTTTTCTTTTTGAGGGTGGGGGGCTTGGCATAACATAATAGTGACATTTCAACTGTAAACCGGAAAACTTGTATAAAAGCATACAGATGTATTAGGTTGGTGCAAAAATAATTTCGTTTTCTCACATAGTAACATATGTTAGAAAACGAAATTATTTTTGCACCAACCTAATAGTTTATTGTACTCAAATTTTTATAAGTACATTTATTTGAATCGGTTAACCTACAGTCATTCAGGATGGGGCATATTATTATTATTACTGTTTTAATGTATAAACTTAAAAACTAGCAACAAATTAACAAAAATTTCTTCCTTCCGACTTTTTGAATAACCCAACTTAACTGAGCGCTATGGACTTTCCCTATGAGTATCCTGCTAGTATCGAGTACAAGTCGGCTGAGACAATTATAAAAATCAGTGTCGCATAGCGTGGTACAGAAGGAGGGTGCGTCGGAGCCTGATCAGCTCTGACGGGGTCGACTCAGCGAGGATGGTATGATGTTGCAAGGCCCGAAACTACCCAATGACCTGAGTAATCACATCACTGACGACACCTTCCTGCGCAATAAAAGTGCGTATTTCCGAAGTTATACACAAGTCAATCTAGTAGTGAGTGTCACTAGTTGGAAGGTCGGACGTTCTTGCGTCTTCACTCTCACTCTCACTCTTATCTCGTCCTCATGGAGTCTCTCGTAGACAGTTTACTTTATAGGTACTTACGACCTATAGTGTAATCATTCATTGGGGGTGCCAGGTTATTCCATTACATCAGATGGATACAACAGTCAGTTATATTCTAATATTTTCTTCACTTTTGTTTCTCACTTGTGGAATTCCTTCCAGAATTTTAAATACATCGTTATTTTTAGTCTCTTCGATACTATTTCATATTGTCCTTTCTTCCTTCGAAGAGCAGGGAATAAAAAGAAGTGGAGGAGAAGAAAAAATGTGAGGGGGAAATATTATTACTATTACTTCTACTGCTGCGCTTCTTCTTCTTCTTCTTCTTCTACTACTACTACAACTATTACTACTACTACTACTACTGCTATTACGAAAAAGAAGACGAAAAAGAAGAAGAAAAGAGGAAAGAGAAAAGGTTACAAAAGAAAATGTGGAGAAGAAATAAAATATTATTTTAAAAAACTACGACTACTACTACTACTACTACTACTACTACTAAAAATAAAAATAAGAAGAAGAAGAAGAAGAAGAAAAAAGGAAAGAGAAAAGGAGGTTACAAAAGAAAATGTGGAGGAGAAACAAAATATTATTTTAAAAACTACTAATACTACTACTACTGATACTACTACTAATAATAACAACAACAATAATAATAACAATAATAATAATAATAATAATAAGAAGAAGAAGAAGAAGAAGAAGAAGAAGAAGAAGTATAAGAAGAATACGAATAATAATAATAATAATAATAATAATAATAATAATAATAATAATAATAAGAAGAAGAAGAAGAAGAAGAAGAAGAAGAAGAAGAAGAAGAAGAAGAAGAAGAATTGGTCCTAACTTGGCATCTCGGCTTCAGCCACTTTCCAACCGCCGTCGGGTCGCTTCTATAATATTTTCATGGTAATTATTTTGATAGGTTTTCCTCTTTGGTAACTATACATTAAGAATATGAATTTGACAAGTGCGACACTGAGATCTGTAGACGTATTGGGATAGCCAAAGACGCATTCAAAAAGCTGGTTAAAGTATTACGAGACAGGAGGATCTCTTTGGTTACGAAGAAAAGATTACTGAGCTGGTACGTGACATCTGTCCTCCTTTATGGCAGCGAGTGTTGGACTGTCTCCTCAAAGATGAAGAAGAGACGATACGAAGAAGATATGGTTCTACGGAAGGATGCTGAGGAATATCATTGAAAGAGCGTGTGAGTAACGATGAGGTTTTGGAGAGGGTGCAAAACAGGAGGAGGCTAACAATTAACATCAGGAAGAAGCAGCTGAAGTTTCTGAGACACGTAACGAGAAATGAAGGCCTGGAGAATCTGATACTCACATGTCGAACAGGGGGAAAGAGAGACAACGGAAAACAACACATGACATACCTGGCGGGCTTGAGCAAGTGGATGACAGAACGTTGTCTGTGGGCAGTGGCAGAGGGACGAAACTTATTGAGAGCTAGAAGGGATAGGGTGAAGTGGAGGGCCAAGATCGCCTACGTCCTGAAAATACACGGCACATAAAAAGAAAAAAGAAAAGATTAGATTGGCATTGTACAGTTGGTATTTTTAGAGTACTATTTGGTGAACGTGACAGATAATTACGGTTAAAATAAATTTAATCCTCAAGTGCCATTCTCTTTGAAAAAAAAAACAAAACAAAAAAACTGAAATATTTATTTATTTATTCATTACTCAGGTTCACCGAGGACAATGGCCATCAAAACAAAGAGGAGACTTTAAATCTGATCTTTTGGGTTGCGGGGCTATCTTTATTTATTGGTTTCCCAATTTAGAAGAAGAAGAAGAAGAAGAAGAAGAAGAAGAAGAAGAAGAAGAAGAAGAAGAAGAAGAAAAAAGGACAAAAATAAATAATAGGAGGATGAGAGGGAAAGAAGAAGAAGAGGGGAAGGAAAATGGGACGAGGAGACCAAAGAAGAAGTAAAAAAAACGCGGAGGGCAAGAAAGATGAAGGAGAGGTTGAAAACGAAGAAAAAGTGGAGGACGAGAAGAAGAAGAAGAAGAAGAAGAAGAAGAAGAAGAAGAAGAAGAAGATATGGAAGTAGTAGTAGTAGTAGTAGAAGTGGGGGAGGCGAATGAGAGGAAGACGAAGAAGATATGGAGGAAAACGAAGAGAAAGATGTGGAAGAGTAGGACAAAGATGATAGTGGAGGAAGAGGAGGAGGAGAACACCCAAAACATAAGATTAAATATTAGGTTGGTGCAAAAATAATGACGTAAAATGTCGTTTTTGACGTTAAAAATACGTCAAAAAACGACATTATAACGTCATTATTTTTGCACCAAGCTAATACTACTAATTCTACTAGACTCAAAACTTTAGAAGAAATGCTACTGCTATTTAGACTATTACTACTGTTCATCCTTCTACTGCTCCTATTCCTCCTCTTTCTACTACAACTACTACTACAACGAAAAAGAATAATAATAAAAAGAAAAGCAGGGACAAAAAAGTGGAGAAGAAACAAAATATTACGGGAAAATATTACTACTACTACTTCTACTGCAACGTTTCTTCTACTACTACTACTACTACTACGACGACGACGACGACGACGACAAAGAAGAAGAAGAAGAACAAGAAGAAGAAGAAGAAGAAGAAGAAGAAAATAAAAAATGGAGGTTACAAAAGAAAATGTGGAGAAGAAACAAAATATTATTTTAAAAATACTATTATTACTACTACTAATACTAATACTACTAGTACTAATACTACTACTAATAATAAGAAGAATAAGAAGTAGAAGAAGTAGAAAAATACAAATGATGATAATAATAATAAAAATAATAATAATAAAAATAATAATAATAATAATTCGAAGAAGAAGAAGAAGAAGAAGAAGAAGAAGAAGAAGAAGAAGAAGAAGAAATGTGGTGGCATAATATTTGAAGGAGAGGGAGGAGATCCGCTAAAAACTGACACTAAATATTTTGAAAAAAAGAAGCGCATATTTCGTTCCAGCCTCAAAGAAGAATATTTATTCGCCAAGAGGTCGAAGGTTTTCTTCTGTTTTATAGCCAAATTGCATCGAGCCTCGTGACATGTTCTCGAAATATTAGCTCGAGATTTTTCGTGCCCACATGGTACACGGCTTGAGTGCAAAAAGATGAAAGAAAAAAAAATGAAAACATTTATGTCATCGATGAAGGTTTTTAAAACTTCTTAATCTTTTTTCATATATATATATATATATATATATATATATATATATATATATATATATATATATATATATATGTAATTTGTGGAGGATGCAGGAAAACGTTGTCGAACCTTGAAACGGAAATTGCTTTGGAATATCTTGGCACCTATGTCCAGACAGGCTGATAATATCGATTTTCAAGAAAAAACTCAGACAAAACGAGATTTGGTCTCTTTTTTATCATTTTAAGAGGATTCCTGTAAACTGGTGGGTCATTTTTCTTTTACAGTAAAAAAACATCACACGATCTTATATACTTCAAGTTAATATAGAGGAACTCATTAACAATTTTTTCTTGATTAAACGTTAATACCGAATATAAAAAAATAATAATTTAAAAATTTCGATTTTCTTCGTAGTAAAGTCGTTAGCAAATACGATCTTTTCTGTAAATCATATACTAAAATTCACACCAAATTCTCCCAGAACGAGATCCTCCCATAGGTTGCAGGTTAGAAAATAATTTGTCACCTAAAAAGAAAAGGTGAAGCTTTTGGATTATATCGAAACTGGAATATGAGGACTAGGAATCTCCTCTTCAAATATGACTGCAGGACTCCATTTTAGGCCTGATCTCTTGAAGGTAGAGTATATCACGAAGAGCCAGGTATTTATTGGAGCAGTACAGAGAAACGTCCATTTTTCTTACATCTTTACCAATAGGTCGTATTTAAGATGGCCACTTAGGCCAGGCGTCAGTTTAAGGCCCAATAGTTTCTCAAGGCATAGAGCCTCCCCGAGGGTACCTCAGTTCATCTAAACTAGCAATGATTTAGTAATAAAAATGGAATAACAACTTTATAAAGTCATCTGAAAACTTATAAAAAATGTTAAAATTCTATGTTTAATCGTCTAGTTTGTTTTATTTAATAGACATTTTTTTGTGAGAAGTGTATTTTTCTGAAGACCAAACGATTTGTGTGAATCTTTTAAAAAGTTTTATAGGCCATTAAGCTTAAGCGATTGACCGCCAAAATGATTTGTCGCGGATTCGTTTTTCCATCCCCAAATAATAAGAAGAAAAGAATTTATATCTGCTAAAATTCACACCAAATTCTCCCAGAACGAGGCCCTTCGGTAGGTTTCAGGGTAGAAAATAATTTGTCACCCAAAAAGAAGCGGTGACGATTTTGGATTGTATCGAAACTGGAAAGTGTGGCCTGGGCATCTCCTCTCCAAATATGACTGCAGTACTCCATTTTAAGCCTGATCTTGTGAAGGTAGATGTTATCACGAGCAGTCAGATAGAAAGCAGTACAGGGAAAGGTCCATTTTTTCTTGCATCATTAGAAATGGATCATATGTATCAGTTCCACTTTTGAGGTCAGGGGTTCAGTTTAAGACCCAATAGTTTCTCAAGGCATAGAGCCTCCCCGAGGTGACATCTTTTCTATATCTGTTTATATAATGTTTTAATTTTTCAAAACACGGTCAAGATATTGTTTCCGTGATCATAGCAGCTGATATTATTAAGTATATATATATATATATATATATATATATATATATATATATATATGTTTGAATCAGTACGGAAGCGTATTAAGTAGGTGCCTCCACGAGATCGCTAAAAAAGAGTATAGCATGATGAAAAAGACGCCAAACTTGACGAAAACAAAATTATATCGTCTAAATGTTTATTATTAAGAGGAAAGATCAAAGTAGTTTGGGGTATTTTTTTCCATTTTTTAATCGTTCCTAGCACGTCCGAAATTTTCGTTAAAAATCTAGTTCTTTTTGAGTCAGCAAAATTGATCATTTTTTTTCATTAAAAAAAACAAAAAAACTGGAAATCTCACTTTGAAATTCTTTTAAATATCAATTATCATTTTTTCAAAACTTATTTTAAGAAAATCAGAAATTATAATGTTTATTTAAAATATTTTGAACCAAACTTAACTTAGCTTTTGTGCCAAAAAGATGTAACTTGAAAATAAAACAAAGTAGGTCATAAACTTTCGCGTCTCTTGACAGGTGATGAATGACATATTTACAAATTCCATGAGGCTAATTTGTTCTACGAAAGGAGAAAAGTGAAATAATTTACATTTAAGTGAACAAATTATTTACCTCGTTATTTTTAACGAAAACTTTCAGCGGTCTATTTTTTTTTTTTGTACTTAGCTTTCACCTTTACGCTTATGGTGCTTTATGGAAAATATATTATAAAGAAATTAAAATAAGACTGTTAAGAGTGACATTAAATTTCATATTTCCTAACAAACGTATCTAATTAATTTATAGGTACCTTTCTTATGAAATTTTATCAGAACTGTACATAAAATACTATAATTTTATGTACATTTATTACATTTTACTGTTATTTGTATTTGCATTCATTTTATTATTAATTTTGATATTTCATTTATGGAAAAATGTCATAACTGAGATTAATATAAAAATAAGATCATATAAATTTCATAAGATGATACTGATACTTGTAGGTACCCTTTTCAGTTGAAATTGAAAAATCAAATTAACTTCTCCACACGTGTTTCGTAAAAGTAAAGGCCTTAACAGCGGAGAACAATGCTTAACTCAAATAACGCAACTTAATTATATTCTGGTTGGTCTTCCGTACTTTATAATTACAGCCCGGTTATAAGCACAAAATTACATTTCTTAATTACTGTGGATCTTCTGATTAGTCAAAATGATACAATTTACAACGCGCTAAAAAAAGATCTATCTCATAAGGACACTTAGGAAAGCCGATGGGGCTTTTAACTAATGTTATAATATTTTAACAATTTAAATGTAAAATCTATTATAATTAAAGAAATAACAAATAATTGTATTAAAAATTCATTTTTCATCGAAAAATTTTTTTTGCTTTCAGAAAATATTGTTCATATTCATAAAAACATAAAAAAAGCAAATAAAAGCATTTGAAATTAAATAATATCTTTGTTTTATTGAGTTTTGTATGTTACAATTCAGAGCTGACTTTCAGATACGTTGGCTCCAATTAAAAACAACAAAAAAAGCATGATGGACCGGACATTTACCCAATATAGCAGGTTTGATTTTGATGAATTTGATTAGGACCCTGACACATAGGGTGCTAATGATTTGTTCAGGTGACACCTTGAAACATGAAATCAGTTGTTTAACTGAGATCCTTGTGAACAATGGTTATCCGTTGATCATTATTCAATCGGTTATTCGAGATGAGACTGCCAGGCTCAACAAAATCAAGCCTGCTTTAGTGGGTAAATGTCCGGTCTATCTTCGTTTGCCGTGGTTGGGTAGGATTAGTGAATCCTTCGCCAAGCGTATTTCATGTAGTTCACGTGAGTGCTATTTTGCAGGCAACGTTCGTGTTGTCTTTCAAACTAAGTCCGTACTTCCGTCTATGTGTAAAGATGTTCTCCCCCCCCCATATTAATTTTGTTAATTTCCATTCCAAATGTAGTTGTGGATGCGACTACATAGGTAGAACGACACAGCAGTTGGACGTTAGAATTAAACAACACGTACCTTCTATAATACTGAATAAAACATTTTCTTTGGGCGATACCATTCGTAAGACATCTGGGTCTTCGGTTGCGGATCACTTTATAAAAAATCCTACTTGTGTGATGAATTTCAGTCTGAACTGGTTTTCCCTTTGGCCAGTTCACACTCATTATTC
>OZ010612.1:54577139-54584639 GCA_963932145.1 Acanthosepion lycidas
TAATTATATGTTTCCAATTTTCTGAATGAATTGTACATCGTCACTGTAGTTATAGGTAGAAAAAGAAATTTATATAGATGGTGGTAAAGGAAATCTAGAAGCATAGACTAAACTTTTATTGCAAGATGACAGAATTTATGGTTGTCAGCAAAATGAACAGCCGAGCAAGCAGATTATAAATTGGAGATATAAAAAAAATTACAACTGTGTACAACATTTCGAATATCTGGAAAGTGTAATAACAGAAGACGCTTGGTATAACACGGAAGGTGCATTAAAATAGAGAAAGATGCCTTCCAAATGTTAAGCATAGTATTAAGAAACAGAAAAAAATCTTTGGATACGACGAAAAATGTATTGAATTTTTGTATGACACAGAAGCTGGACATTGGTGAAAAAATATGGTGCTGCAGAAGAATAACATGAGCTGAACATGTGATCAATAACGAAGTTTCAGTAAAGATAGAAACAAAAAAGGTCATCATCGAATTAAGGTCCAAATTTATTGGGAACATATGCAGACTGGGGTTTAGAATATCTGACCCTCACAGGATATACTGTAAGTAAGAGAAACAGAGAAAAAATAGCGCAAACTCAACCCAAAGAGATTGTGCAAATGATTGTCAGAAAAGCGTTTCGGTCGATAGCAAAGTTTACTAAAAACTAAAACAACAGGTGTGGAGAGTCGTGATCACCAAATTCCTGAAGGTGGATATTCCATAGAATAACTTAAGTTATGACCATATTCACAAAAGTTATTTTTTTCTTTATATTAAATTACTATAGAATATCTCAGTCATTGTCCAGAACCGGGTGTTGTCTGTATGGTAATTAATTTTCTTTTATTTATGCTGACATATTTATTGATCCTTCCCTAACCGTTAGTGAGTGTGCCTCGTGATTCAGTCTAAACGAAGAAAACAGCGACCAATCTTCTCTTTTTTATGGGGTGGTTGGGTTTTTATAACATCCGTTATGTTTAACTTGAACGTTTTGTTATACTTTAGTTTCGTTTTCTGAGTCCATATCCTCCCCTCACATTTCACACACGCCCCCCCATATATATATATATATATATATATATATATATATATATATATATATATATATATATATATAATTTGTATTTAGGTAGCAATCCTTCACTTATACATGTTTCAATAAAGACGACAGACAGGTACAGCGATTAAGGTTTTTAATTAGTTGTTCCGGTGTTCAAACAAGTGTTTTCTTTTCTGGACACAGAGTGTGTAGAAACTGTCGAAATAGTTTAATTCCGAGCGCTTTCGGCTATACTTTAGGATGATTTTATTTATTTTTGGTTTGGTTTGCGTGTATTAACTACGTACAAGGCTACAAATTGCTGTGTTCGGAAAATAAAACAAATCGTTATTACTCCACAAACATACAATATTCTCAACCAGAATATATTTGGCACATTCATAAATCTATCTTTCCTTCAAGTATTGAATATTCCAGTCATGTCTGGTCTGGTCTGGTTTGGTTTGGTCTGGTCTGGTCTGGTTTGGTTTGGTTTTGGTCTGGTGTGGTCTGGTCTGGTTTGGTCTGGTGTGGCCTAGTTTGGTCTGCTCTGCTCTGCTCTGGTTTGGTCTGCTCTGGTTTGATCTGGTCTGGTTTGGTCTGGTGTGGCCTAGTTTGGTCTGGTATGGTCTGGTCTGCTCTGCTCTGCTCTGGTTTGGTCTACTCTGGTTTGGTCTAGTCTGGTTTGGTCTGGTCTGGTCTGGTTTGGTCTGGTCTGGTTTAGTCTGGTTTGGCGCTGCGACAATATATCACGAGATCCTTTATAAAATCCAAAGAATGGTCTGTAATACAATCTATCCTGATCTGCCATATCGGCTTCAGTCATTTCACCCCTATCCTTAGCTGGTTTCCTTCTGTCTTTTCGGCTATTGATCTGATGAACTTTCCTCATTGTTCCCACAAATGAATTAATTTAAACGTACTACTAAGTTGGCAACTAGGTCCCACACGCAATGCTGAACAAGTCAAACGCATCCGTATATTGTACTCTAATAGTTTCTTTTCTCACACATCTTGAATGTGGAATTCTTATGTACCGCTTGATTTCTTTCCGGTCGCCTACAAGAATTTTAATGCAACGCCAATCGTCATCTTCTGTTTACCTGAAACCTGTTTTATTGTCGTTCTTTCTGCTTGCTAAAGTCTTCTGTTTCAATTGCAGTAACTCCTTGCGTCTTAGTGGCTTTATTGCCCCTCTTGACGATGAAATAATTAAAAAAGAACTTCATTTAATATTAAACGGCGAAATATTAAAATACTTTCACAGATTTAGACAGATAAATATAGGTGCATGTTTAAAATACCCACTTCGGATTTCTTTGGTCGCCATTGCGAAATACAAGTTACACAGTGGCTTAGAAAGTGCTGACTCAGGTCCATTTGATCTTTTACGCTGGCGCATTGCCCTGTGGGTGCCTGTGTTTAGTACATAGATATATTCTTTGACTTCATGCGTACATGAACTTATGCCTGAAGACATTCGTGATGATGCCTTACGAATAGTCCATTTTAGAATCATTAAATAGTGACATCTATTTAGTAAGGTTATTTATGGCTTCTCTTAATGTCGATAGATGTGAGTAGAAAATGTTACATCAGCATTTCAAGTGGCAAAGTCGTGACGCCCAAATTAGCATTCTAATCGCTGATTTTGAAAGATTGTTTGGCACGAAATCTTGAATGAAACATGCATAAAAGAAATTGGAGGTAAAAAGATGATTCGAATTAGGGTTAACAATAAAAATAAATTAAAAAAAAAACTGGAAAAAGCTAAATTTTGCTAATTTCAACCCAAGTAAGGTAATAAAGCCACTAAGACCGAAAGACATACTGTCAGTGGAAGAGGATTGGATGACAGTAGTGAGGAGGAAAGGGCAATTAATTAACGGATTTTAGGATGACACAAGAAGGCGATTGGCGTGCAGTTGAATTTTTGAAGATTGTTGGAAGCAAGAAACCGGAAGAGAGTTCCACAGGCGAAAGGTGCTGGAAAAGAATCTATTAGAATATGACAAACGGTTGCACATATATATATATATATATATATATATATATATATATATATATATATATATATATATATATATATATATATATAATGTCATCCAAAGACAGACTGTTTATCACAGCTCATCAGTGCGGCTAGACATCCGGTTGCCTCTAGCTAGGATCGAAAATATCAGGCGGATATTCTACCACTAAGCTGTCGGCGCACGGTTGGGATGAAGGTGGATTTATGGCGTATTTATTTTTAGGAAACACGCCCAGTGACCGACAGTGACTCAATTCGGCTTGCGAAGAGTCTCGCTATATAGCTATAATAGTCACTGTTTACAAACCCATACCCCAGCCCGAGAGTGCTCAACTGGAATTAATTCAGGAGCTAATATAATGTCATATATATATATATATATATATATATATATATATATATATATATATAAAAGTGAACATAGAAGTCAACACTTAGAGGCGACAGTCTGTTTCATGGTATATGCAATCGTCAGGCCATATAAATTATGGCCTGACGATTGCATATAGCATGAAACAGACTGTCGCCTCTAAGTGTTGACTTCTATGTTTACTTTTATATTTACACACGCTCTATCTCTGACATTGAGCACTTTATTCCATAAATATAGCACACCTAAAGACTATATTTATATATATATATATATATATATATATATATATATATATATATATATATTCAGATAATGTAATAAATCATAGGAATTGTGTATTTGATTTTAGGGTGGAAAGTCTTTCGATTTTATCGAGGTCCCACTCCTCATATCACCTCAAGGTTCTAGAGTCCTTGTATATCAGATCACGTAAGCCTTCGATCTGTAAACAGAGGAAATGCTTACTGGATCTGAATGTTAATGGACTTTAGATTTCTTGATATTGAATTTTTTCCCTCCATTGGTTATCATTAATACCAATTAAGTTTACACGTTTATTCTTTTTATATCCGAGAAATAAACTTAATAAAGCTGGGACGAAACCGGTTGGTTTTGTTTCTTATTTTAGCTTTTAAAATATACACTAAAATGCCATATAAATTATGCTTATTCCTAGCTATCCTGAAATATTGTACTACAAAAAAATTATATATATATATATATATATATATATATATATATATATATATATATATATATATATATATATATATATATATATATATATATATATATATGGGTTGTTTCCAATCAACCGTTCTAGAAATGTTAGGGGTTCATTTAACAGTACCCCTTTCATCAACAGGGTACCTGAAATCCACAAATGTAATGGCACTAAAAACTTTTGATAACTACTATGTATATAGAACAAATTTGATTAAGATATCTTATCAGTTGCCTTTGTAATATATTTTTAAATGTAAACGTAATGTATATTTTTAAATGTAAATTTTAAATGTATATCCAAATGTGAACAAATGACGTCACACATTATATATATATATATATGACGTATGAAGGTCAAGCAGATCAGTTCCTAGGAACCGACAGTTCGTCACCAGCACGTGAGATTTGATTATAGTGGTGAAGGTTTTGTGTAGAACCCTCCACACTTTTTGAAGATCCGAATGCCAAGAGCTGGTGCACTACGAAAGTCACAATGAGTATTTTTTGGCGTCGCAAAACACATCATGATGGTAATCTATTACTTGCCCTTTCCGCTGTATCATAGTCTCATCAATGGTGGCAATCGCATAAGTATTCGTTTACTTTAGCTCAGTAATATATTTTTGCTCGGTACAGGATTTCCTTAACATAAACCCATTTTAAAGAAATCCAGGGCAAGTGATACCTGCTGAACGAAGTGGCCATATATTTGCGCGTGTGTGTATGTGTGTGTATGCACGTCCGCATGTGCGTGTGAAAAATGGTTTTGAAACATGTTACTTTGCAAATGAATGTGATTGAGTAGACATCCATGTATCTGAAACAATGTAAGTATATGTTTACCTTCCTCTGCATTCGAGAATATAATTATAAAAAAAAAGAACCCTTCCGATAGGATTCGAACTTGCGTCCAAGTTTATAGAAAAAACTACAGCATGTTATACAGGCGGCGTCCTAATAGACCATGTTCGTATACGAAAATAAAAATCTATATTTCTGGGATGATTTGGTTTCGTTTGGTTCGGTTTGTTTTATGGCATATCAACATCTCAATGGGTTATTTAATAGAGAGAAAATCTTTATTGCCGGTAAAATTTTTCAAAAAATCTATTCCTGGCAATAATGTACTGCTGTTAATAATTCAAAAATACTGATAATAAAAGCTATTTTCACAAGTTTTGACCCAAGCTTAAGTGTTAACTATTTGTCCATAACTGAGACCCTAACAGGTGCCACCAACACATGCAGAGGTGTTTCCACGCTAAAAAAAAAAATGCAAAACAAAAACAAACTACGAATCAGAGGCCATGCTGATAGATGTAGTTCATAGTCTTACCCAGGACGCGGATGTAGTTTATAGTCATATCCAGGACGCGGATGTAGTTTATAATCTTACCTAGGACGCGGATGTAGTTTATAGTCTTACCTAGGACGCGGATGTTGTTTGTAGTTTTACTCAGGACACGATGCAGTTTATAGTCTTACCCAAGACGCATTTCTGAGGTATTTTAACTATTTACATTTTTTGCAATGATGTCTTCTTCTTCGTTGCCATATTCACGACATCTCAGCCGTTGAAAACCCTGTCCTCTTCGGGTGATTCGAATTTCGAATGGTCCTCAAGGACACATGTCCCAATGGATAAAAGCGTTTGTTGAATCCAATCAATTTGACCCAAAGATTCAAAAACCTGGTTACAGTCGAGGTGAACAAAATCATGGAGAGTTGAGTGAAAATAAAATAACGGATGCTGAGATATACGAAAGAGGCATGGCACGTAGAACTTGAACAATCGACCCCGGTAGACCAAATAAAAGGATCAGTTTGGAATTCTAATCATTGAAGAAGACCGTAGCGTATAACGGCCGAAACGTTCTGAATATTGTAAATAAGATGAGGACAGCAATTCAAACTATGAAAATAAGAAAACTAAAAATGCTATTTTATATATCGATATATAGATAGTGTGGCTATAGTTTGATTGATTAATTCGTTTTTTCCGGTTTACTAACATTTTGAAGGTTATATAAAGTCAGAAAATATGTTTTAGTTTGTAAGAATGTGTTTGATATAATAATGATTCAATCATACAAATCTTACTAATTAACCCATAGTTTGGGGTGAACAGGTGGATGCATAAATTTCCCAGAGGTGTTTCCGTTTTACTGAATATAAAAAAACACAACTGTAATTCGTTTATTTTTTTTAAATTCCTAGACGTTATCCATTACATTGCCCGCACATTCAAGCGTACAGCACTCTCAAGCGGTTACCCATTTAGTTACTGACTAGATTCGATGTTGCTTAACTGGTGATCGTACGAAAACAGGATATAGTCGTAATAAAGGATGTATGAAGGAAGACGTCCGGAGGCGTGATCATAGATCGCGTTTTGAATCCAGAGTTGTTCATCGCCCAGATTCTCATACAATTTATCCCATATCTAAGGGTAGACGAAATCGAATCTACTACTAACAATTATCCAGCCATTATAATTAACGTGCTATTATCCATTAGGCCAGTCACACATCCAAGCGCACAGCACCTAGTATTAACACTAGCAACCCACCATCTAGACTCAGAGCAGGGTCGATGTGGCTTAACTTCGCTGATGTAATATGGTCGTAAGCCAAGAAATGAAAAGGGCCGTCGGTAGGCGGGATCATAGACCATTGAGAACTCTACGAACCTTTATTAAAAAGCATATAATGTGTTTCGGAATGGAAACATAGTGCCTGAATCCAGAGTTGCGCATCGCCTAGACTGTCACACTATTTATCCCATATCTAAGGGGAGACGAACTCGGCTATCTGGTTAACACTTATCCAGCCATTATAATAGCATTTAACGAAGTATGAGCCATTTCGCTAACCACACATCAAAGCATAATGCAGCTGGTATTCCCCAACCAGTCCCCCATCGAGATAGAGCTATCTCGATGATGCTTAACTTCGGTGAAGCTGTGATTCAACGCTATGTGGCCGTAAGACGTGTGAACATAGAAGCTATCACTTTATTAATGGATCTTCAATAGTATAAACTAAAAACTATTTATTATATATATTAGAATCGTTAACAACGGGACTAAGAAGGTCTTCCGGATATGGGGAATTGGTTACAAAGTCCGGATATGAGGGGTTATATTTAGATTAAAATTAAAGAACTGAAATCAGGTTTAACATTTATTTTCAATGTTTTATAGTAAACGAAATAAGCTAATGGTGAGTGAAATATAACGGAATCGATTTTTAGGAAAAAGAAATTAATTATGTAATGTTAATGAAAATTAATTAACTTAAGTATGCCACGTATGCAAAACAAATAATGT
>OZ010612.1:54589639-54617139 GCA_963932145.1 Acanthosepion lycidas
AGGGGAAGTAATGACATCGGTCCCCTCATTCGTTATAAGATTTTCGCTTGATTATCGTGTCTGGGTTTACGGGATCATTGTAGGGAAATGGAAGTTTTGACGTAGCCTTTTCATAAATTTGATTAGTGGTCGCATAGAGACCAATCTATCTGTCACTCCGCTCTCATCTATCTATCTATCTATCTATCTATCTATCTATCTATCTATCTATCTATCTATCTATCTATCTGGTTCTGTTCATACCTATCTATCCATGGCAGTCTGTTCATATCTATCTATCTATTTATCTATCTATCTATCTATCTATCTATCTATCTTTTATATATATATATATATATATATATATATATATATATATATTCAGCTAGCTAGCTGACAAGCCAGCTAAATTTCTCTTACTCTTGCAACCCGTTCATATCATGTAGCATCTTGTATCTATCTATCTATCTATCTATCTATCTATCTATCTATCTATCTATCTATCTTTATATATATATATATATATATATATATATATATATATATATATATATAAATATATATATATATATATATAAATATAAATATATATATATATATAAATATATAAATATATATATATATATATATATATATATATATATATATATATATATATATATATATATATATTCCGCTAGCTAGCTGACAAGCCAACTAAATTTCTATTTCTCTTGCAACCCGTTCATATCATATCATGTAGCATCGTGTATCTATCTATCTATCTATCTATCTGTCCATCTATCTATCTATATATCTATCTATTAAGTTAGCTAGCTAGATAATCAACTATATATATATATATATATATATATATATATATATATATATATATATATCACTCGCAACCCATTCATATTCTATCTATCTATCTATCTATCTATCTGATTCTGTTCATACCTATCTATCCATGGCAGTCTGTTCATATCTATCTATCTATCTATCTATCTATCTATCTATCTATCTATCTATCTATCTAGTTTTCTAGCTAGCTAGCTAGATAAAGCCAGGCTAAATGTCTCACTCTCTCTCTCTCAATCAAACAGCCCTTTCATATATCTTATGTCATGTCATATTATATTATATCATATCTGTATCTATCTCTCTCTCTCTCTCTCTCTATATATATATATATATATATATATATATATATATATCGCATCCCGTTCATATTCTATCTATCTATCTATCTATCTATCTATCTATCTATCTATCTATCTATCTATCTGTCACTGGTTTTCATTGTCTGCTTTTAAAAAGTAATATTCAGTAAATTGAATTAAATAATTCTCACCTATTCCAGAATCAATTTACACGCGCTAATTACTAAATGGCGTTCTTGTGGTCTCCACCTTTGGCATCGAGGTGTGAATCGGAAAACAAAAATTAAAAAAATAAAAATAAAAATAAAGAAAAGAAACAAACAAAAGAATCCACTAAAAACGAAAAATACTCTGGCAAAATCAATTCGAATTTAAAAGACGAGAAAAATGAGAGTAAAATATAAAAGACCGAAAATGTTTATCGGGAGATGAGACATTCAGCAAGGCAATGAAGACGGAACGATTGTTTGGAAGGAAGAATAGATTTAACGAAAAAGGGTAGTGAAAAGATACGTTTTAGTCATGGCGAGAGAAAAAAGAAAGGAAGAAAGAAAGAAAGAAAGAAAGAAAGAAAGAAAGGGTAGAAAAAGAAAGAAAGGAAGAAAGAAAGAAATACATAAAGAATGAATGAAGAAAGAAAGGAAAGAAAGAAAGAAAAATAGGAAAGAAAGAAAAAAAGAAAAAAAAGGAAGCCAGAGAGAAGGAAAGAGAAAAGAAAGTAAATTAGAAAGAAAGAAAGAAAGAAGGAAAGAAAGAAAGAAAAAGAGTAGACAAAGAAAGAAAGGAAGAAAGAAAGAAATACATAAAGAATGAAGGAAGGAAGGAAGGAAAGAAAGAAAAAAGAAAGAAAAAGAAAGCAAGAGAGAAAGACAGAGAAAAGAAAGTAAATTAGAAAGAAAGAAAGAAAGAAAGAAAGAAAGAAAAAGAGTAGACAAAGAAAGGAAGAAAGTAAGAAATATATAAAGAATGAAAGAAGGAAGGAAGGAAAGAAAGAAAAGAAAAATAAAAAGAAAGCAAGAGAGAAGGAAAGAGAAAAGAAAGTAAATTAGAAAGAAAGAAAGAGTAGACAAACAAAGAAAGGACGAAGTAAATAAATGCAGAAAGAATGAATGAAGGAAGGAAAGAAAGAATCAAGAAAAGAAAGACAAAGAAAGCAAGAGAGACGAAAAGAGAAAAGAAAGTAAATTAGAAAGAAAGAAAGAAAGAAAGAGTAGACAAAGAAAGAAAGGAAGAAAGAAAGAAATACATAAAGAATGAATGAAGGAAGGAAGAAAATAAAGGAAAAAAAAAGAAAAAGAAATCAAGAGAGAAGGAAAGAAAAAAGAAAGTAAATTAAGAAAGAAAGAGTAGACAAAGAAAGACAGAAAGAAAGAGGACAGAGAACAGAAAGTAAATTAGAAAGAAAGAAAGAAAGAAAGAAAGAAAAAAAGAGTAGACAAAGAAAGAAATGAAGAAATAAATAAATACATAAAGAGTGAATGAAGGAAGAAAGGAAAGAAAGAAAAAATGAAAGAAAAAAAAAGCACGAGAGAAGGAAAGGAAAAAGAAAGTAAATTAGAAAGAAAGAAAGAGTAGATAAAGAAAAAAAGGAAGAAAGAAATAAATACATAAAGAATGAATGAAAGAATGAAAGTAAGAAAAAAGAAAGAAAAAGAAAGCAAGAGAGAAGGAAAGGAAAAAGAAAGTAAATTCGAGGCAAAGAAAGAAAGAAAGAAAGAGTAGACAAAGAAAGAAACAAACAAATACATAAAGAATGAAGGAAGGAAAGAAGGAAAGAAAGAAAAAAGAAAGAAAAGAAAGCAAGAGAGAAGGAAAGAAAAATGAGAGAAACAAAGAAACAAAGAAACAAAGAAAAAAATGCGTGTAAGGAGGAATGAAAGAAAGAATCAAAGAAAGAAAAAATGAATTAAAGCACGAAAGAAAAAAGAGACGAGGAAAGAAAAAGAAAAGTGAAGAAAGTATCACAAGTTATGAAGAATGAAAAAAAAACAAAATAATGAAAGTAAAATAAAAGAAGGAAGAGTGAACGAAAGAGTTAGTGAATGCAAAAGGAAAGAATAATTAGAAAAAAGAGAGAAAATCAATAAAACATCATAAGACGTGAAGAAAGAAAGAAAGTTGAATATAAGACAAGAAGAAAAAATTAATGAATGAAATAAAGAATAGATGAAGAAGAAAAAAGAAAGGACCGTAAGATGTGTAGAAATAAAGAAAAAAGAGAGAAAGAAAAAAGGAAAAAGAGTAGGTCTCTACCTACTCTTTCTTTCTTTCTTTTTTCTTATTATATAGGAAAGAAAAGATAGAGTAGACAAAGAAAGAAAAAAAAGAAAGAACGAAAGAACGAAAGAAAGAAAGAAAGAAAGAAAGAGAGAATGGGAGCAAGAAGAAGAAAAATGGGACGATATGGAGAGAGAAAGAATGGGTAGTAATGTGATAAAGAGCAAACAAGACAACCTGAAAAAAAGAAAGAAAGAAAAAAATAATGAATGAATGAATAAATAAATAAAGAAATGGAGGAAAGAAGGAAAGAAGGAAAAAGTAGACTGAAAATGAAAGAGAAAATTAAGAAAGTATCATAAGATGTGGAGAAAGTAAGAAAGATGTAAGAAAGAAAGAAGGAGTCAATGAAAGAAAGAAATAATGAGTCAATGAAAGAAAGAAAGAATGAATCAATGAAAGAAAGAATATATGAAGAAGGAAAGATAAATGCCAAGAAAGGATCGTAAGATAGGGAGAAGAAAGAAAAAAAGAAAGAAAAAAAGGAAAAAGTGTAGACAAAGAAAGAAAGAAAGAAAGTGTAGACAGAGAAAGAAAAAAAGAGAGTAATCTGAAGAAAGAAAGAATGGATATGCTAAACAGCAAATAAGAGAACCTGAAAGAAAGAAAGATGAAAGCAAGCAAGCAAAAAAGAAAGAAATAATGAAAGAAAGAAAGAAAGTAAGAAAGAACAAAATAAGGAAACAAAGAGTAGAGCAAGAAAGAAAGAAATAATTAAGAAAAAGAAGGAAAAATGGAAAATCTGTAGAAAAAAGAATGAAAGAAAGTATTTTATTAGTTTGACATATTTATTAAGAATTGCATCATAGTCGAAAATTCTCTATAGATTTCTCTTCGTGTCTGATATGACATTGTCGAAAAATGATCAAATTCCCTTTGCAGGAGTTACCGTTCGTCTTTTTCATTTGCTCTTCCCAATCAAAGTCAAAATGCAATCAGCTGTAAACATAACGAGGAAAGATCTGTAACGAGGCACTGGGGATTCAAATGAGATACTGACTCGTGTTGCCATCAAGTATTTTACAGCTTGGTCACGTTTGATTTACGTTATGTTTTTTAGTAGTCATTTCACAGAAAGCATGGCGATAACAAGTTGCAAAAGATTGCTGGGAGAGAAAGTTAATTAGGTATATTAATATTATTATTATAGTGGGTATTCGTATTTGAAATAGATAACATATTTTTGCGTGTATATATTAAGTATAATGTTGCAATTAAATTCTTTAAACAAGTTTGGTTAAACTATATCCACTAATTCTTTAAAAATTACTTTCTTGAAGTCTCTGATACGAAACTGATAATATCTGAAGCTTTTAAGAAAATAGTCTGCGTGAAAAGGATTTGCTTTCCATAAAATATGAAAATAGAGCCTTCCTTAAATCTGGCGCCCTCCGTAGCCGAGCAGTAAGGCACGCTGGACCAAACAGGGGTTCCTGCTACAAATGGGATCGCAGGTTCGAACGCTGCAGGAGAGAACGAATTCTTACGGACAAGTTTCTTTGTCACTTTATTAAAGCAAGAAAAATTACGATGTTGATATATATTCTTATTATTCCGAGTACTTTCAACATTTACCCAATGTCATCATCACAGTCTTGTTTTTTTTCTGAGAGAGAAATTGTTCTGTTCATCATCTTTCTTTATCGAATGTGGCGGCTGATAGATGTAATACACAAAGTTTAATATATATGGTCTGGTGCCTCTTCTGTTTGTCTCAAGGTCATTGATAAAATCCAGAGAGGGATATGCAATGTAATTGGCCCTGATCTGGCATCTCGTCTGCAGTTGATCTCTCACAAACGACCCGTCGATTTCCTCTTTCTTTTCACAAATAAGTGTAGACAGAGAAAGAAAAAAAGAAAGAAAGAGAGTAATCTGAAGAAAGAAAGAATGGATATGCTAAACAGCAAATAAGAGAACCTGAAAGAAAGAAAGATGAAAGCAAGCAAGCAAAAAAGAAAGAAATAATGAAAGAAAGAAAGAAAGTAAGAAAGAAAGAAAGAACGAAATAAGGAAACAAAGAGTAGAGCAAGAAAGAAAGAAATAATTAAGAAAAAGAAGGAAAAATGGAAAATGACTGCTCCGACGAGATGCTTTCGCTGGTTCACAGACTTCATGAGTTTAACCATTCAACTCGGCTGGCATCTTGCTCTCACCCCTTCACTGTCGAAACTGTTAAATATAGCCGTCTTTTCTACCCCAAAAGCTTCATGGCTCGCACTTCTCGTCTGTGGAACTTCCTCCCCATTTCTTGTTTCCCTGATAGATATAATCAGCAACTATTCAAATGTAATGTCAATCGACGTCTCCAGATGCCTTGATCCATCCCCTATCCTTATCTTCATCCTTTCCTCTATCACACCTATTTGCTCTCGCTCCAACTCTCTGTAACCCCTTGCGTGCTAGTGACGCTCCCACCTTGCTTGGGGTGAAATGCTTAAATAAATAAATAAATAAAAAGAGGGCAACTATTTCAAAGGTGAATATCTACTAATAATAATAACGTTTGAATGAATATAAGCATATATGCATACCAACATACATACACAGGAAAATTGTATAAAAGTCAATAGGTAAAGCCAATTACGCTAAATATCTACGCTTGTGACGTAAAAGAGAAGATGCAGTCCAAATACACAATTATTAAAATACATGACCCGACAGCTAACAACGAAAGACAAGATGTCTACTCAGGATAAAAATCTTCGGTTTTATATATATATATATATATATATATATATATATATATATATATATATATATATATATATCACACGCAGCCCGTTCATATTCTATCTATCTATCTATCTATCTATCTATCTATATCTAGTTAGCTAGCTAGGTAACAAGCCAGTACTACAGAGACATTCCTAAATTGCTAATGTCGAAAGTACTCGCAATAGATATATATGTATAAATATGGCAATTTTCTCTCTTCCTTTAATAAGGATACTAAAAGACTTATCCGTGACGATACCTATTTAAAAAAAATAGACAATATTTTCTAAATTATTCAATTGGACATTCCTTAATATATATATATATATATATATATATATATATATATATATATATATATAGTCATCCAAAAACAGACTGTTTCGCTGTATCACACCTCTTCAGTGTGGCTAGACCTCCGATTGCTCCACGCCGTGATTGAAAACCAACTCTCACTCACTCTCTCTCTCTCTCTCTATATATATATATATATATATATATATATATATATATATATATATATATATATATATATATATCATCGAATAATTTAAAAAGAAATATTTATTATTACAATAACTCAGTTACCGCTTTTAACGTTTGCCTGATAAAATTAAAAATTTGCTCAGTAAATAACCTTACAGACTTTCATTTTAAACGTAAAAATGAAATTTTTATATGGGCACAGCAATTTTCTCTTAGAAAAATTATCAACACAACAATTTTTCCCTTAGAAAAAACGATACTCTGATGGTGACTTTGAGAAAGTGTCGAAAGTACTCTGAATAAAATCAATATGCATCGACATGTTAATTTTTCTTGCTTTAATAATGATACTACGAAACTTGTGCGTAATTACGAGAAGAACCTGTTAAAAATAAGTAGACAAAACTTGTCTACATTTTTAATGATACATGTCTTAATTAATACATGTTGCCAAAATATACGCAATGCACACACACGTACGCACGAACACACACACACACACACACATATATATATATATATATATCTAGATAGATAGACAGATAGACAGATAGATAACACCATTGTTAAATGTACATATAAATGAAAAAATATAAGCAGTAAATTGCTGACCCCCCCACAATATGTGGACAGACACTTATGCCTAAGAAATACTGGAGTCAGGATGTTGAAAAGTTAACATCAATCAGCTAAGTAACAATCTTTGCATCATTAATCCAATTATTCATATATATATATATATATATATATATATATATATATATATATATATATATATATAATTATTTATTTAAAAATATTATTCCAGCACGCTACATAAGGGTTCTCATGTTTCAAAACAAGAGCCGAAAACTTCAATATAGTTATTTAAATTAAATTGAATTAAAGTAAGCTCTGTTCCATCTTCAAGCGAAATTTTTTGGGGAATTCCCAAAAAAATTTCACTTGAAGATGGAACAGAGCTTAGTACTTTAATTCAATTTAATTCTATATGTATATATTATATTGAAGTTTTCGGCTCTTGTTTTGAAACATGAGAACTCTTATGTAGCGTGTTGGAATCATATTTTTAAATAAATAATTATATTTATGCTCTACTTTTGTATCGAGCACTATATTTTAAAAATAATAACTAAAATACTAAAGAACTTTGGATTATTTACCTAACGAGTTCTTTCCTATTTTATATATATATATATATATATATATATATATATATATATATATATATATATATATAAGGATATGTTTGGTAATCCGTATGGATAATTGCAAGAGAGATAATTGACAGTGAGCTCAATGTAAAAACAGAGCAAATATTAATTATTATGAAGAAACAGACGACTTTATGGTTTCATGGTGATTATAATTAAATTATAATTATCATGAAACCTTAGTGGCCAGTCATTGGCTAACTGGTTATTGATTTCATATTCAGTTGCTCTATTATTCACATATACTCCAACGTTAATTTTGTTGTCTGATCACGTTGAGAATATATTTGGCTTAATGCTTTAGCTCCTGTACCATGACAACAGTTTTTCTTGTTATTGAAAGCTTTTCGCTATGATGGCAAGACTTTCCAGGTTGATTTGTTTTTTGTCATTTTAGATCTTGGCTTATTAGTCAACCCTCCCCACTGTACGAGTTTGGCTTACTCGCCAAATTGTACTCGTCCGGTGTTATATAAGGTAATTATCTTATTACTGCAAGTTACTGAAGAATTTGTACAAGCAAATTACCTGAAGTTTGCAAGCACACGTAACAGTAGCGGCCAGTCATTGCCTACCGGGTTACTGATTTAATATTCAAATGCTCTGTCACTTTTATGACATGGAGCACTTTTTTGCCAGAAAGCTAATTTTGATGAGACTCTTTTTAGAGCCGCATATTCAAATCTTGGAATTATAAATATATGCCATGTCACCTGTCTATATGATGATGTACACTATTTACATTATTTGGACCAACGTCCTCATCTTTGTCGCAATATTTATTACAACGTTTCGGCCGTTGCACGCCCCGGCTTTCTTCAGATAATTGGAATGTCGTGTTAAACATGGCGCTTATACCTAGAACAGTCTACCACAGTGGGCGAAATAAAGGGTTCAGTTTGTTCGACATTCCAACCACCTGAAGAAGAATTCTTTTAATCTCTCATTTAAAATATCTCACAATGATCTTTCCGATACTATCATTACTTCTATTATTAGAACCAACGGAAAGTATTAATATGCCATTAGGATATCCGTCTACATTACGTTTACCAACTTTATTCCGTTAAAGGGATAAATTGATGTCAACAAATTCGAATTAAGCTTCCATCATAACATCCCATGGTCACATCAAAACTAACTCGTTTTACTTTATTGATCCAAAAGTGAAATAACATTATTATGCTCGAGAAATGTGCAAACAATTACTTAAAATCTTCATTGCATAAAAGACTATGAGATGAATTAAGCCGTTCTTGTAACTGCAGAGATAGATAGACCAATTCTTTACCGAGAAATTAATTAACTATAGAAAGTCCGCGTGTTACGTCAGACTCGATTTAGGGCGTTTCGTAGTTACGGCACCATCTCCCATACAATAATACATCATCACGCGGCACTATATGAGGAAGACGGCGTTGTTTCTTTCACCGGCAGTACACTATATTATATTAGCTACCTCTCGTTTGTTTCGGTTTTTTTTGGGGGGGAGGGAGGGGGAGGAGAGAAACTTTTACCCTTCTTTATGGCACCCAAGCGCAAGACAGACTTGTGCGTGCAAAAGTAGATGAGTTCCGACCTACGTCAAAATTCACGTTACATCGCGCTGTCTACTCTACCTTATTCGCTGCTTTCTTCTGCTCTTCCTGACGTCACTCTTTCTTGTAAGCATTTCATTTTCGAGGCCGCCTTATCGTTTTACGTGTCGAAGAATTTAATCACTAATTTTCGTTCATTCTAATTATTTTTGTATGGAGCCATTATTTTTTTTAAATTTTAAATGTTTAGGTAAACAATTCTACCGATTCCAGATACCCTGAATATATATATATATATATATATATATATATATATATATATATATATATATATATATATAATAAAAAGGCTTAAACACTAATATTCCATAGTCATAATTTATTCCATTCATCAGACCTACAAATTCAAAAAGAAAACAGAAAAAACAACTGTTTTCGTTTTTCTTTTTTTCTGTTTTCTTTTTGAATTTGTTGAATTGGATCGTATTTACGATTCCAATAGAATAAATTATGACCATGGAATATTAGTGTTTACGCCTTTTTATTATATCCTTACTCTGTCCTGGACATTGAGTTCTAACTGGATTCTATCCTCTTGGAATTTTTTTTTATACCAATATATATGTATGCGTATGTATGTATATATATTTATATATTTTGCATATGTATATTTATATTTACCACTATAATTATCTATCTATCTATATGTTATAGTGGAACACGCCTATTCTATAGTTAGTAGAGTCTCCCACCTATAATAAGTAGGAGTAGTAAGAGTAATGTGGGGGTCGTTGAGATGAGTCGCTCAGTGGTTCGATCAGTCAGTCGATGCCGGACGACCGTTCGTCGTCAAACCACTCCATAACACATTTGGCGACGAGGGATTCGAAATCATTCGGTGGAAAAAAATTCGTTCGCCATAACACACTTGGCGACAAGGGATTCGGATTTGGACGAAAAAAAAATCCGTTCGCCACAACATTTTGTGACGAAATTCGTACTCATACGGAGGAAAGAGAAGAAAAAAAATTGCTCGTCACAATTATTTCGGCAACAAAAATCTCGGATTCACATTTTAAAAAAAAAAAAGAAAAGTTTTTTGAAAGACAAGACGTCAACTTAGTGACGGAAAAAAAATCAGTCATATTCTCAACTGAGAAAAGATTTTATTTTCTCGATAAGACAGTTTGCTCAAATAAGTTACGAATTGAAAATATTTAAGCATTGTGTAAGCTTTTGCGAAGAGGGCGGAATGCAAAATATAACCAAGGAATTTTTTAAGTTCCAGACAGAATAACAGATGACAATATTAGAGCAACAGGAGACATTCCAGATGCAACTACAGTAGGAAACTTTTAGTTGACAAATGCAGTTTCAACGAGAAATGGAAATGGTGAATATGGAGTTTCAAAACAAAATTCTTGAAATAACTGAGAAGAGGAAAGAGAAAAATCTACAAAATGATTTTTCCCAGAGAATACAATATGGAATTCAATTAAAATATTCACGTACAGTCCAGATGAAGAGATAACTTTTGAGGAGTATTATAAAAAAATATACGGACGTGTATAACGAGGACTGCCACTCGTGGTCTGAAGGAAAGAAGGTTAGACTTCTTTTAAGCAAGTTAGGAATTGCTGAGCATAACAAATTGGTAAAATACATTTTACCGAAAAAAAACTAGCGGTAAATATATTAAGTGAATTATTTAGTAAAAAGACATATTTGTTTTACAAGAGGTGGAAATGTTTGAATCTGATGAAAGACTATATAACGTACACAGCCAATGTGAATAAGCATTGTGAAGAATTCAATCTAGCAGAGTTAAGCGCTGACAATTTTAAGTGCTTAGTATTTGTTCAAGGGCTGGTATCGTAAAGAGACGCAGAGTTAAGAAATTAGTGCCGTCAAAATTAGAAAACGAACCAAGGATTTCGATACAGAAGTTGGCAGAAGAGTGCACAAGATATGTTAGCGTAAAGAAAGATTCGAAAAAGATAGAACAGTCTGGCGTTTCGCATGTAAGGAAAATACGCTACAAAAAAGAAAGTCTACCAAAAGGAATTCTAAAATTGCGGATTATCAAACACCAGAGAAAAATAAACAAAAACTCCCGGAGTCATGTTTTGCTCGCGGTGAACTTCACTAGTACAGATATTGCAATTTTAGGAATAAAAAATGTTTCAGCTGTGAAAGAGTGGGGCATAAAAGCTCGCACTGCAGTTCAAAAAATAAAGACAATAAAATAAGAAAATTAAAGTCCAACGAGGTGAACGATGGAATAACCAGTAATCTTTTTACCATCGAAACAAGTAAAAAGAAAAAATAAAAATGCAACTCGACACTGGTTACGACCTATCTATCATAAATTTGCATACGTGGAAGAAGTTGGGGAAACCAACTTTAATGAAGACAAATAAAATCGTGAGGTCAGTGACGGGAGGAAAAATACAATTTATTGGAGAATTTGTTACAAACGTCACGTTAAATAAAAAAAAAACGCGAAAAGCTAAAGTATTTATCATAGAAAATAGCACGAATTTGGTACGAATTGGATAACAGAATTTCAATTATGGGATCTACCGATAAATTCTTTCTGTTACACGGTAGAAAATTTAAACTACGAGGCCCAGAAATTAGTAAAGAAAGTTAAGGAAACATTTCCTACTGTTTTTTCTCCAGGTTTTGGTACGTGTATCAAGATACCAGCCAAAAGAAAACGCTCAGGCGGTATTAAAAAAAAAACGGAATGTGCTGTTTGCTGTTTGAGTTACCCGCAGCCAAGGACATGCAGTATTATTAAATGATTTAAGTCAACTGAAGTCACCACAGAAAACGTTAAGAAGCACAAAATCAAAAAAAAGGGAAGATAGAGGTTGAACAAATAGAATGACAAGAAGAATCTACAGAAACTGTGACTCCATCCTTAAGAAGCTCAAAGCGGAAGGTTTTTTTCTGGTAACACTTTGGAGGTACCAAAAAATAGAAAAGCGGATTGGCAATATGATGTACTTGGTGAAAGGCGAAATATTCACGGGCAGTAAGCAGATCAGACAACGTTTTTCAGACGTGGTTAACAGCGGTCCCGTGGAAGAAACGCCGATGGAGGTGATTTTCATACGTTTGATCTAACAACGCCTGCAACAATTTTATCTGAGGTACGCCGACCCAGGAGAAAAAAGAAAGACAACTGATCATTTAAAAGCGGATCAAAAACGTAGGAGATACGCTACGATGTAGCTAAAAAAAAAAATGAAGTTTTTTTGTTGTTTTTTTTTTCTTCATATTTCCTGTAAAAAAATGAAAAATAAATAAAGAAAACTGTTTAATCCTACTACTACTTATTAGTGGAGATGTTATAGTGGAACACACCTATTCTATAGTTAATGGACCCGCCCACCTATAATAAGTAGGAGTAGTAAGAGTAACGTGGGGGTCGTTGAGATGAGTCGATCAGTGGTTCGGTGAGTCAGTCGATGCCGGATGGCCGTTAGTCGAATACTAAAGTATCAGCGACCACAACTAGATTTCTCTGCGTCATTACCTATTATATCAACTTCCTAACGTTTTGTACGTGGAACCTATTTTATGACCGACTTAATACAAATACAAGCCTCCACTGTGAAACCACTCCATAAAACTATATATATATATATATATATATATATATATATATATATATATGTGTGTGTGTGTGTGTATGAAATCGATCATTGATTTTATGTAAAGATATTTGACAAATATCTACCATAAATCTTTCCAGTAAATTAAATATTACTTACACCTTATTGAACCTCAATAAAATTCCAGATTTTTTTGTGTTTGTATGTTTCGAAGATTGTTAAATGAAAAATTGGAAATAATTTAATTTTTCGAATCGTAATTACAGCTGGCTGTCGACATTATTCGGTATAACTCACAATAAATTAAATTATTGCCTTATTTGGTAACTTTTAACATAGTTTTTTTTTCTTTAAATATTCCAGATCTTTCATCTGTGAAAAAGATAATCGATTTGTACCAATCATTTTTATAAAAGTATTCAAAATGTATTTCGATTTTTGCTCTTTAAAAACAGAATGAATGAAATTAAGGACAAGTAAAACGAATTATTTCAGCAGTGGAACCAAGGTCATACCTCAAATAACTAATTAAATTTTCTACATCTTTTGGAGGCTAAGACACAACGTATTCAGATGTTTGCTTATTAAACAACCAGGAAGAAAATATTAAATTTTAACAGAGATATTGAAAATACATTCCTGACTTTAAGACAAAATACGATTCCCTTCTTTTCTATCTAAACTGGAACGAAATTGCAACTGATGCTAATTTCTTCTTTTTCTGTGTGACGGGTGCCTTTTCAACTCCCTAACTTCCTATCATGTGTTGTTCTTAGTTAAAAAAAATAAAATGGATTTAAATTATTATTAGATTTTAAAGTATTCCACTTCTCGGAAGAATCGGGTTCAAAATTTGCCGAAGTACATCGAATAATGGGTTTCTTGTAACATTTTTTTTTCCTTTCTCTGTTAACTCAAGGATCACGTTGAGTGAGAAATATTATTTAAATTCTCAGTAAAATGTGTATCTTGTAGAACCGATGGTACTTCTCCTAATGGATGGTTTTGATGATATCATTTTCTCATTTCAAGTAGATGGATACCAATGCTAACACGTGGACTCATTAAGTAATAATAATAATAATAATAATAATAATAATAATAATAATAAGAAGAAGAAGAAGAAGAAGAAGAAGAAGAGGAAGAAGAAGAAGAAAAAGAAGAAGAAGAAGAAGAAGAAGAAAAAGAAGAAGAAAAATAAGAAGAAAAAGAAGAAGAAGAATATATCATATGAGAACATCATCAATTCCAGTTGTAGTTGGAGCCCTCGTACCGATTGGAAAATATTCCAATAGACTCATTGAAGGGATTCCTGGAAGCCCATACCTTAAAGGTTTGGTTTGTTGTTTTTTACGGTATATCAACCTCATTGTGTCATTTAATTCTGACAACATTTTTAATTTCCTGGTAATATTTTGTTTTGTCAAAAATCTATTTCTGGTAATCTTTTTTTCCTCAAAAATGTATAGCTGGTAATATTATTTTAAAACATGTATTTCTGGTAATATTTGTTTTTCAGAAACGTATTGCTGGTAATATTTTATTTCAGAAATATATTGCTGGTAATATTTTTTTTTTTCTTCAAAAAAATATTTCTGGTAACAATTCTTTTACAAAGTATCTTTGGTATTAAAACCCATTTTTATACTTTTATAATGGTTTTTATGTCAGTTTCAGGGTTAACTATTTGCCCATAACTCTGACCCTAACAGGTGCTACCACCCCGGGTCAGGGTGGACCTGGGAACACCATCAATTAAGAAGTGGTTCCACGCTCTTCAAAACATTCTGATCAGAGGCCTTGCTGTTGGACGTAGTTTATCGTCTTACGCAGGACTAATACCTTAAAGGAATACAAAAAAAAAAAATGTTCTCACGAGTAAAGCCGAAAACTTACGAAGGGCTTTATCTATGCAAAATATATGACTTTTTTTCAAAACTGATAACTGGAAAATTTCATGATGCCATTTCTGATGCCCGGGACACCAAAAGAAATGAGCATACGCCATAAATCAAAAGAAATAATAAAAAAAAATTATAATATTAATAATAAAGACAGGAAGTGTATGATTATTGACAGAGAAATATCGTTTGAGAGAATCACTTCCATGAAAATTGTCAAAATACAAGCACCTACCTATCGAGATTAACAGGATGTGGGAAATGAAGATTGAGGCTGTACTAACAGTAAACGGAGCTATGGGCCTCGTGAGAAAAAAGAATGGTCAATTTTACTAACAGTGTCCAAGGTAACATTAACATACAAGTTGCCCAGAAGATCACCTTATTACTATATGCTAAGAAAAGTGCTATCAATTATATGACAATTCTCCTATAGTGCCTAAGAACTATAGTTTGGAAACACGGAAATATTATATACGCAAATAATAATAATAATGATAATAATAATAGTAATAATAATAATAATGACAAATCAAATCTAATCACACAGACATCGTTATTAAAGACCTCAAACAAAAAAGAAGTGCAGACTGCAGTGTATCTTTGACGATATTCAAAAAGCTATCAAAATACAAGGACCATGAAATCGAAATTTCAAAAATATGGCACATAGGTACATCAACAATCCCCGTGGTATTTAGAGCCCTCGGATTGGTTGGAAAAGATTCCAGTAGACTCATTGAAGGGATTCCTGGAAGCCCATGCCTTAAAGAAATACAAAAAAATGTCCTGAGGAGTACAGCACTCACCTTACGAAGGGCTTAGTCTATGTATTTTTTATTTATTTTTTTTGCAGTGGAAAACGTCATGATGTCATTTCTAACTTTAGGTCTCTAAGCAGGACTTGGAAAGAAATGTGTAAACACCAGAAAACAAAAGAAATAATAATAATAATAATAATAATAATAATAATAATAATAATAATAATAAACGCCAGAAATCAAAGGAAACAACAACAATAATAATAATAATAATAATAATAATAATAATAATGATAATAATAATAATAATAATAATAAAACGCCAGAAATCAAAGGAAACAACAACAACAACAATAATAATAATAATAATAATAATAATAATAATAATAATAATAATAATAATAATAAACGCCAGAAATCAAAGGAAACAACAACAACAACAACAATAATAATAATAATAATAAACGCCAGAAATCAAAGGAAACAATAATAATAATAATAATAATAATAATAATAATAATAATAATAATAATGATAATAAAAACGCCAGAAATCAAAGGAAACAAGAACAACAATAATAATAACAATAATAAAACGCCAGAAATCAAATGAAACAACAACAACAACAACAACAACAATAATAATAATAATAATAATAATAATAAAAAACGCCAGAAATCAAAGGAAACAACAACAATAATAAAAATAATATGTGACGTCGTCCCCTGGTCGCAGCGCCAACCGTGTCGTTCTATCCCAGTCTACCACGGCACCAACTGTGACGTCCTACTTTGATTCCCAGTCTGCCTACCCACGTTGTGAATTGATCTAGGCAGAGGAAATCAATCAGTCGTCGGGGCCGTACTGCAAACCGAGTTCAACGGGGGTGATACCACACAAATATGCATAAAAGGCAATAAAATGAGAACTCAAAAGTTCAAAGTATCAAAGAAAAAGCTAACAAACTTTATGTCTAGTTGTTCGATACATAGGACTGCATCTATCTCCCAATCCGTTCTATGGATTGTGACACGTTTTCCGCTAGGCAAGTTTTAACACTTCAAGTTGTCTGCTCTCTAAGAAATTGGTGTTTCGGTGTGTCTTTGGACGAAAGTCAAAAGAAAAACTTATTTCGGTGATCTGGATCTAAGTCGCTCTTCAAAATAATTGTTCTTGGTTTGAAGATGGGTCCGGAATGTGCGTGAATCCTGGTCAGCTATCTGCGAGGCTTGCCTCAACCGGAGACTGACTCTGGGAACTGCTGGGACTCGACTCATTTCTGCTCGTTGTGGCTTCGTTTATATGGGCGCCGACAAAAACAGGGGTGAGGTTGTAGGCGCCGGGGGGTTCCTCGATAATTCTAAATACATATCCACCTCTCTGGTTAGGAATTTCCACCTTTTTCCATTTTTGGGAACCTTTCCTTACTCCCACCTTCTCATCATACTTCATAGGGGCGTGAAATGCCCTCCCCACATCTTCGTGGCAACCTATCTTACTCATCCTCCAGATGGGCGGCAACAGCCTCCCTCGTGCATCACGTGATCACCACTCGACCAATGATGTTTTAGTCAGGCGTGGACGAATCTGCGGCTTTGTTTCAGGAAGAAAAAAAAATATCTTGCTTAAAAAAAAAAAAAAATTATCTCTTCTCTTTCCCTTTCCTTCCCCTTAATGGTTTATCATTTCTCCAGTCGCGAACGGGACAATATGACAATGGCGGTCATAACTCTTGTTCTACACGTGGTTTACGTCAGCTATTTTATCGCTAATTATCAGAATGTGTGGTCTTCTTAATACGGTCTCAAAAAGAAACATCTCCAAAGTTCCAGTCAGTCTGTCGCCTCGAAGAAAGAAAAAAAAAAACACATTCATTTTCCTTCGGTACAAATTCCTGATAACAAAATTTTATTATCGCAGGCCAACTCGCGGACGCTCGTGGGTGGTTTTTAATTTTTCATATCTGTCCAAGTCCTTTTAGTTGCCTGTTTTTCGTCACTTAGCGAAATAACATTTTCATTTGAATTTTTTTTTCTTTGGCCAGCCGGTCTGTAGTTGATAATAAGATGTCTTCCCGTACCAATAGTTTGTTTTCATATCCTTAGATAACACAGCCGATGCCAAAACATATCTGATTCTTTCCTTCTTTCCCTTTCTTTTTACTCAGAATTTCCCTGTCATTGTAATGACACTCTTTTGCCATTTGTTACTTATCAAAATATCCTTTTATCCATTGTCTCTTAGCTGTGTGTGTGTTCTTGCTTATCACTCACGATTCGGTTCTTAGCCTCTCCTTTTCTTCTTTTCTTCTTTTCTTTTTTTTTCTTTTCTGCCTCGTTAAATGGTGCCACAATAATAATAATAAAAAACGCCAGAAATCAAAGGAAATAATAATAATAATAATAATAATAATAATAATAATAATAATAATAAAACGCCAGAAATCAAAGGAAATAATAATAATAATAATAATAATAATAATAATAATAATAATAATAATAATAATCTACCTTCTAAGTGTAAAGACCTGGAAATCGAAATAGAAAAAGCGTGTAAAAAAAAATCAAGAATAGTATTATTCATCGTAGATGCGCTTGGAATGATAAAAAACGGAACATAACAACAGATTGAAAAAAAATCTCTGGAAATTCCAGCTTAAGAGAATACAAAAAACTGTCTTAATAAGTACAGTCTACAAACTAAGATGAACTTTGTGCATCTAGCCCTGGTGATTTTATCGGAGTCCGAAAACCAAACCATGAAATGTTGCAATAACAGCAGACCACTACCTGCCTTAATTCTTCCCGCAGACTTAGCAAGTAATATTATCATTGCAGAAATTGAAATAATAATAATAATAGTAATAAAATGTGGAATTTGAAAATAAGAATTTTACCTGTCAAAGAAGGTGCGCTTGGAATGATAAAAAAGGAACACAACGACACAATTCATGATGATGATGATGATAATGATATTATCATGATTCGATGTTCGCCGAGGTTCATCAATAGCTTAGAAGTAGTCATCTTAAGTGGGGGACATATAGCCTTCTTAGGGCAGCACAAAACTAATGTCTTCCAATCAGAGCCAAGAAGGCTAAAATCAAACAAATTGGGTAATATCTCGACTGTCGCTTGTGCCATAAATTTGATGAAACTTTTGACTACATACCATTATAGTATCCTTGGGATTAGGGAATACATTATTATACATCACAGAGTTGGGCAATATATTCATTGGTATTTTTGTTCCAACTATGGTATTGAAGTCCTGGATAGATTGGGTAAAAATCACCCGAATGATATCACAAATGGTGATGGAGTGACTATACTTTGGAACTTCCCAAATTTCAAAGACATGAAAATTGATGCAAATAGACCAGACAGAGATCTAAAAGATTTCAAAAAAAGGAGCCTGCCATCTACATAATGATTTGCCCACAGAATGCAAATGTTTATCAAAAGTATTTCAAATACTGTCAAATTATCAGGACCCGCAATTCGAAGTAACAAAATTGTAGAAAATTACGGGTATCCCTGTTGCAATAGGGGTGTTGTGTATGATAAAGATGGGTAACGAAAATCATGTGAGTAAAATTCCTAAATGCTACAAAAGATTACTTTGTGTGGAACTGTATATTATCATCCGCCAAAGCCTGTCCATCTAAACGAAATGTCCCAATCAAGTCGGGTTTGTTATATTCTCTTACGCTCAAATATCTTGTGAAAGGTATGAATCCACATCTCTTCCCCCAGCTATGGGTTAAATAATAGGACTTGTATCAGTAAATCATTATTATCTCCGAAATAATTTTAGAATCTGCAAATATTTACTGGCATTAAACAGCGGAACTGTACATATTATCCGCAAAACCCTCTTCATCTAAAGGAAACGTCCCAAATATTCATAGATAACACACTCAAAGTAAACTGTTTACGCATCGACACCGGACTTGGTAATTAGGCAATTAATATTACATTCTGGTAAGATGGTAACACCACCAACAACAACAACAACAACAATAATAATAATAATAATAATAATAATAATAATAATAATAGGACCTGTTACAATTCTATGGGACTACACAATACACACTGACAGAACAATCAAAGCCAACCGCCCAGATATTGTTATTAAAGACCACAAACAAAAAAATGGTGCCTCCTTATTGATAGGGCAGTCCCTGCTGACTGCAATGTATCTTTGAAGATATTCAAAAAGCTGTCAAAATACAAGGACCTTGAAATAGAAATCTCGAAAATGTGGCATATGGGAACATCAACAATCCCTGTTGTAGTTGGAGCCCTAGGACTGGTTGGAAAAGATTGCAGTAGACTAATTGCAGGGATTCCTGGAAGCCAATGCTTCAAGGAGATACAAAAAATTGTTCTGACAAGTACAGCCCACACTTTACGAAGGACTTTATGTATGTAATTTTTTTTTTGTCAGTGGAAAGTGTCATGATGCTATTTCTAACCTTAGGTCCCTGGGCGGGACCCGGAAAGAAATTTGTAAACGCCAAAAATCAAAGAAAATAAAATAATAATAATAATAATAATAATAATAATAATAATAATAATAATAATAACTTGCAAGACCCGTGGAATTTCCACAGAGCGACCACTAGAATGTTGAATGAACAATAACCTTTTTATACATATATGCATATATGAAAATAATAGGATTGTGGAAGGGGCAACTAAAATCTTTACATATGTAATGAAATGAGACACTTAGGCAGAAAATAGTAAAATTGCGTATATTTGTACAGGTATGCTTACAAATGCATAAAGTTTACCTATTAAATCTACCCTTTTTAACATACAAAATTCATAGAATCAGAAAATAAAAAAAAACACATAGAAATGCTTGGGTGTGTCCACCATGTGTGCAAAAACTGACAATGTCAATCAGTCGGTAGTCCCCTACTTCCAACTTAGAGAGTCATGACAACCCCAAAGTGTACTTTGTAATTAAGCACTCAAAATTACTCTCTAGGAAGAGGATACCACAAATTCAATTTATAATAATAATGGTGACATTGATTACATGTAGATGTAGACATAAACTAAACTTTGTAGTAAAGATATGTAAAAAACGAAAATACTTTTCAATAATAATAATAATAATAATAATATAATAATAATAATAATAATAATAATAATAATGGTGACATTGATTACATGTAGATGTAGACATAAACTAAACTTTGTAGTAAAGATATGTAAAAAACGAAAATACTTTTCAATAATAATAATAATAATAATAATATAATAATAATAATAATAATAATAATAATAATGGTGACATTGATTACATGTAGATGTAGACATAAACTAAACTTTGTAGTAAAGATATGTAAAAAACGAAAATACTTTTCAATAATAATAATAATAATAATATAATAATAATAATAATAATAATAATAATAATGGTGACATTGATTACATGTAGATGTAGACATAAACTAAACTTTGTAGTAAAGATATGTAAAAAACGAAAATACTTTTCAATAATAATAATAATAATAATAATATAATAATAATAATAATAATAATAATAATAATGGTGACAT
Source organism: Acanthosepion lycidas (assembly GCA_963932145.1). NCBI lineage: Eukaryota > Metazoa > Mollusca > Cephalopoda > Sepiida > Sepiidae > Acanthosepion > Acanthosepion lycidas. The sequence continues at coordinate 54,610,857 of OZ010612.1, forward strand.
TGATTACATGTAGATGTAGACATAAACTAAACTTTGTAGTAAAGATATGTAAAAAACGAAAATACTTTTCAATAATAATAATAATAATAATAATATAATAATAATAATAATAATAATAATAATAATGGTGACATTGATTACATGTAGATGTAGACATAAACTAAACTTTGTAGTAAAGATATGTAAAAAACGAAAATACTTTTCAATAATAATAATAATAATAATAATATAATAATAATAATAATAATAATAATAATAATAATAATGGTGACATTGATTACATGTAGATGTAGACATAAACTAAACTTTGTAGTAAAGATATGTAAAAAACGAAAATACTTTTCAATAATAATAATAATAATAATAATATAATAATAATAATAATAATAATAATAATAATGGTGACATTGATTACATGTAGATGTAGACATAAACTAAACTTTGTAGTAAAGATATGTAAAAAACGAAAATACTTTTCAATAATAATAATAATAATAATAATATAATAAGAATAATAATAATAATAATAATAATGGTGACATTGATTACATGTAGATGTAGACATAAACTAAACTTTGTAGTAAAGATATGTAAAAAACGAAAATACTTTTCAATAATAATAATAATAATAATAATATAATAATAATAATAATAATAATAATAATAATAATAATGGTGACATTGATTACATGTAGATGTAGACATAAACTAAACTTTGTAGTAAAGATATGTAAAAAACGAAAATACTTTTCAATAATAATAATAATAATAATAATATAATAATAATAATAATAATAATAATAATAATGGTGACATTGATTACATGTAGATGTAGACATAAACTAAACTTTGTAGTAAAGATATGTAAAAAACGAAAATACTTTTCAATAATAATAATAATAATAATAATATAATAATAATAATAATAATAATAATAATAATGGTGACATTGATTACATGTAGATGTAGACATAAACTAAACTTTGTAGTAAAGATATGTAAAAAACGAAAATACTTTTCAATAATAATAATAATAATAATAATAATATAATAATAATAATAATAATAATAATAATAATGGTGACATTGATTACATGTAGATGTAGACATAAACTAAACTTTGTAGTAAAGATATGTAAAAAACGAAAATACTTTTCAATAATAATAATAATAATAATAATATAATAAGAATAATAATAATAATAATAATAATGGTGACATTGATTACATGTAGATGTAGACATAAACTAAACTTTGTAGTAAAGATATGTAAAAAACGAAAATACTTTTCAATAATAATAATAATAATAATAATATAATAATAATAATAATAATAATAATAATAATGGTGACATTGATTACATGTAGATGTAGACATAAACTAAACTTTGTAGTAAAGATATGTAAAAAACGAAAATACTTTTCAATAATAATAATAATAATAATAATAATATAATAATAATAATAATAATAATAATAATAATGGTGACATTGATTACATGTAGATGTAGACATAAACTAAACTTTGTAGTAAAGATATGTAAAAAACGAAAATACTTTTCAATAATAATAATAATAATAATAATATAATAATAATAATAATAATAATAATAATAATGGTGACATTGATTACATGTAGATGTAGACATAAACTAAACTTTGTAGTAAAGATATGTAAAAAACGAAAATACTTTTCAATAATAATAATAATAATAATAATATAATAATAATAATAATAATAATAATAATAATGGTGACATTGATTACATGTAGATGTAGACATAAACTAAACTTTGTAGTAAAGATATGTAAAAAACGAAAATACTTTTCAATAATAATAATAATAATAATAATATAATAAGAATAATAATAATAATAATAATAATGGTGACATTGATTACATGTAGATGTAGACATAAACTAAACTTTGTAGTAAAGATATGTAAAAAACGAAAATACTTTTCAATAATAATAATAATAATAATAATATAATAATAATAATAATAATAATAATAATAATGGTGACATTGATTACATGTAGATGTAGACATAAACTAAACTTTGTAGTAAAGATATGTAAAAAACGAAAATACTTTTCAATAATAATAATAATAATAATAATATAATAAGAATAATAATAATAATAATAATAATGGTGACATTGATTACATGTAGATGTAGACATAAACTAAACTTTGTAGTAAAGATATGTAAAAAACGAAAATACTTTTCAATAATAATAATAATAATAATAATATAATAAGAATAATAATAATAATAATAATAATGGTGACATTGATTACATGTAGATGTAGACATAAACTAAACTTTGTAGTAAAGATATGTAAAAAACGAAAATACTTTTCAATAATAATAATAATAATAATAATATAATAAGAATAATAATAATAATAATAATAATAATGGTGACATTGATTACATGTAGATGTAGACATAAACTAAACTTTGTAGTAAAGATATGTAAAAAACGAAAATACTTTTCAATAATAATAATAATAATAATAATAATAATATAATAACAATAATAATAATAATAATAATGGTGATATTGATTACATGTAGATGTAGACATAAACTAAACTTTGTAGTAAAGATATGTAAAAAACGAAAATATTTTTCAATAATAATAATAATAATAATAATAATAATAATAATGGTGACATGGATTACATGTAGATGTAGACATGAACTAAACTTTGTAGTAAAGATATGTAAACGAAAATACTTTTAATAATAATAATAATAATAATAATAATAATAATAATAATAATAATAATAATAATAATAATAATAATGTGTTAGAATCATCGTCATTAGATGTGTACATGAAATAAGCTTTGGAGTGAAGATCTGTAAAAAAACGAAAACACTTTTGATACAGCCTAATATATAATAATAATAATAATAATAATAATAATAATAATATAGTCATAGTTTTTAGATGTGAATATGAAATAAGCTTTGGAATAAAGGTTTCTTAAAATGAAAATACTTTTGATTCAGCCTAATAACAATAAAAACAATATGTTAGAGTTATAGTCTTTAGGTGTGTACATGAAATAAGATTTGGAGGAAAATTCTCTAAAAACAAAAATACTTTTAATAAATAATAATAATAATAATAATAATAATAATAATAATAATAATAATAATAATGGTGACATGGATTACATGTGGAAGCAGACATGAACTAAAGTTTGTAGTAAAGATATGTCAAAAAATGAAAATCCCTGGACATATCAGCATACCACGGCTACAAAAGATTGCTTTGTGTGGAACTGCACCTATCATTCACATGTCCCTCTTCATCTAAACGAAACGCCCGAAAGGGACATAACTCTCGTACAGTGTCCTTTTTACTGGGAAAGCAGTTGGTAATTCGACACTTAAATTTGACACTTAAAATTTATTTTCCATGCTTGGAATATTGCTGTTCAATATATATCCGGGGCCCCTTGAGTTCCTTGATAAGATCCAAAGAAGCATCAACAATATTATTGGTCCTGATCTGGCGTCTTGGCTTCACTCAATTTCTCACCGTCGTATGGTTGTCTCGCTTTGCATTTTCTGGCATGAATTGGAAAGACTATATTGAATTCAGAAAATTATCAGCTGACCAAGCAATGAATTCAATATATTCTTTCCAATTCATAGCAGAAAAGGCAAAGGCAGAAAACCATACGACGGTGAGAAAGTGAGTGAAGCCAAGCTGTCAGATCAGGACCAATAAGATTCCTGATTCTTCTTTGGATCTTATCAAGAAGCCCATGGTAAATAGCAGAGATACCGGAACATATGTGGCAGTAATATTCTAAGCATGGACGAATGGTAGACATAATTATATTTTATAGATGCTGGAGAGAAAATTAACAGCTGACCTAGCAATGAATTCAATATAGTCTTTCCAATTCATGTCAGAAAAGACAAATGGTGACAATCATACGACGGTGAGAAAGAGACTGAAGCCAAGCCACCAGATCAGGACTAATAATATTGCAGATTCTTCTTTTGATCTTAAGAAGCTCATGGTAAATAGCAGGGGCACAGGGCCATATGTAGCAGCAATATTCTAAGCAGGGAAGTTATGTTACGTCGATGGGTAAGTAACCGAACTCGAGATGCTAGGTAAGGACTAATAACGTTGCTGGTTATTTTTGTGTCTGCAAGTAATTCATTAAGAACTTGAGTTTTCGCTTCACTCAGTGTCTTAATTTGTCAGGACCGTTTTAACTTGTTCTTGGCAGGTCCACTACATTAGACTAACCTTCTTTGCCAAGCCGTGTGTCTTTCTATTCTAGGATTTGCGACTATTTAATCGTGCATCTCTGAATCTGTCAGTGTTTATTTTTTACTACACATACAGTTGTCTATCTTTGCAACTATTTTTGTCTCGTATTTATAGAGTCTAGTATTTCTCCTGTATTTGCTAAAAATGTAGACCCCTGACGCAGAACAATGCCTCTGCCTACGTACGCCTATATGACGCTTCTTGGATGTGTGCGCCTCTTAACACTTTCACTGCTACTCATTTGCCCAGTGCTGCTCCCATCCGGCCAGCCATTTTTAAAGAAAATGCCAAATTTCAAACTACATATTTTATTACACAGAAAACTGGCACCAGTGTGTTTTAAAGCATTCCATTTTCATGGCTATATCTGGGAATGACTTACCAGATCAGTAATGGGTATACACATGATATCTTTTGAAGCATTGTCCTTTGTGATTTTACGATAGATGGCGCAACGGGACACTCATACCAGCGGTATGCAAAAACGTAGATTTCCCTACTGAGCCAGCTGGAGCAAGAAAAACGAAGATCTCCGTAGTTAGCAGCGGAAGTGTTAAAGATTAAATGCAGATCATTTGAAGATCAAATACAGATCAAACATGGATTGTAATACGACAGGAGGATAAGATAAAGATCAAATAGAAAACATTTATCAGTCTAATACGTTTCATTTTTAGTCGAGCTTCGTCATAGATTGAGAGAAAGAACAGACAAAAAGACAGAAATTTGGCTTTTACTGGGTCCCACTTGCTAGCCCCACGAACAACTTTAGAGTTGCAAGTATTCTACACTGGCTGCTATGTAAGACGAAAGAATCTAGTCTAAATTTCTACCTTAACGTTTAAATTCGGGAGAATTGGTGAATTCCTAATTTTCAAAGGTTCTTTGTCTAAAAGTGAACGCTACGTGCATCTACTGGATATTGAACACGGCATGCCAGTTTCAAATCTTGAACTCATCCATACGCTAGTATGCCAGTTCATATTGAATAGATGCTCAGTTATAAATGATTCCATAGTTGCTTTCGGGCATATGTTTTGATGTCAGTTTAAGCCTTATATTAAGATGGCGACGACTGGGAAAAAAGAGGGCTCCAATTTGAATAAGTCGATAATTCATTCCGAGAGACTGATGTCTTATAAGGGACGCAAAAAACAACATTTCTAGGATGTTTGTTATTAAGAGACAAAACATAGTTAAGCCGAAATTTAATGAAGTTAAAAATAGATTGCTTCAAGACTTTATTGCGTTTTACCGCCCCCCCAAACTTCGGCCAAAATATTAAAAAAAAAAAAAAAAAAGAAGCAACTCCCTTAGAAGGATATGAATTTTGTTTATGGACCGAGAGTAAAATAAATTCATTTCCCTTTCCTCATTAAAGGCGTGGCTGACAGCACACACATCATAATCTTAAATATTAAAATTGATGACGGTTTACAACGGCAATAATAATAATAATAATAATAATAATAATAATAATCGTCACAAAAATTAAATAAAGCCAGGTATTGAAGTTTTATTTTATTGATTTTGGGGGGCAAAATTCACAATTTCATTGTTAGGTGATGTATCAATGGGAATAACATTGAAAAGAAGGCAATTGCTTCAAAACGAAACGAATATATAAAATGAAAGTCGTAGGCAATTTAGAAAGGAGTTCCCTAAGACATGAGAGATAGCAGAAAAGAAATACATTTTATACACAAAACAAAATTTTTCGGAACGAAACGAAAAAAAAACCCAAATCCGTTACGGAAATGAATAGATAAACGAAGGCAAAAGAAGAAAACGCCATCAAATTGAGTGATTTCTGAAATACGATATGAAATTAAAAAAAAAAAAAAAAAATGATAAAAAGATCCGTTGTAGAATATATTAAGAAAACTCAGACCTAAGAACATGGCGTGACAATTTAATTTCCGCAATGACAATATGAAAGCAAAGTGAACTCGCCGGGTCACTATTTGACGATGT
>OZ010612.1:54619639-54634639 GCA_963932145.1 Acanthosepion lycidas
TTTTTAGTTTTTGTCTATTGTTTTCATGTCGAAGTATAATTGTGTTTTCGACAAGTATTTTACGGAATTGTGTATGCGGGCAAGCATGTTGTTTTAAATGCCTAAAAATGTTAGAGTTTTCATTAAAATGTAGTGTCAAGCGTCGTGAAAGCGAGTTTGTGGTGTGACTAACATAAATATTATTTAATTCGTTGGATATACACTCTCCCAAAGTGCACTTGAATTTATAAACTATGTTGGTTTTTTGCAAATCGCTAACCGGGGGAGAAGAATTATTGCGAAGAATTAAGTTGGATATACTAGATTTAGTGTAGTATACGATTAATTTAATTTTTTTGCTAGGATCTATAGTTGATATATTAGAATATACTAAATTTTTTAGTATATTTTCATCTTGTTTATAATTATCATGCATTTGATTACGATATAGGAGATTAATATGTTTGAGATCAGTAGAAGCAGTATTATGTACAATTTTCTTAGTATTGAGATTTCTAAGAAGGCATCTTATTTGTTCATCAACTATATAAAATAAATAGACAACACTTGTCTATATTATTTAATGAAACGTGTATGAATGAACAGATGTTGGCTAAATACACAGTATATATATATATATATATATATATATATATATATATATGTGTGTGTGTGTGTGTGTGTGTGTGTGTGTGAGTGTGTGTTTGTGTGTGTGTGTACGTATATATATATATATATATATATATATATATATATATATATATACACACTCGTGTAACGTTCGATCTCGCGTATCGTGCGACTCCCAAATTTTCACTTATATAAAATGAAATTACCATGTCTATCCTGCGAGTTCTTTTTTTGAGAGACCATATTACAACGGACTAACTTCTTTTCCTCCATATTTTTATACAATCTTCCAGTTTAGTAAGTTTAAAAAAGTAAAAGCGAATGATAAACATATCGATTGTAAGGCTTTATCTCTTGCGTTAACAAACGACGATAAACAAACGAACGAGAAATAGCTAAACCTCGTCTAACCGTACACAATTGAAGAGATGCATATTCACTGTTTGTATTTTATAATACGATACTAATATGTGAATATTACAGGCATTATTATTGGATACAGTTATGTAAAACATCAGTTTTATCAAAACGATGCTTATTTTAAATACAGCAGTACATTTCGACTACAATAAATGGATATATAGTTTGCTCAATGCCGTAGCCAAGGCCAGCACTATATATATATACTAATTGTGTATGATGCGACCCCCTTAAAATTAACTTCAAAATAAGGTCTTCAAAAATCGCATGATACGCGAGTATATAATCTATCTATCTATTTATCTAGCTAGCTAGCTAGCTAGCTATCTCTATTTCAGTCTGTTCATTATCTAGCTATCAAAATCTGTTCATTATCGATCTAAAATATATACTCGCATATCATGCAACCTTTGAAGAGCTAATTTTGAAGCTAATTTGGCTACATTAAATGGATTTATAGTTTGGTCAACGGCATAGTCAGGGTCAGTAGTGCATATGCTCATTATATATCTCGTGTATGATGTGACCCCCTTAAAATTGGCTACAAATTTAGATCTTCAAATGTCTCATGATACACTAGAATACATACATATATATATATATATATATATATATATATATATATATATATATATTCTTTTAGGATATTTTTCAGTTTTATACGGCCTTGCATGTTATAAATTGTTTTCCACCTGACAACCATTTTCCCATAGAAAAGTTTTGCTAATATCATGCTACCCTATTGGCCATCTGTCTATCACGTATGACACTTACCTGACAGACTGAAAGTAATCAGGAGAAGAAATGTCAAAGATGACGTCATCACCTGATTTTTTTCATTCTTCTTTATTCATTGTCTTCTCTTCTTAATAAAATATTTTTCTCATATTTTCTAACACTCAGTGATCCCTTCGTTCTTGGACGACCTTAAAGGTTCCAACACTATAATTTATTTCCCCAGCAAATATATTTTTCTTGGTTCATCAGGTCGCATCTCTATTAACAATTGCATAAGGGTTCATATATATATATATAGGGCATTTTTTAAATTTTATGCAGCCATGCGGTTGATAAATTATTTTCTAACTTAAAACCGCTTTTCCATAGACAAAACGTTATTAATATCATTCTATTCTATCGTTATTTTAATGAAAATTGTTCCGATAAGCTATATTACTTAGTTTTACCAATTGATCTCTTCAGAGCCAGTGAAGTTACCGAAAGCACAGAATTATTCCCTTTGGATTCCATTTGTAAGGAAGAATGTCTCACAGTTACCTTCTTCAGAAAAGTAACTTTATGGAAGAGACTTTCAAGAGAATACTGATTTGATCAGTAAGATCTTAAACTTTTAATGTATTGGTTTAAACGATTTATATTCTATAAATCCTCACGTTTTACTTCGTCCATTAAAGTCCTTAAATAGACTTCATCCATTGGGCCTCTAGATTGAGTGGCTCGGTGACTTTGTATTGCGTGTACATAAAAAAAAAATGTGTTTGCGTCTCTTACGATTCATCATTTGCTAGACAGAAGATTTCCCACAGTGGGCTTCCGTTTCGTTCTGTAAGAAAACTGGTTGTCAAAATTGAATATAGGTACCACTCTGTTGCGCTATTCAGTACATTGGTAGGTCCTCGACGACTTCCAGGGACGTATATGCAATGTGATTGGCTCTAATCTGGCATCTTTTCTATAGTTGTTCTCTCACAGACGGGCCGTCGCCTATCTCGGTCTTTTCTACAAATACGGTAACTGCTCCGAAGAGCTACATTCGCTAGTTCCAGACTACATTAATCTAGTCGTGATACTAGATTGGCATCTCGGTCCCACCCTTTCATTGCGAAACGGTTAAATGTGGGCGTCTTTTCTACTTCAATAGCTACATGTCTCCGACCTCCCGTCTGTGGTATTCCTTTCCTATTAATTGTTTCCATGATAGCAATAATCTCCAACTATTCAAATATAATTTCTACATCATATAGACAAAAACAGTTTACTCACTACAAAGATGCAACTTCGTTTCGGTGCATTTCAATTGCACCTCGACTGGTGAGAACCAAAAATACGTTTTGGTAGTCACCAGTCGAAGTTCAATTGAAATGCACCGAAACGAAGTTGCATCTTCGTAGTGAGTAAATTGTTTTTGTGTATATGATAAAATTATAATATATAAAATTATCTCTATCTATAATATATATCTATAATAAAACATCTATAGGATGTGTGTGTGTGTAACGAATGCACAGCCACAATTTTCGACGGATTTGCACCAAAATGTACATGCATATGCTCCAAGTTAGTGGAAAGGCCAACACGGACATTGCATTTCCAAACTCCCATAGATAGTGGAAATAATAATTTTTCATGTTTCTACGGCAGTTTTCATGTAGTTTGCGGCTATTTTCGACTGGCCAGAGTGAGAGCATATAGCTGGCTGCCACGAATAGACAGGAAGATTCTACTGGCCAGCGTGAAAGCCAACGGCTGACTGACACTAATGTTAACTAGCATGCTAGCATGCAAAAAAAATCGATAGATGCATGCGTCACAAGTGGGAAAAATTTAAATCTGCATGGCACTTGAGTCCAATTTGCTCATTCGCTTGCTTAAACTCAACGTTGATTCTGATTCCGCAGGACTGGGTTAGGCGTGAAAAGTATTTGTTGTTAACATTCTTTTTTCATTCGGTTTTTCCAGTTACGAGTCCTTTTTTTAAAGCTGATAGTTTTGTGTTCATTTTGTTTAGTTCTCTTTTCGTAACAGATTTAATGTTTAGTATAGAGCTTAGAAAAAATTTGCAGTGTGAGATAGGCAAGAAGTAAAGCATGTAGCAACATCAGCACGGCAACCGGCACTCCTTTAAAGGCAAGGAAGGGCAAAATTATTTTAAAATATTATATATATATATATATATATATATATATATATATATATATATATATATATATATATATATTTGTTTGAATAAAAACAGACCACGTTAAAGTTCCATGTAATAAATTATTTCACCATAAATCCTTTAACAGGGCTCTGGATCATCAGACTTTACTTCCAAAAATTGAAATGAAAAATGAAAAGAAATTCACACATTTTTGACGGACCACATCAAGTATACATAAATTTACGAAGTGAGGAAGTGAGGTGGGAAAGAGGATATGAATGTGTCATATGTAGCATTTCAAATTCTTATTCTACCCATACGGATTACCTAAGTTTGCATAAACTATATATATATATATATATATATATATATATATATATATATATTCAACATCATCACTTGATAAGACACCAGAAGTGATGAAACAAAATAGCTATTTCCTTAGTGATTTTATAACAAATTTTTGTTATAATTTTCGAATAAATAATTATATATATATATATTCCTCTCAGTGTAAATATTGACGGCTGCAAATTCTGAGTGCTCTTAAATAGAATCCAATGATGTCATTCCGGATTTTTTTAGGCTATGTACAGTACGATTTTTACATTTTATGATGCAAACATACGATAAACTTTAAATAATTTATTGAAATGTCTAAGCGTTTTCCATTCCTCAAGTAAAAGAACAAAGTACATAATGCATAATAAAATAATAAGCTAAAACCTGAAGGAGGAATTATCTGTAATAATAATTAACCTGTAATAATTGCTCCAATCAATACATAGGAGAAACTTCAAGGAATTCAAATAAACGATTATATGAACTCAAAAGGGTAATTTCCAAAATAAGACGTTAAATGCATTAGTTGCTAGCCATAACGAGACCGACCACAATTTTGATTTTGAAAAAGCTCCTCTAATTAAGCGAGAAAACAATTTACTATGAGGAAAATGTTTAGAATATGTTTTAATAGATAGATCATCCAAAGTAAATTTGCGTCCTGATGCATACAACGATTCATCATTGTTGCCAGATATATTACCAGAACGTGGGATAACATAATAATATGGAAAATAATAATAATAACATAAAACATAAAAACATAATAACATAATAACATAAAAATATGGAAACATAAACAAAAAGAGAAATAATCTAGAGAAAATCCGCTACATTATCTACCTAAACACTTATAAAACAAATTATCAGCGTCTTTCTCTCGTTTAATGCGCCTGTGTAGTCTCATAAACTTAATCCGATGAAGGAATTGATAGTAAGATATTGTCTCATTAAGTTCTGTTAGCGAAGTGATTTCGCGATTAATAACATTAACATTGCTATTCAATTCCTCTCATAAATTGTTTACTTATGATATAAAATATGAGAAGAAATATAGTTTTAAGGTGTGTTATATTTACGGGATGAAATGCTCAATAACAGAAATAGAGCGGATATAAAAGTGAACATTGAAGTCAACACTAACAGGCGAGAGACTGTTTCATACTAGACGCAATCGTCAAACTACAGTCGTTTTTTTTTCTTAAATATTTATATATACGGGTCAGTAACGTGTATTCTAACGGTTAATTTAACAAACCATTCCCGACAAAATAACCGTTACAATAGACAACCCAGAATGCAACGCTGATCCCTATTTCTAAATAGTCGAGAAAACACACACACACACACACAAGCACACACACACACACACACATATATATATATAAAACTGAACATTGAAGTCTACACTTAGAGGTGACAGGCTGTTTCATGCAAGTCGCAACCGTCAGACTTGACGATTGCATCTAGCATAAAACAGACTGTCGCCTCTAAGTGTTGACAGCAATGTTCAATTTATATTTACACACACTATATCTCTGATATTGATCTCTTTATCCTATAATGATAGCACACCTTAACAGTATATATATATATGTATATTTCTTCATATATATATATATATATATATATATATATATATATATATATATACAGAGGTAGAGAGAGAAATTCAAAGATCCTATTCTTAAGTTCTTTAAGTTCATATTCAAATATCTGGCATAATGTTAAAATGGCAGTTAAAGAAATCGTAGAAAAATTAAAGATGAAGGTAGAGATGAGACGAAAAGAGACGGAACGGTATATCCGCTCATTGTGCAAGCCCTTCATCAACTCCTGGCAATATAGTCTTTCTGTTCTTCATTTTAATTCTCTTTTACTCGGTTCAATTTTCTTTTACGTCTGGTCATCGATTCTTTATTTGCTATAAGATTAAGAGTAAATGGATTTAATATCTGATAAGTACAGCCAGTTAAGCCAAGAAAAATGTTACGAAAAACAAGTAAATGAATTATTTTACCAAAAAGTGGTAATAACGTTAATACAAAAAACCCCCCAAAAAAAGAAAAAAAAACCCCAGCAATTACACATCTAGAAAGATTTGATATAATGGTAACATGGCATTAGAAGAATCGTACAACACCGTCGATATTTGATGAAGTCCCAAGAGATCCCTTGAAAGATACATACATACATATATATATATATATATATATATATATATATATATATATATATATATATATATATATATATATATAAGTATAATTATCTATTCGAAAATTATAAAATCACTAAAAAATTGCCATTTTGTCTTAGCACATCTGGTGTCTTATCAAATGATGATGTTGAATGTAGGATAAAGGTCCAAATCAATCAAACACCCATCGCAAAGGGAAACGCTGTTACATAAGCTGGAATGACTAATCAAAGTACAAGTATGAGAGGATTAAAAAATTACAAAAAAACTCGACAACGAACTAAGGTTATAATAATTATTTAATGCTTTAATGTTTGGGTTAGACTAAAATAGAATTTATTTTAACTAATAAATATGAAATTATACGATAAAATTTGAAATTACAAATGAAAAATTACCCATTTTAAAATTTAAATTTAATCTATATTAAGTTTAAAATTATAAAATTACTGAGGAAAAAAAATATGTTATTCTATTTATTTTGTTTTTATTGAAATTAATTTGGAATAAATGTTAAGATCAAATGTTGCTGTGAACTTCATGACAACATAGATACATTTGAATTTTAAACATAGGCAGGGGAGGATGACATCTTACAAAAGACAATACATGCACAATCAGATTATAATGCATAAACACGCAGACGTATTTAGATATATCCACACACACACAAAAAGGGACGAGACAGGAAATATCTCCACGACTCTTAAAAAAAAAAAAAAACTCAACATACATACCCAATGAAAGGTACACACAAGTGATCATACACACAGACACCGATAAAGACACGTACATACACACACACATTGACAAAGACACGCCGATACACCTACCAAGAAATATTCAAGTTTGAATGTATTGTCAAACGAATTCTAAACACTTATTAAAATATAACTTATACGGGCAAATTTCCATAGATAAAAATGTATATGCGTATGTCTTCGTGTATGTATATATATATATATATATGTATATCTTAGTGTCTTGGAATGTATCATCAACACTAAGTAAAATCTACTTTTGTTTGATAATGCTTTTGTAATTGCGTATAGACTTAATTTTCGATTACCAAATTTTCATTTTTCCCGGGTTTTTTTTGCGCCGAATTCTTTTTGTAGGACATCAATTTTTATAGCTTGGAAATAAATTTTTCTGAAGCCTATATTGTCATAGAAAGACTACATATATATATATATATATATATATATATATATATATATATATATATATATATATATATATGATATTCCAATAGCTTGGATCGATTTTCATGTACATTAAGTTTAAGCGTGTAATGATTTTTTTTCTTTTCTTTCAGAGTTATCCGTCATTTAGGTGATATTATTTTTCACCCATAATTGCCTTAACGTAAATAACATAATCCAATATAGAAATAAATAAATTTTCACCAATAACACTGATTTATTTACTGCTGATCCATCTTAATGAAACACCCTTATATAAAATCCTTCTTTATGAAACACCCTTTATATGCGGTCACAGAAGATAATATCCGAAAATCAAAACCAAAACAGTAGAAATGTCTTGGTTTCAAGAACCTGCATTTAGACCGAAAGCATATTTGACCAGCAAATTTTAGTCATACATGAATTCTTAAATGTAAATCACAAAGAATATATGAATTCTGAAAAGTCCCCGTAAGATTTTTATCAAAATAAAAAAAATTATATATTAAAATATAAGAGGAAAAATAATTGAGATATACTATTATCTAGAAAACAGGGTGGCGAAAATTTGTAATATTTAAGAAGGAAACTTGAACGGAGTAATATATTTAAAATTATGTAATTATGACTTCCCCTGATTTTTCTCCAATGTCGTCTGCTAATTTAAAATTCCTAAACCAGGATGTACTTTATAAGAAATGCTCATACGATTTCAGTTTGTGTTGGTCCCCTTTCCTTCTTGCATAAAATACCTTCATTACATATTAACTGAATTTGCGTTTTCATTTTTACCCTAAAAATATATCCCTGTTCTGCATTGTTAAACAGACTAAACAAAACCTCGATTTTTTTTAAAACTAGGTTGAAAACAAGACGAGATGCTCAAGCATCGCAAAGGTTGAGGCGAAAAATGACATAAAATTATACTTGCTCATTGCGCTATGCCTTGGTCATCAGTTGGCTATAAATCCTTTATTTTCCCTAATATGTGTGTGTTTTTTGTTTCAAAAGTTCAATTTCCTTTTAGCTCTAGTCATTGACTTCTTTGCTATAGAATTAAATCATCCCGTGTATGACGGTAAACTACGCCCGGCAGCCAGGCCTCTGTTCTTGGGGTTTTGAGGAGCATGGAACCACTTTTTAATTCCTGTTGTTCCCAGATGGACCATAACTCGGGGTGATAGCTCCTGTTAGGGCCTCAGCTATGAGCAAAAAGTTAACCCCCAAACTGGTATCAAAACTCTATGAAAGTATAAAAATAGTTTTAAAAAAAGTAAAAATACCAGCTAAAAAAATTATTAACAGCAATACATTGAAAAAATATTTAGTACCGGTAATAAATATTTTTTAAAAAAATATCACCAGCAATATATTTTAGGAAAAAATAGTACTAGTCATAAGTTTTTGAAAAAATTATTACCAGCAATAATTTTTGGAAAAAAAAATTATTACCAGCAATATATTTTTGGAAAGCGTACTATTAACAATACAGTTGACTCTCGACAAAAATCCTCAAGAAATACGTCTATGAAATCTGATCTACAAACTGATTTCTTACTAAGAATACATATTGTATTCCTATGAAACTATACTCAAAATATTCTCTGCATTACTGAGTTTACATGACGCAAAACAAAATAAACCAAATCAATTTATACAATTCACAGTAAATGGATTTATTAGCTATATAGACATACAGTTAAATCAATAAAAACAATAAGAAAAACGATCAGTAACAAAGTAGATAAATTATATTAGCATAAATTTGTAATATCAACAATGCAGAAAACAGCAATAACATAGTTAATCGTTTTATCTGTTACCTCTCGTCGGTATTATATCGAAGACAAGATACATGTAAAGTGAGTAAAATAAACGCCAAATGTTATATAATAAATATACAGCAGTGAAAGGGTAAATACATTTAGTTCTAACAATCATTATTTCTGCTTAAAGAGAGCTGGCTGGTAGGACTTAATATAAATAAATTACAAAAAATCCTTCATATGAAATTCCAAATTAGTCTTCCTTGGTTTTCAGAACATGGTTCGTTTATAAAACACGACATATTAATTCTTCTTTTCATTATAAGCAGTTGTATTCACGTCCATAGGTAAATTTTCCATTCTGCCCTCAAGGTTATTAACTGGTACGTGCTGATTGATCCTTACTTTAACCCTTTCAGTCTACATACCTACACTGATATTTGAATTAATAAATTACCAAAGTGATATGCAGTAGATGTCGGCCATCTTTCAGGATCAGTTTCATCATTGGGTGGTAGACTTACTGTTTATATATCAAGGTCAATGTGGAATTATGGGTAGCAAGATAACGTATTTTCGGTTTTTGACTATTATCGTAAATGTTATTGAGTAGATATGGACAATTACGTTACAAATCATTATAAAGGCTATTGACAAGAACTGATTATGCTCCAGAATTTGGTTATTTTAGAACTCTTGAAGAGTGGTGATTGCTAAATTTTAAACCATTATTTATTAAGAAATGCTTAGCGTATTTTTCAATCATTTCACCGCAGTAAATCAATAAAAGTCACAAGAGACGGAAGGGGGTTAATGAATATTAGAGAATATGAGAAAACATACAATTACGGAGAAAGAACAATAAAAGAAGAATAACTAAAAAGAAAAAAGATAGCGATTGCTATTGCATTTAAATTTAAAAAAAAAAAACAACAAAACAAAGTTGAGTCGGAAGAAAGAAAGCGGGAAAGCCTTTCGCAAGTGAGAAGTGCGACAGAAGAAACTATCAACATAGAATTTGTGATTACATATAGTCAATACAACTATCAAACTTGCCGCCAATTTAGTTCTGTCTTTTTATGTGCTGTCCTTTCAGGACGTAGGCGATCATGGCTCTCCCCCTCCCTCTATCCCTTGCAGCTCTCAAAAATTTCCTTCCGTCAGCTTCCTCCCCGAGACCATGTTTTGTCATCCACTTGCTTAAGTCAACCAGGTATGTCATGCGTTGTTTTCCCTTTGTCTCCCGCTATTCGATTCGTGAGTGTCAGTCTCTCTAAGCCCTCCTTCCTCATTACATGTCCCAGAAACTCCAGCTGCCTCTTCTTTATTTTAAGTATAAGCTCTCTCCTTGTTTGCATCCTCTCCAAGACCTCATCGTTGCTCACAGACTCGGTCTATGGTATCCTTAGCATCCTTCTGTAGAACCACATCACCGCCGCCTCGAGTGTCTTATCATCATTGAGGAAATAGTCCAACATTCATTGCCGTAAAGAAGGACAGATGTCACGTAAGAGTTCAGTATTCTTTTCTCTGTTACCAAAGAAATGCTCGTCCTGGGTATGAAGATAAACTACATCCGCGCCCTGGGTATGACGATAAACTACATCCGCGTCCTGAGTAAGACGATAAACTACCTCAAGCAGCAAGGCCTCTGATCAGGAGGTTTTGATGATCGTGGAACCACCTGTAAATTGTTGTTGTTCCCAGGTCAGCCCTGAACCGGGGTGGTAGCATCTATAAGGGTCCAAGCTATGGGCAAATAGTTAACCCCCGAAACTTGGGTAAAATACTATGAAAGTGTAAAAACAAGTTTTAATACCAGAAATACTTTGTAAAAAAAAATATATATATTTCTCGCAATAAATTTTTGAAGAAGAAAAAAATATTACCAACAATGTCTTTAAAAAAATGAATATTACTAGCAATACATTTAAAAAAAAAAATTACTAGAAATTTATTTTTAAAGGAAAAATATTATCAGAAATAGATTTTTCACATGACAAAATATTACCAGCAATAAAAAATTTTTCGGTATTAAATAATCTATTGAGGTTTATATGCAGTAAAACAAAACAAAACAAAGAAATCTACAATAATCAGCCCAGCTTTTGGAATGTGACATTGATCATCCTAATATGTTTCCGAATTTCAGTGTCGCACTTACCGTCCACTGCCAGATATTTAAACTTGCGTGTCTGCTTGATTCTACTGTTCCCGGCCTGCAAATCGCATTTCGGGCTAATCTTTTTACTGATGACCATTCATTCTGTCTTCTGGTAGTTTATGCTTAGTCCCTTCTTCTCGCTCTCCGTCACTACCTTCTGTAAGAGGTTTTTTAATTTCTTTTCCGTGTCTGCTATCAGTCCTTTGTCATCTGCGTAAATTGTGTTAAGATTATAGCGGCCAATGCTAAATATCTCAGAATTGCCTCGCTGTATAGGTTGAACATGTCGGATGAGAAAACACACCCTTGCCTTTCTCCCTTTTCTATTTCTAACACACAATCCCGGTGTTATAAAATTGTAAACGCCCTTGTATTATCTCTCGGTGTTTTATTGTAATGTTCCGTTTTGTTTCGTTTGTTTCGACATTTCACCCCCAAGCAAGATGCCGTAAAAAAGACAGATGTCACGTAACATTTCGGTATTGTTTTCTTTGTTACCAAAGAGATCCTTCTGTCGCGCAGTACTATGCTGACCTTGGAATGTGACCTTGGTCATCCAAATGTGTTTCCGGCTATCAGTGTCACATTAAACCGTCATCTGTCAGAACGCTTCCCAGATATTTAAAATTCTGCAAACTAAGTTTAAACTCTTAAAACGTCGTTGCCATAACAGGAAGTTCACGAACACAATTCCAATGAAAGTATTTATGGAAAAGCGCACAGGGAAACTACATTACGCCATTATTAAAATGACTGTATCTAAGGAGCTAGGTCAATACCGATATTCTACTTTGGATTTTATCAAGATTCACTAAATATATAACAGGAGCAGAAAACCAGATGCAGCAATAACATTGAAAGCAAAGACGAAAGATATGTCTATAAATACATGAAATGAACATAGTCCGATAATTATTTTAAGACATTTTTTATGTTTATACATTGTTTTTTTAGATACATATATTTAAGTAAATGCTCTGTTTATAATATATATTTCATATATATATATATATATATATATATATATATATATATATATATATAAGTGAACTTAGAAGTCAACAGTTAGAGGCGACAGTTTCATGTTATATGCAATCGTCAGTCTTTATATATATATATATATATATATATATATATATATATATAAGTGAACATAGAAGTCAACACTTAGACGCGACAGTTTCATGCTATATGCAATCGTCAGGCTTTATATATATATATATATATATATATATATATATATATATAAGTGAACATAGAAGTCAACAGTTAGAGGCGACAGTTTCATGTTATATGCAATCGTCAGTCTTTATATATATATATATATATATATATATATATATATATATATATATAAGTGAACATAGAAGTCAACACTTAGACGCGACAGTTTCATGCTATATGCAATCGTCAGGCTTTATATATATATATATATATATATATATATAAGTGAACATAGAAGTCAACACTTAGACGCGACAGTTTCATGCTATATGCAATCGTCAGGCTTTATATATATATATATATATATATATAAGTGAACATAGAAGTCAACACTTAGACGCGACAGTTTCATGCTATATGCAATCGTCAGGCTTTATATATATATATATATATATATATATATATATATATATATATATATATATATATAAGTGAACATAGAAGTCAACAGTTAGAGGCGACAGTTTCCTGCTATATGCAATCGTCAGTCTTTATATATATATATATATATATATATATATATATATATATATAAGTGAACATAGAGGTCAACACTCAGAGGCGACAGTTTCATGCTATATGCAATCGTCAGGCTTTATATATATATATATATATATATATATATATATATATATATATATATATATATATATATATATATATATATATATATGTTTAAATTTGGATATGCATCGAGCAGGTAGGAATGCACGTGAGAAAATCATGTAAAATTGTAGTTTAAAAACAGTAAAATTTACCTTTCTAACCGAAACGATCCTCTGTGGCAAAATCAGTAAGAGCACGTCAGTCTATATGACGGTTCCGTATAGGATACAGGTTCGATTCTTGTCGGAGCACGTAACAATAAATGAAATAACCCATGCAAAAGTATTTAACACCAATGCAAATATTATGCTAGAAGAGACGTGTCGTCATGATTCC
This sequence comes from Acanthosepion lycidas, assembly GCA_963932145.1. NCBI lineage: Eukaryota > Metazoa > Mollusca > Cephalopoda > Sepiida > Sepiidae > Acanthosepion > Acanthosepion lycidas. The sequence continues at coordinate 54,633,378 of OZ010612.1, forward strand.
TAAACATATTGATATGATGTGATATGTTGACCAATGACAGCCCTGCACGACACTCAACTGGCTATGAGATAACAGCTCTGAGACACTGCAGCCATTCTGTCGCGACTACTGCAAGAAAATGGTGAAAACAAAAGAATTGTCGAACAACATGCGCAAGAAGATCATAAAGAATCACAAAGATGGTAAAGGATTTAGAAAAATCGCTCAAGATTTGAATTTGCTTGTTAGTACAGATGGTGCTGTTGTTCGAAAATGGAGAAAATTCGATACTATTGAAAACATTCAAAGGGGTGGTCGTCCCCGTTTCTTAAATGAGGCTAATAAGTGATACATTTCCCGTACTGTGAAGAAAAATCCATTTTCAACTCGTCGAGAAATTCAGAATGATTTGAAAAATGCCGGAATTGAAGTTAGTAAAGATACAATTAAATGATCACTGAATTGTGTAGATCTCACTTCAAGATCACCGATAAAGACTCCATTACTGAAACGCCGACATGTACAAGCCCGTTTGAATTTTGTAAAGAAATATGAAATTGAATCTAATGATTTCTGGGAGAAAGTAATTTGGTCAGACGAAACGGAAATTGACCTTTACGGATGAAACATGCCCACTCATGTATGGAGGAAAAAAGGAGCGGAACACGAGCCAGCAAATACCATCCCTACAGTCAAACATGGGGATGGAAATATTATGATGTGGGGTTGTTTTTCCTCAAATGGAGTAGGAAAAATGAAAACAATCGAAGGAACAATGAATGCTGCAAAATACACTCAAATTTTGTCAACTCAACTCTTGAACAGTGCCACATCTTTGAGACATGGTCGTCATTTTGTATTTCAGCAAGACAATGACCCGAAGCATACTGTTAAAACAACTAAGAATTTGTTTAATAATAATGACAATAATGTCCTGGAATGGCCAAGCCAGTAACCGGATTTAAATCCAATCGAAAATTTGTGGAAACTATTGTAGTTACGAGTTCATAAAAGAAATCCATCGAATTCAAACAAATTGAAGAAATTTTGTGAAGAAGAATGGGTCAAAATACCAACAAGTACCTGCAAGAAACTAGTTGAAGACTACGGGAAAGGACTGGAGGCTGTGGAGCAGAACAGAGGCTACTCTACTAAATATTAGTAAAGTGTGTTAAATACTTTTGCATATGGGTTATTTTATTTATTTTTAATAAATGTTTCTCAAAACAGTGGTTTTAAATTTTCCTTCTATGTTTTGATCGACAATGTTCATTTAAATATTT
>OZ010612.1:54637139-54642139 GCA_963932145.1 Acanthosepion lycidas
AATGCAACTTTAAAATTTTGTTTGCGAAGGGATTTCGCCATTTTATATCATTAACTTTACTAATCTACTTTTTGTATGAATGATTCATTGTAATATAAATTGAACTGCACCACATAATTGATATATATATATATATATATATATATATATATATATATATATATATATATATATATATATATATTAATAATTATAAATGTACCTACGCTTACATTATGATTTTAATTCAGATTTTAATGGTTTTCTATTCATCAAGTAAAAATGTTATGAACTGTTCCATGCGATTTTTTGGTTTTCTTTCTCGGTCTCGTGTGAGGAATACTACGTTGTATGTAGTTCCAAAGTTTAAGATTATTCTAAATACAATTGCTGTATAAATTCAAATATAGAGAGTTGGAAGACAGATATCAAAAAATGAGCTAATTTATTAATAGTAAATTTAATAGGAATATAGATGAATAATAATTATATAATTAATATATATATATATATATATATATATATATATATATATATATATATATATATATTTAATAGGGATATATTAGGTTGGTGCAAAAATAATGACGTAATGATGTCGTTTTTTGACGTATTTTTAACGTCAAAAAAAGAAATTATTACGTCATTATTTTTGCACAAACCTAATAGATCTATTAGCGTATATTGATCCAACGGATAAGATTATCGTAAGACGAACTAAAAAAGTTGGTACTTATAAAATAAATAATCTGGATAGGTAAAAAAGGATATAAGGTAAGGAAAAGCACATATATATTTTAAAGACATGTTTATGTTTATACATTCTTTTTATCGATACAAATATTTAAGTAAATGCTCTGTTTATAATAAACAGTATTAAACATTTATCAGCCTGAATGTCCGAGAAAATCTGACAGAAAATATTCGTCATTCGACAGGATTCGAACCTGTAACCTATACGGAACCGTCATATAGCCTGAAGTCCCTTACCATTTCTGCCACAGAGGAGCGTTCGGTCACCTAGGTCGAATTTACTATATTTAAACTTCACTCTTCCATGAATCTGTCACGTACATTCATATCTGCTCATGGCGTATCAAATGTAAACAGATGACGTCACACATCATGAAATGGACAAATTCCGACAATTATTTTAAGACATTTTTATGTTTATACGTTCTTTTTATAGATACAAATATTTAAGTAAATGCTCTGTTTATAATAAACAGTATTAAACAATATTTACTGGCCTGAATATACAAGAAATTTACATATAAAATATTCGTCCTCTTCTTTGAGATTTCTCGGACATTCAGGCCGGTAAATATTGTTTAATACTGTTTAATATAAACAGAGCATTTACTTAAATACTTGTATCTATAAAAAAGAAAGTATAAACATAAAAATGTCTTAAAATAATTGTCGGAATTTGTCCATTTCATTATATATATATATATATATATATATATATATATATATATATATATAATAAAATAAATTAAATAATACAAAAATTTAAAATAAGTTTGTCGTCGTAATTTTTTTTAAGCAATTCGTCCCCAACAAAGAAGGAGTGACACTAGCACGCAAGGAGTTACAGAGAGTGATAGGAAGGGAAAAGAGGAGTATTTGGGAAAATGATAAAGCGAAGGACAGTGAACACGGTCAAGGCATCAGAAGATGTCGATTGACTTTACATTTGAATATTTGAAGATTATATCTATTAGTGTATCAAATGATAGGAAGGGAGTTTTTCGCTGTCAAGAAGTGCGAGATAAGACTCTATTGTAGTGAAGTGATGGCTACATTTAGTCGTTTCGACAGTGAAAAGGTGGGACCGAGATGCCAACCTAGTAGCACGCTTGAATTCATGCAATTTGGGGACCAGTGAATGTAGCTCGTCGGAGCAGTTGCTATGAAAGTACTTTTAGAAAAAACAAAGGAAAACCACAGCACGTCTGTGAGATAGCGACTGCAGATTTACTCCTGAAAATTATCTTGGGAATGATCGAAACTACTTGGGTTAAAAAGTTGAAATAAAAATATAAAACTGTGAATTCAATAAAGTTAAACATGCAAAGATAACCTGTGTTCTCGCGCCATCCTTGGCTGGGTAATATCAGTAATAGATATGCGAAGCGGGTTTCTCTAGTGGTTCGACATTGATGCTTTTCTGCTAACACTCGTGTAGTCTTTTCTGCCAAGCCTGTTCTTCCTTCAATGCAGAAATGCGTTCTCCCTCCGCATCACAATAGTTCCTTAATTCATTCCTTTAAATGTAGGTGTGGCTCATACTACACAGGGAGTACGACTCAAAGGTTGGATGTCACAATAAACAACACATTCCAGCGAAAATCCTTAATCTTAAGTACACTCCTCCAGACATTCTGACCAATACATATTGGTCTTCCATCGCAGAGCACCTAATAAATAGCCATAATTGTGCGACTAATTTCAGTGTGGATACATTTACTATTGTTAATATGTCGCACTCGAATTACGAATTAAAAGTGTTGGAGGCAATTTATATTGTGTCTTTGAAGCCCTCTCTGTGTAAACAGAAGGATTTTGTAATGGGCCTCCAACTAATTTCGATTAAAGCAACATTTTTTCCAATACATATTATCAGTCTCTTTTTAATTATAATTCTATTATAATTTATTAACCTCGATTTAGCTCTGTTGAGCGAAGCTCGAACCCTGTTAGATAGCCCGTTTTTAGTTTTTCTTTTTATCGATTATCATCATGAGTGGTAATAAAAAACAATTTTTTCGTTTCATGACGATTATAAAATTTTTACCACAAATCATATCTTTAAATAGTGTATTTGAATTTCATAGTTGTGTTGTCATATCCTGCTATGGCAACAGAAAACAAATTTGAGCCAAACTAACAGCAAAGTTTCCGCAACTGAGAGGCCTTGTGAAAAGAATGCAGTATAAAGGGAAGTAATATAAATAATGCAAAATTCCTAAATGTTAAGTGCTCTACGCATAAAAAATACACTAAGCAATAAAACATGATTTGTAAGACGCACCATAGCTTTTACGGCTGCCGCAGATTTGGTTCTTTGACAATGTATATGATGTACAGGACTTATGATCGTGATCTTCAAATTTATTTCAATTATTTTGGACTTTTAAATAAGTTTTTTTGTCATTTTTTCCGAATTTACTTCGAAATATTACTAAATTTGTTAGAAAGAACAAAATATAGAAAAGGGAATCATCGCTAAACGGAATGACTTTAAGCAGGTCACTATTGATCTAAAGAATTATTGGTAAACGCCAAACGCTAACCGGAGCCGTAGAAATCGTTTCAATTGATATCAAGATCCTTTGTAAATTTAATTAAAGTCCGATGCTGTCTGAACTTTTCACGGCGACGTCGGCCGAATATATTCACTCGGGGACAATGCGAATGAATCAGTTTAACCGATTTTGACTACTGCATGTGCATATCATTAACCAATCAGTTTCCCCAGTGGCTGTCCTGAAAGTTCTAAACAGAATCGTAAAAATTATTGGCTACTAATAATGAGACAGTCATCTTCACATTCTTAAACTTGAATTGATTATCAACCACCTGAAGAAGGCCAGAGCGAACAACGGCCGCAACGTTGTAATAAATATGGCGACAAAGGTGAGTACAAAGTCAGAATAATGTAATTAGTGTACATAAAAACTCATCTCAGAAATATACACAGATACATAAACATGTCTGCATTGATATTTAAACCCAAACTTTATCAGGGATATTTCTGTCAAAGCGATGTATTCATAACATTCCCAAGTTTTTGGGGGCAAATGAAAAAAATCGTAACTTTCTCAACAGTATTACTATGAAAGTGAGGTGTCCGTAGCTTTCCCTGTACTATTTGGGCCAAGCGCTAACCACAGCCGTAGAAACCGCTTCAATTGATATCAAGATCCTTTCTCAATTTAATTAAAGTCCGATGCTACCTGAAATTTTCATGGCGACGTCGGCCGAATATATTCACTCGGGGACAAAGCGTTTGTATCAGTTTAACCGATTTTGACTATATATGTATATATCGGTAACCAATCAGTTTCCCCTGTGGCTGTCCTGAAAGTTCTAAACAGAATCGTAACATTATTGGCTACTAATAACCATGCAATCATCTTCACATTCTTGAACTTGAATTGATTTCAAGGTTTCACCGGTGACTTTCCGTTTAGTAAGCAATTCTAATCCGATGTTTCCCGCTTTTAACTGATACAGCGAGAACCTGAGTGAAAGAATGAGATAATGAACAATGGATATTTTTTTTTAAAATTTTATTTACATTCTTTATGTTGAATCGAACAGTTCGCAAAGGCTTCTTCTTCTTTTATTTTTTTAAATTTATTTCCCATTCTTTTTTCTCTTTGAGATTTCCAATCTTTTATCACGCAATTCTTTCATGAAAAACCATTTGTAACTACGCCTCGACATTCTCAGTAAAGAAAGAATTTGCTGGAAGACAAGACCTCCGGCAAGAGTCGATACGACTTTAGTTGAGTTATCAATAGCAAAGAAGTTTCCTTAAATGTAACTCGTAGAAAAGACTTTATTTCTTTTAATATACGAATAGCGACAATGGCCATTTTTAAGGGTGAATACGTTTAAGTAATGTATCCTTGTCGCCTTAGTATAAGTTTAACGGTAGAATAGGTAATCGAAAAAATGTTCAGATGAAATTGTAGACTGCTGCGGTGTAAACGGTCACAACCACACAACGCTAGTGTAACTACTTTAGTTTCAGCAGCAAGTTGATATTACGAAGTGGAGTTTCTAGAGCCAAACACAAACAAAATTAATTTTCCCTCCTCATTTACTTGTTGCTAACCAGTTACTGAACTCACATTCTTTGGGGTATGTCACTGGATCTAATTAACGCCTTTATCTACTATGCCATGTGTCCTTGAGGGCACGGTGGATAAATGTGTTACATATATATATATATATATATATATATATATATATATATATATATATATATATAGTCATCCATATACAGA
>OZ010612.1:54644639-54659639 GCA_963932145.1 Acanthosepion lycidas
CTTTTATACATATAAACATGTATGAACGCGCTCCGTTATGGTTAATTAAAAAATTAACTGTTATCTAAGGGAGTTAATTCATATTTATTTTTTATTTTTTTCAATTAAAATGTAAATATTTCAAAACATTGCTGTTATAACTGTAATATAAAAAAATCAATTTAGGTATTTTAAAACATTGTTGCTATATTCCTAATTAATCTTCTTTAGTGTTTGTTCTATTTTTCTTATATAGAGGGCACGAAGAATTTAAGGTTTTTGTTTATTTTATTTTCATGGTGGAGTATACATGTATCGTCAGTTAATATTTCACTAAATCGTGAATGTGAATAGGAATGTTTATTTAAATGCCGTGCAATAGAGCTTGAGTCCGAAGTAAGTCTCCTTGATAAAAAAAATGCAAATCACGCCTTTCTTAATGAGTTCAATAACATTAAAATATCGATCCGTAAATTTGAGAGAATCAAAATCAAAATAAAAAGATATAAGTCGAGAAAATTGAATGCTTGAAGGAAGATTTGCCGCCTGAATATTCGTACATACATACTTATTTTTATTTAATATTATACATTCTTCCAGAGTACTTTTGAATGTTGCTACATTCGTTTTCAATGATCGTTCTGTCTATATTTTTTTTTTAAATTCCGGCGTTCTCCCGTTTTATAGAACCAATTTACGTTCGCTGAAAGTGACGACATTTAAACGGTCAAAATGAATATTTTATGTGTGTTTTGTTGTTCGTTTTTATCACGTTTCAGTATAAGGTTCCCTATAGAAAAAAGATACTTTATTTAATGATGGCTACTTCTCTTTTATTACAACCTCTTGAATTTGGGGGCTTTTTTGGCACTATGTCTTATATAATTTTGTTTCTGTCTGCTGAAATTTGTCTTTTATCAAATGTTCCTGATATAAACAATAAAAGTGATTTGTTTGTGTTTCTTGATAACGCAAAACACCTAATTCTGAAATCCGAAAAATTTAATGAGTGATAGAAAAGTTCCATATCATTTAACCAAACGCACATATACATATCCCTCTCTCTCTCTCTCTCTCTCTCTACATACATATATATATATATATATATATATATATATATATATATATTACTTACATTGTTTGGAATGTCTTCTGTCTTAATCTATATTTTCAAGTCACTGGATTTCTTCGACCAACGATTTTATTCACTGAACCAAGGAATTGACACAGAGGGATTCTGAGTTCAATACCTGTCCACAGCAGACGCGAACAAAAAATTGCTGAGTTGAGTTACTAATTAGAAATAACTGAAACTGCGATATACTGAAAAGGAATGGCACGTGGAACTAGAACAATCTACGCTAACGGACTAAATAATGTGCACGTTTCTAATTTTCAACGTATATCACGTGAAGAAGGCCGGGCCGGACAGCAGTTGAAATGTCGTGTATATGACAACAAAGATAAAGACAACAGTCCGATCAATGTAAATCTTTACAATACCTCATATCAGAACAATACCTCATATCAGAAATATATATATATATATATATATATATATATATATATACGGCACTAATTGGAAAAAGATCATTATCAGTAATAAAGCTAAGATATTCAGTCGGATGGATATAAAGTTCTAACAAACTCATATCAATACGACTGAATATATATATATATATATATATATATATATATATATATATATATATATATATATATGAGTTTGTTACAACTTCATATCCATCCGACTGAATATCTTAGCTTTATTACTGACAATGAGCTTTTTCCAATAAGTACCGTATATATATATATATATATATATATATATATATATATATATATATATATATATATATGTGTGTGTGTGTGTGTGTGTGTGTGTACTAGCAGGCTTCAACTGCTAGCTATTGCTTCGCAAAGTAAGATGCATTCAACACCTGAAACTTTTTAAACAAAAATTTGGATGTACATTTCATTCATAAACTGGCTTGTTATAATCAAGGAAAGTTTTAAAAATGGATGTCAACTTTTCGAATGCCAAGTAAAATTCTAATTTCAAACAATTTTCTTTTCTATATAAAATGATATTCCGAAACAGAACTATTTTTCATATGAAAATCAAACAATGCTTGAATAAAAGAACAGTAATTAAGATCAGTTAATTAATGGAATAAACTTTTTTAAGACCAATATGCAACCGAGTTAAACCTGTAGAGTCTATTGCCTAGAAGTATGTTATATATAATACATATATTGAGCAGTCTGTGGGCATCCTATTTGAGTAGGTTAATATCTACTTATCGTCTCTCAGTTGCATCTCTGTCCTTGGACAGAGTGCGCTCCGGGGCTTCTCTGTCAAAGGACAGAGGAGCAACTGAAGAAAATTATACTGAAGAGGTGCCCAGCCATGGGGAACAGCTGCCCGAGGCCGTGCCCTCCCATTGCACAAGAGGGAGGGATCGGTGCTCGCACCGAGGCCAGCGCAACCGACGGTTGCGGGAGGCTGAGGGGAATTTTTGACCCTGCCCGGGTGCTCGCGATCGGGCCTGCACATTAATCCGACCGTGTATCACAACCTGGACAGAAGAAAAACTGAGGAAAATTGCACAAGATAGAGGGATCAGTGCTCGCCCTGAGGCCAACGGAACAGACTTAAAAAAGACCTTATATCACATCTTATCTCAATTGGGAGACAGTGTAAATACCGCGTGTAAATTATTCTAAATTAGAGCTGGTCCCTTTTAATCTCAGAATTCGTGTGAGAATTGAGCTCCACTTTCGAATTTGTTTATATAGATTACGTAAAATTAATTTAATTAATTTACTTAATTAGCTATCATGTTTCTTTAACTTTTCAAATGTTGAATGTATAACTATTTATTTTTTTTTTCTTCTTTTCGCTATATTACTTTTATCTTATACATTGTTCCCCTGTTCTGTTACCCATGAAATAAAAATATTTTTTGGACGGAAAATAAGGACCTACGTTCCTCAAGTCTTTAAATTAAGTGGCAGCAGAATTATCGTTGAACTTTTAAAAAGGTGAACCTTAATATTAATTCTATACTTAAATTCAACGATCATTTTTGAGTTCTTCTGTAGTTTATTGATGCCTATCACATCTACTCCTCCCTAGCTACTGTGATAGTGGCCAAACCAAGAGTCCTCCACAGGACCTATCTTAAATGCTGCCCCTGAGGGAGGCTTTTAAGCTATCTTTAAATTTTAAGCTAGCTGCAATTTTGAATAAAGGAAAATAAGATTTACTCCCCGTGAACCATGAAAGCAACGATAATGATTCGTATGTGACATTAATATATATATTTAACCTCGCTACCCTGAATCTTAGCTGAACGAAATTCATTTCTTGCTACTAATTTTTCTAGGGCTTTTGAATGAGCTATGAATCATTGAAATCGGACCAGTGGGAGCAGAGGAATTGCTTAGAGACACATACGCACAAACACACGCACATGCACTGTACTTTATATATAAGTTATGGAGAGAGAGAGAGAGAGAGAGAGAGTATAATATACTCTGCGTGGATATATAGCTAGATAGAGGAATTTCGACGAGTTGTAATGGTTTGCAAGCTTGTCTCGCTGAATCAATTACAACAGAAAAGGGAGTTCGATTCTCACTAAGTGCTCTATATCTTTGGGCTTTGTCCCATATGTTAGTTATGCTTAGAATATCAATGTAGATATAAAGATATACTCGGGCAGAGAGAATATATTTTGAGAGAGTATATGAACGAAGAAATCTTTCAAAAACACATGACGCAAAACTCTATGACAAAGAAAGCCGAAGAATATATACAGACATTGGCATCAAGTAACCCTGACGATCCACTGTGGAATTTTTGTCGCGCCATTATGTCTGGTGGATAGAATTGTTTCATTTTTCTCCTTCGAAAACAAAATCGCCAGCCTAAAGTTATTTGCTCGCCAAGGTGACGATAATCCAGAGATAAAAACGAGATAAACTTTGGTGTTATAAATTCAAATATTTGGTCTTCTCTGTAGTTTAACGTCAGCATTGACTTTACGGTTCTCACCGTCTGATAGAAGACGTGTTTAATTAAAACTCGGATTCATTGCTAACTAATTAATCTTCCTTGCTTTCCTGAACGGTTCCAGCACTGCATAATTTAAATGCGATATTACTTTCCAGACTCATTAATTGTATCTTCACACCAGACATTGGGTGGAAGACTAAAAAGATATAAAAAAAAAAAAAAAAAAAAAAGATATGCTATGTCCCTTCAGAACATAGACGATTATGTCTCACCACAGATTTTTTTTCCTATTATCTGCGAAGTGCAACGAATTCGTGGGCAGGATAGAGCAGTGGTTTCCCGTTGCTTTCATTACGGTTTCAAATTAAAAGTAGTTGTTCATTTACTGCTTGTTTCCCAAGACTAAAATCTCTTCGCTGCTATTTCTTAGGTTGGTGCAAAAATAATGTCGTTTTCTCACATATTAACATATGTAAGAAAACGACATTATTTTTGCACCAACCTTAACTGAGAGAGAGAGAGAGGAATACACCAATACATTCATTTCCAAAGCTGAACGCAAAACTGGAATGGATAAAAGCGAAACTTCTCTTTATTAATTTTCTGAGAGGACCCTTCAATCAGCATGGCTGATGCTACCCTCCAGAAGTGTGGCTCTTTGCGCGTTCTAGGGTTAACATGACGGGGAAAGATTATATTGGAAAGTTGATTTATCGTGTTGTGCAAGATGATTTCTCTCGCTAGAATCTGTCTTGCCCATTTATAAATTTACCGTTTTCCATACATCGAATATTCATGTTATATCTAGTTTCATGCTTCTGCTATACATTTTGATGATGATTTACCAAAGTGAAGTGAATAGCTATTTATTTCGTATTGAAATACAACATTGTGGCCCACCTATCCTAGTCCTAGTTAAGCACAATATCGACTCATTCTTTCCATACAATATAATCAATCACCACAAGAACTTGTCCATCACCTCTCAACCCTACATGTTACATAATACCACATATTCACAAGGGACATAGGGTACCTCGAGGCGGTGTAACGGCTAGCAAGCTTGTCTTCCTAGAACAGTTACGACTGAGTAATGTGTTCGATCCTTACTGGGTGCCCCATACTTTCGGCCTTGTGCCACATCTAAGCTACGTGAGAAAATCATTTAGAGCACCTCAAGGCGGGTGTAACGGCTAGCAAGCTTCTCTTCATAGAACAGTTACGACTGAGTAGTGAGTTCGATCCCCACTGGGTTCCCCATGCATTCGGCTTTGTGCCACATCTAAGCTACGCATGGAAAATTACTATTCAAATGGACCTAAAAACGCCCCATAATGTAAAAATGTATAATGTCCTTTTGGGGATTGTTTTCTTGTAGATTTTACAAAAATAGCAAAGTTCATTTTGCTATTTTTGTTACACACTGATATTGGCATTTATTATATAGAAGAATGAGATGAGCTAATGAGAGTTGTGTCCCTTTAATTGAAACACTGATAGAAGATTTCTTTCTTACATACTGTTTCTTGTTGCATTTATGTCATAAGCTTTCTGATTGGGACACGTGTACATATATGTATTTATCTAACTTTGCGTACGCCTTAGCATTATATAACTCTATCTGAGAACTAAGCATATTTCTCGCATTTCTTCCATTCCCTTATGTCCGTAAAGTAAGGTGTTATTATATCACGGATATGATAATGCCCATAATGAGGGAATTTCAAATAGAAGAATAAATAAATAAATTAATCAGTTTGTCTGACAAATATGTTAGCTCTATCTATGATATTGAGCGCTTTTTAATAAGTACTGCGCATATAATCTATAAATAATAATATATATATATATAATATATTACACATATATTACACATTTTTATTTATATACACACACTTTTCACACACACACACAAACGCACACACACACACAGACACACACACACACACACACACACACACATATATATATATATATATATATATAGGTGATTTTTTGCAACCATGCGTTTAGGGCTTGTAATTTCAGCTGTAAAAGAATGAAACCTAACTGCCAATCTAGTACTGCGATGAACTTGTAAAGTCCAAGTAGCAACTGTGAGAGCTAATCAGAATAATTATCTTGACAATATTTGTCTATATTTCTGAGATGAGGTATTATGTACAGTATTTACATTAGTCGGACTATTGTCCTCATCTTTGTCGCCATATTTGTCAAACGTTTCGGCCGTTGTACGCTCCGGCCTTCTTCAGGTGGATGGAATTTCGAACTGGACCCTTTATTTCGATCACTGGGGTAAACTGTTCTTGTTCCACCTGCCATTTTTGATGGATGTCAGTTATCAGTTATCTCCTGCTAATTTTCCCTCTGTGAGTTCTCCACTGCCCTAACCGGGTACTGAACTCACACTCTTTGAGTCTGTCACTGGATCTAACCAACGCCTTTATCCACTGTGCCATTTGTCTTTGAGGATACCTTTCAGAGGGAGAATTAGCAGGAGATAACTGATAACTGACATGCATCAAACATGGCACGTGGAACTAGAATTTCTACCCCAGTGATCGAAATAAAGGGTTCAGTTCGAAATTCCAACCACCTGAAGAAGGCCGGAGCGTACAACGGCAGAAACGTTGTGACAAATATGGCGACAAAGATGAGGACAATAGTCCGACTAATGTAAATACCGATGAAAATATTTATAGAAAAGATACCGGGAAGCTAAGTTACGGCGGCGGGAATGTGATTGAAGCCGAGACGCCAGTTCCGGACTGTAAGGATACCAGCGGCGACACTTACCCTCTCGTTGAAATCCTCAGGAGGGTCGCGTGTCGGCTGGCGAGTGGCGTTTGGGGATAGAGATAAGAACCAGAGTTGCAATGCCGTGTCCAGAGAAGAAAGACCTCTCTATCACACTGTGACACGTCTTACAGAATAAAGAAAACATATGGCCTAACCAGATTAATAGAGAAACCGCCGTAACTTCGAGAAATATAATACCGACTTGGTTAAAAGTCACTCTGTTGAGCGGCATTCAGGCTAGCTCATATAGAGGGCTTTTCATTAGGCCTTTATCACATTAGGTCGGGATGTGTCTATGCGAGAGGTAACTATAAACTACAGAAGTATTCAAAATTGTTCGCTGCATTTAAATGTTGCATTTAAGTGTTGCATTAATATTTAAGATTACCATTGCCGCCAATTAACTTAAAGACAATTTGATGTGCGTAGGTCCTTACTTTCCGTATATTTTTTTTAATTTCATGGTTGACTATTGCTGGATTTCACAATTAATTTAAAGACAATTTGATGTACGTAGATCCTTACTTTCCGTACAAAAATATTTTTATTTCATGGTTGACTTGATTTCGCAATTAATTTCACTTATTCCCAAATTCATTTACAAGACATAAAAAATATTGTACAAAAAAATTCGTTGCGAAAAATCATGTAAAAAAAATGGCCGACAACTATCGCAATAATGAAAATTTGAGAATCCAAAATTTTTGTACGTTATATAACACGAAAATAACGTTGGAGATGCTTCTTTGAAACTGGCGGGGAGGGTCTTACGGCCACATCACGTTGAAACATCGGTTCCCTTAATATCAACAAAGTTCAACAACGTTGAGTATGTTTGTTACCTAAATGGGTGACCGCTTAGCAATACCAGGTGCGAGTGGAGTAATGGATAATGGCTACAAACTCTTAATTCGACAGTCGAGTTCCAATTTCCGTTGGGTTTATTATATTCAGTTACGGGCAAATACCCTTTGGAAAGGAAATGAGAATCCGATTCTCCAACGAATTAATGAATTAATTAGGAAAAAAGTCTATCATCAAACCATTATTATCTCCAAAAATAATAATTATAAACTAAATTATTTTCTATCTTTAAATAACGCGTCCTGGGTAAGACGTTAAACTACATCCGCGTCCTGGGTAAGACGTAAAACTACATCCGCGTCCTGGGTAAGACGTTAGAGTACATCCGTGTCCTGCGTAAGACGTTAAAATACGTCCAGCAGCAAGGCCTTTGTTCAGGAGGTTTTGAGGAGCGTGGAACCAACTCTTAACTGCTGGTGTTACCAGGTCCACCCTGACCCGGGGTGGTAGCATCTGTTAGGGTCCCAGCTATGGGCAAATAGTTAACTATTACCAGCAATACTTTTTTGAAAACATATATTACCAGCAATACAATTTTGAAGGAAATATATTACCAGAAACAGATTTTTGACAAAACAAAATACTACCAGCAATAAATATTTTTGTCAGCCTTAAATAACCCATTGAGGTTGATATGCCGTAAAACAAAATAAACCAAACCAAACCCAATCTTTAAATAACCGAAAAGTGTTGAGACATGGTAGAAAACGAATTAATGAATCGGTCCCCTTTGGATTTTGTCGAGAAAAACCAAGTCAGAATAAAACGTGGTCTAGATGGTTATAGTTTAGACTAAGGTATTTATACCCCGATAAATGTAGCAATATCAGGTAAAACTCTATTTGCTATATACTGTGTTACAAGTGAACTGATTCACTGGTTTTAAATATCAGTCATGCCGGGTACTGAATTCTTTGCATTGCATTAAGCGAACCGATAAGATATATCGTGCAAATAAATAGCAAAATAGGAAGAATATATTAGAAATTTTTTTCACTCTCTACAAAGTACAAGAGCTATTCGAGGTCTTTAGCCTGAAGCCATTTTGCCTAGCTACACATTATAACAATGCCGGATATTTCTAAATTTTGTCACGATTGATTTCTTCTGATCGCCTCATTTTCGCTGATATTCAGCTTAATCTTTTGTAAAGTCAGCTAAACTGCCCGGGGGCTTCTAACGTCTGTCATGTCAAAGACCGGATATGGTTTTGTTTAACTTGTTTTACGGCATATCAACTTCAATGTGTTATTTAATGCCAACAAGCTATTTACGATAGGTTCGTGTGAATAGAATATATATTCTTTGTAAAAAACGCTTTTTTAGACCGGGTTTAATTGACATAGTTTTGTAAAGAGGTTTTTTTGCGAGAGTCAAATATATTGCTGGATTTTTTTTTTTATTCAAAAATTTATTGTTTGTATTTTTACTATAATCTTATTTATACTTTCATAATGTTTTGACCCTACTTTTGAGGTTAAATCTTTGCCCATATCTTGGACCCTAACAGATATTACCACCTCACAAAGACCTGATTGTTGACATCTGGGCTATTTGATGTGCTTATATTCGACTGAAACTTTCCTGTTTAAGACGATATGCTTAGTCTATCGAATGTTTAACTGCCGAATATTAATACCGTGTAGATGAAGTTATTGCTATCAAGCTAATGTTTTCTTTTTATCATTTCACCTCAAGCAAGCCAATACAATCCACTAAGACGCTAAGGATTACTGAAAAAAAACATATTATCAAGGAGTAAGTCAAATGAAAAGAACAGCTATTCACATGTTAGAAAATGGCGGTTAACGTTGATATTGAATTGTGGAAGAGCAAATCTGACTGGGAAGCAAAAAGCTGGAAGAGAGTTCGACCAGTGAGATGTATGATAGAATAAAAGTTTAGCATAGAACATGCGGCTAGGGCTTTTAATTTCATTGTGAAGCAAGGGTTTACTATTTATGAAGATAATATGTGAAATAAAATACTATTAAAATGAGAGCAGAATAAAAAGAATGTCATTAAGAAGGCAGAAGATAAAAATTGGAATTAAATTGAAATTGAATTGAAATTATTGGGGATCAAATTTGTCTTTAAATCATGAAGGCTGAAGAGAGCTTCAAAATCTACAAGTGCGATAAATGTAACCGTTAGCAAAATATATCTAGCCAATTCAACTGTAAAATGATTAAACCTTGCCACCAATCTGGTACTTTGATTAAACTCATAAAGTCAATGAACCAGACAGGAAAGTTGATCAGAACAATTACCATGGAAGATTTCTTTATTCTTTTATTTTACACAGATGTTTACCTGTACAAGTCTCGGAAGCCACTCGATGTAGAGGGTTGCAGAAGTAAAAGATGCAGCTTATACGGATCAGAGTTGCTGTTAATAACATTGAGAGAACATCAGAATACAGTGGATGTCTTTCGTAAAATATGAACCGCAAGGAAAACAATGCATGCAAACAAATCGATTGCTGATATTTCTGGGGTACAAAATGTGGAAAAAGTATTTGGAGATTTTAACACTCCCAACAAAGGCTGACTCAAATAAAAAAGAATAAAGATGAAAATACTATAACTTCCATGGTAATTGTTTTCATGAACTTTGCTGTATGTTACCTTGAGTTAAGCGAGGTACCAGTTTGGCGATAAGGTTTTATCATTTTACTATTGAATTGGCTAGATGTTTTTGCTAACGGTTACATTTATCGCACTTGAAGTTTGTGGAACTCTCTTCTGGCTTCATGATTTAAAATCTGTTTTGATCTTCAAAAATTGAAATGCAATGCCAGTCGATATATTCTGCCGGCTTAATGTCCTTTCTTTTATTGATATCTCTTTGTAATAGTGTTTTATTTCACACTAGCAGCATGACCCAGCGTTGCGCGTACTTGATTCAAAATTCATACGACCCTTTGCCATGCTGATGTCGCTACATGCCTTACTTCTCGCCTATCTCACATTGCGAATTTTTTCTAAGCTCTATACTAAACATTAAATCTGTTACCAAAAAAGAACTAAACAAAATGAACACAACACGATCAGGTTTAAAAAACGACTTGAAATAAATAAGAATGTTAACAATACTTTTTCACATCAACCCAGTTCTGCGGAATCAGAATCAACGTTGTGTTTAAGCAAGTGAATGAGCCAAATGGAATAAAGTGCCATGTAGATTTAATTTTTTCCCACTTGTGAAGAATGTTGCTATCGATATTTTTTTGCATGCTAGCATGCTAGTAAAAATTCGTGTCAGTCAGCTGTTGTCTCTCACGCTGGCCAATTCGTGGAAGCCAGCTATAGGCTCTCATTTTGGCCAGTAGAAAATATCCGCAAACTACATGAAAACTTCCGTAGAAGCATGAAAACATCGATTATTTCCACTATCGGGAAATGCAACGTCGGTATTGCCTTCCCGTTAACATGGAGCATGTGCATGCAAATTTTGGTGCAAATCCGTCGAAAATTGCTGCCATACATACGTCCCACACACGCACACAGGGACACGCACACACACACACACACACACACACACACACACACACAACCTGTCTTTTATAGATAGAGATATTGTATCATAAAAAGTAACATCTTGCTTCACATGGAAATTACAAGCCCTAACTGCATGCGCTATGCTAAGATAACTACATAGAAATAACTACATCGACACCGATTTAATATTTGTAAGTTAAGGATTCAATGGACCAACAGGTGTTAAACAAATCGGAAAGTTTCAGTCGTATCTAAGCACATCAAACCGTCCAGTTGTCAACAATCAGGGCTTCGATACGTAGTAGCACCAGTTAGTGTCCAAGCTATGGGCAAAGAGTTACCCTCCCACTAACTGGGGTCAAAACAACATGAAAGTATATCAACAGATTATTATAGCAAAATAACGGCAACACATCTTTGAAAAAATATATAACCAATAATATATTTGACTCTCGATAAAAAAAAAAATCAACTCTATAAACTCCGCCAATTAAACCTGAACTAAAAACTAATTCTGTATATATTTCTGAGATGAGGTATTATGTACAATATTTACATTATGCGGACCATTTTCCTCATCTTTGTCGCCATATTTGTCACAAAGTGGATAAAGGCGTTGGTTAGATCCAGTGACAAACCCAAAGAGTGTGAGTTCAATATCCGGTTAACGCAGGGGAGAAAATTAGCAGGAGATAACTGATAACTGACATCCATCAAAACATGGCACGTGGAACTAGAACAGTCTACCCCAGGGATCGAAATAAACGGTTCAGTTCGAAATTCCAACCACCTGAAGAAAACCGGAGCGTACAACGGCCGAAACATTGTGACAAATATGGCGACAAAGATGAGGAAAATGGTCCGCATAATGTAAATACTGTAAAAACTTATTCCTTACAAAGAATGCATATTCTATTCATACGAACTAATCGTAAAAATCTTGTTGGCATTAAATAACATATGGAAGTTGATATGCCGTAAAACAAGTTAAACAAAACCAAATCAGGTCTTTGAGAATAAAGATGTTAGCAGCCTCCGGGCAGTTTAGCTGACTTCGCAGAACATTAACCTGAATATCAGCGAAAATGAGGCGATCAGCAGAAATCAATCGTGACAAAATTTAGAAATATCCGGCATTGTTATAATGTGCAGCTAGGCAAAATGGCTTCAGGCTAAAGATCTCGAATAGCTCTTGTATTTTGTAGAGAGTGATTTTTTTTTTCTAAAATATTCTTCCTACTTTGTGATTTATTGCACTATGAATCTTATTAATTCGCTTAATGCAATGCAAATAATTCAGTACCTGGCAGGACTGATATTTGAAGCCAGTGAATCAGTTCATTTGTAACACAGTAAATAGCAAATAGTTTTTTTATTTTAACCAGATTATTATAGTAAAAATACCAGCAATACATTTTTGAAAAAAAATATTAGCAGCAATATATTTAAATCTCGACAAAAAAAAACCTCTTTACAAAACTACGGCAATTAAACCAGATAAAAAACTAATTTCTTACAAAGAATATATATTTTGTTCATACGAATCTTTTTAAATGTAATGCCAATCGTTGTCTTCCGCATTGTTAACACCCTTTTTTTTATTGTTCTGTCTTCTTAATACAGTTTTATTTCTCATATTCTCTCTCTCACCCCCCCACACACACATATATATATATATATATATATATATATATATATATATATATATATATATGTATATATATATATATAAGCACTTGTTTCATATAATCTTTGTTGTTGAATATCTACATAAGCACCATGATCCTAGTCGTCCCGGCCACAATTTTCTCTTATATTTAACAGTATATATATATATATATATATATATATATATATATATATATATATATATATATATATATATATATATATAAGCCGTTGTTTCAGTGATTCGTTTCGACTTACTGGGCTAACGTTTTCCTTACACGTGAAGTGCTATGATTACATTGAATGAATTGCTACGCCTGCTGTTAGGAAAGTTGGTCAAATTGTTTCGAGGTAGCCAATTTTCCCACCACAGTTTATCTTACATGTTTATAAATCTATCATTCGTCTTCCACATATGGCCCGATGCACCTGCTATATACTTAGATATTCTTGATAAAATTCAACACGATAAAAGAGATCAACTTAATTAGAACCGATCATATAAAAAGCAAGTAAGCAAATACGGTCCAAAAGAGGTAAGCACAATACAAAGCAAGCAATCACCAAGAAACCCACGCTACTGAAGTAATAACTCAACACCCATTAAGTGAAAAATCACACACCCATACAAAGATACCAAATTACACCAAACCATACATAAATACGACAAAATTGAGAAATAGCAGCAGAGAGGCCAACAGCCCTGAAGAGTGAAAGCATTACTGCAATGAACTCACGAAACTTCGAAGTCGGTCTTACTTAACCAACACCACTCTGTTAAGTGATAAGTTTCTCCACATTAATTCTACATATACCTATACCGGATGTAACATAAAAATTGTAAATAGTGTAACAGCACAATTATCCCCACCTCGTCAAAATGTTTAATATAAAAAAACACACACTAAATTGAGTTGATTTTGCAGGATTTCCGATAATACGTTTAGTTATCTTAACACCATTCTCTAAAGAATCCATGAAAAACCCTTTCAATTATTCATACAGAAAAAGAACAGGTTAAAATCGTCTTTCTAAATGAGCAATGGTGAGAAAAAATGCTAATGAGGGGTCACTCTCTCTCCCCATTACAGTGTCTTGTCAGACATGGAAGAGAGCAGGTCTACTTGCTTGTCGGTTAAGACTCTACTCCCCGACATCATTTTCTCACTATCGTTTTCAGGCTAGCTCTTCCAAATAAAATCGACTTTCTAGTTTTGTCTTTTATCTGACCTCAAAGGTCAATCTCAAGAAGTCGGAGCAGCGATACACTTTCCCCTAAAATAATAGTCTGCTAAACTATTATTTAATGTAAGAACACAACAAAATGCTTATTCTAAAACTGGACATCATTGTCCGAACAACATGAAACGTGCATCACATATTTGGGAACAGAATTCTGATGCCATTGATATAAAATTAACACAGAAGCTACATTAACCATTAGTAATATATTTTTGTGAAACGATTATTATAATATATGAGAACACAATTAAAAGTGTTATTCTAAATTATTTACGAACACCATTATACCATTCTGTAATGTGCATCACATAACTGAGATTCTCTTGCATATTTTGATAAGAAATTAACGACGATGACACTTTAAGAATAAGGAATGAGCAATATATTTTATGCAAGTAGTATAATATATATTAGAACACAATTAAAATATGTATTCCAAAATAAGGTATTATTTTCCGAAAAACCTGATATGTCCCGTGTATATATTATAGGTGTGTCACTTATTTGAGAGAAAGAAAAAAAATGAACACTAGAAGCAATAGATATAAATTTAAGAAATACGTTATTTAATAATTAGAAATGAGTTTAATATATTTAGTGAAAATATTATAATAAGATATAAGAACATAATTGAAATATGTATTCCAAATGGGTACATTATTTTTTGAACAACCTGATAACATGCCGATTGTATACAGACGGTCAGTCAGGTATTTGAGATAGATATAAAATTAAGTAGTTAAATTCTCAGATCAATTCTGTGGACAAGACAGATTGGTATAAAATATCAATTGGAAAAAAAAAAATCTTAGATTTGCCGACGCGTTTCGTCTTCCTACTTTTTCAAGGCAAAAATGAAATGGAAATGTTTTTGTTGTTATAGTTACATTAAAAAATCCATATTTAAAAATATAGACGCTTCTGTAT
>OZ010612.1:54664639-54707139 GCA_963932145.1 Acanthosepion lycidas
TATGTTGGATTTTTGCAAATCGCTAACCGGGGGAGAAGAATTATTGCGAAGAATTAAGTTGGATATACTAGATTTAGTGTAGTATACGATTAATTTAATTTTTTTGCTAGGGTCTGTAATTGATATATTAGAATATACTAAATTTTTTAGTATATTTTCATCTTGTTTATAATTAGTATGCATTTGACTACGATATAGGAGATTAATATGTTTGAGATCAGTAGAAGCAGTATTATGTCTAATTTTCTTAGTATTGAGATTTCTAAGAAGGCATCTTATTTGTTCCTCAACTATATAGTTTGGAAAGCTATTGTTAATAAGTGTCTGTTTTATATTCTTTAGTTTACTGTAAAAAATCTGTTTTGTGGATGAATTAGTTTCAGCACGATGTATTAGATTCTTTATAATTGCCATTTTGTAGTAATATGGGCATTCGCTCTTGTAGTTAAGTGTACATGAATTTATGCTTGTAGGTTTTTTGTATGGCGAAATAGTAAATTTGTTATTATTTGTCTTTATCAATATGTCAAGAAAGGGGATTTTATTAGTAGTATTGTGTTCATATGTAAATTTAAGGACAACATTATTTTGGAAACGTTTTTGAAGTTGAATTATTTCATCTGTATTTTTAACTAACATAAGAATATCATCAACGTATCTTAGGTAGATTAATTGTTTTTTAAAATCTGTAAATATCTTATTTTCGAGGTTCGACATGTAGAAATTGCTAAATGTCAGACGCAGTACTGAACCCATGGAGACACCATCACGTTGTATATATATATATTGTTATTATTATCAAAGAAAGGGACTTCAGTAGTACAAGCCAATAGTAGTTTTCTTAATATATTAGGATTAATTTTAAGTGGGGGTAAAGATGAGTTACTGTATATATTTCGTATAATTATGTCAATAATTTTATATATATATATATATATATATCAGTAAGGTTCACTACATGGATTTATATTATTTCTTCGAGGTACATGTGCTATCCATTTTAGTTGTTTCTATCGAGGGCAGTTCTCAACTGACGTAGTTTCTATCGTTTGGTATATATATATATATATATATATATATATATATATATATATATATATATATATATATATATATATAATAGCTTTTGCTTTTAAAAATGCCTTCTAAATATTCTCTTTTCCTATCTATTATTAAATTCTGTACCACGAAAAACTTATATATATATATATATATATATATATATAGTGCTGTTCGATAAAAATGACTTACCTGATATTTTTTTATTAAATTTTCTCTTCTTCGATGAAACGAATTTTGAGCTAAATTCAAAGGATAAGCGATCTAAAATCCGAAGAAGAAGCTTTGAAAGCTCTTTGAATTTAGCAGTAAGTACTGTCAAGCATCCGTTCAGTATAATGTTCTGGGGTTGCTTTTCTTTTCATGGAAATGGTTTCTTGAAACCTATTGAAAAGACCATCCGGAACGAGCAGTACAAGATAATTTTTGAGTCTTTTCTGGTCCCTTCTGCTGAAAGGGTGCAAATCGACCCCACTAAGCTCATTTTTATGCAGGATAATGTTCCGTGTTTCAAATCAAAATTGATGAAAGAATACTTTGATGAGAAGCAGGTAACATGGCCGCCCCAATCTCCTGCCCTCAACCCAATAGAAAACTTATGGAGCATTATAAAGTACAGGCTCTTGAGAAAGCAGTTGAGCAACATGCTCCATAAGTTTTCTCTGGGGTTGAGGTCGGAAGATTGGGGCGGCCATGTCATAACACTCACCTGCTTCTCATCAAAGTATTCCTTTATCAATTTTGACTTTTTAAATGCGTTTAACTCACATATAAATTCACAATATCCTGTTCCCATGGTTACAGAGAAATCCTATCATTCAGAGAGTGGCGCTAGCGTGTTCATTTTTATTAACTATTGTTGTATCAATTATGAGTTACGTTCGAAAACGTGGTTAAGTTTAGGGAGGGTAGGGGTGTATTTTTCAACGAATTCTGACATCCGTTAAATGCATGTGGTTTTTTTTTCTATTATTAACGGCAAAAAAGATTTTCGGTATTTTTTCTTACTTTGTATAGTTAAAGATTCTTTCTCACGGTGTCGAAAGGGTTCAAATACGTTTTATTTAACTACAATTTTAAAATAGTTTTACTCTTAATTACTAATAGACCATATTTCTTTTTAAAACAAATAAATGTAATAGAATTACTTAAATTATTTAAAATTATTTCTTCATATGGAATATAAGTATGTATATTACCAGCTCCCATTTTTTCATTTTATTTTTAAATATTATTTAAAGAAAATTTTTGACAATGACGGCAAAAAATAGCTTCATATATATATATATATATATATATATATATACATATATAACGTAAATAGCATATATATATATATATATATATATATATATATATATATATATATACATATATATATATATATATATATATCCATAGAGTGTGTGTATATATTATTAAGAAACATAATGCGAATATCTCCAATAAACACTCAAACCAAAACCAAAGAAAATTAGACAATATAAAAATAAAAATAAAAAGAGATGAAGATAAACAAAATTATGTAACTCTAGAAACCCTCATAACTGTACTCTACAAAATAAATGTCGCACGGAATCATTAGTATACCAATGCAATATCTCATCTATTGAGAATCCCGAAAACATAAAACTCTATATAGGTTGCACAAGCCATGAGTTCAAAAAGCGATTCAATCAACATCAAACTTCATTTAGGATAAATAAATACAGAAATCAGACATCCTTTTGAAAATATTTCTGGCACTTAAAAGAATCCAATAAAACATCCACAGTAAAATGGAAAGTAATATGAAAAGCTAGAATATGTAGGTCATTAAATGACCACTGTCCTTTGTGCATACATGAGAAACTATATATTACTAAGTTTATAAGAAATAAAAATTTACTGAATCAGAGAAATGAAATAGCTATTTTTGCCGTCATTGTATACATATG
This sequence comes from Acanthosepion lycidas, assembly GCA_963932145.1. NCBI lineage: Eukaryota > Metazoa > Mollusca > Cephalopoda > Sepiida > Sepiidae > Acanthosepion > Acanthosepion lycidas. Next base: position 54,667,636 of record OZ010612.1, read on the forward strand.
TATGTATATATAACGAAAATAGCATATATATATATATATATATATATATATATATGTCATTCGTAGACCTTACTGTTTCGCTATATCACAGGTCCTCAGTATAACTAGACAACCGAATGCCTCAAGACCGAATCAGCCAAATCTAGTGTATTGTTTTTACAATATATATATATATATATATATATATATATATATATATATATGTGTGTGTGTGTGTGTGTGTGAGAGTATATATGAGTGTGTGTGTGTGTGTGTGTCGGGTGGGGCGTATGTGTGTAAATTTGTCGCACTCGGGGTGCTTATTTAAATAATATTATTCGAAGGGATCGTTTAATGGTGATGAGTGCTATATCCAGCGGGGTGTGGGCTATTAACGAACTGTAATATTTCGCCAATTTTATCTTTTATTCATACAACGATATGAATTTCAAGTGTCAACATGAAAAGAGCAGCAAGAACAACCTGCCGCTTGTAATAGAAAAAAAAAATTATTAAAAAGTTCAAAGTCCTTCCCATCCTGGGTAACACGATAAAATACATCTGCGTCCTCGGTAAGACGATAAATTACGTCCAACCACAAGGCCCCTGATCAGGAGGTTTTGAGAAGCGTGAAACCACCTCTTAATTGCTTGTGTTCCCAGGTTTCCCCTGAGACAGGATGGTATCACCTGTTCGGGTCCCATCTATGGGCAAATGGTTAACCAACAAACTGGGGTCAAAACACTATGAAAGTGTAAAAATAGGTTTTAATACCAGAAATACTTTGTGAAATAAAACAGCAATAAATTTAAAAAAAAAAAAATTATTATCAGCAATACCTTTTTGAAAAAAAAAATTACCAGAGTTATATTTTTGAAAAATATAATTACTAGCTATATTTATTTGAACAATAAAATTACTACCTATATATTTTTGAAAAAATATTATCAGCGATATATTTGGAATGAAAAAAATATTACCAGCAGTAGTATTTTTTGTCGGCATTAAATAACTCCTTGAGGTGTTGATATGCCGTAAAACAATATAAACGAAACAAAAATCTCGGCAAAAACCCTCTTCTGAAAAATACTTCAATGAAATTTGATCTAATAATTGATTTCTTACAAATACATATTCTATTCATACAAATGTATCTTGTCGGTATTAAATAACCCATTGAGGTGTTGATATGCCGTAAAACAAATCAAAACAAACCAAACTCCTTCAATATCAGCATTTTTATCCACAATAGGTTTTGTGCTGTAAGCTTCCTCTGTTTCAGAGTTAGTTTCTTGTTGTACTTCTTTTTAAAGAATTTATGTCTTCTGCGACGTTGAACACGTTCTTGTGTGAAATTAAAACCACAGTGCAAAGCATACAAGAGAAGTAGTCACAGAACACGGCCAAAAGGGCTGTCCGTGTGTATCCGAGAATCAGAGAAAGAAGCGAATGAGGATTTCCAAATTGATGAATGAAATCAGCAATCATCGTAAAGCGACAGTTTTTCGGAAACTAAAACTGAAGTGTATCTTTTAGTCACAGCAAAGTATGCGGCGATGACTACCAATAAAAAAAAGTCGATTATTCTTAACGATTAAGTTAAAAAGAAAGAAAGATAATTACAAAAACTTTGGCATTGAATATGAACCAGTATATACTTTTCAGAAGGAAACATATTTTGATTATATTAAATTCTTGTCTTTAACATCAAATCAGAGCCCGTTTCATTTCTGAAACATATTCGTTTAGTCAGTATAGGACGCTTATTTTAAATTCCTTTGATGCGCCCATATATTTCAGACTGGACATTGAACACCGGGCACCGACAGTTTCTTTTATGCATAAACGCAATGTTCAGATCTGAGGATTGCGTTTAAGCATGAAACAGGCAATCACCGGCAGATGTTGACCTAAGTGGTCACATTTATATTTACATACGATCTGTTTTTCCTTTTATTTTTGAGCAATTTAACTCATAAATATAACTTAACATAAAATGATATTTTATCACACACACACACAGAGACATATATATATATATATATATATATATATATATATATGTGTGTGTGTGTGTGTGTGTGTGTGTATGTCTGTGTTGTGTGTGTGTGTGCGTGCAGGTATGTAGAAAAATAGGAAAGAACACCTTAGGTAAATAAGCCAGGGTTCTTTGGTATTTTTGTTTTTATTTTTAAAAAACAGTGCTCCATACAGAAATAGAGCTTAGGTTATAATTATTTAAAAAAAAAATATAATACCTTCGCTACATAAGAGTTCTCATGTTTCAAAAACGAGAGCCGAAACGATCACTATAATTATTAAAATTAAATTGAATTAAAGTAACAAGCACTTTTTCATCCTCAAGCGAAAAATTAGGAATAACCAATTTTGAAATTTACGTATCATTATAAGCGTGTTCATTCGTTAATATGTAAACGGCTGTGGCGAACATTTTTATCCCCATATCAGTCACCTTCAGGGAGAGGTCAAGCTGAGGTAAGGTGGGGTATCTATTTCAAAGCGAATTATGTCTTTCTTGTACGTGGTCGTCTGTTCATTCACTGAGAAAGATAGATTTTGGCACCATAGAATGTTGTTAAGGTGACTGATATGTGGATAAAAATAGTCGCCCCACCCGTTTCCATAGTAACGAATGAACACCCGTATAACCATGCGTAAATTTCAAAATTGGTTATTCCTGAATTTTTGCTGGAGGATGAAACAGGGCCTGTTACTTTAATTCAATTTAATTTTAATTATTATATTGATGGTTTCGGCTCTCGTTTTTGAAACATGAGAACTCTTATGTAGCGAAGGAATCATATTTTTCAAATAATAATTATAATATATATATATATATATATATATATATATATATATATATATATATATATGGTGGACTCACCTGTCGTATTCGTCCTATGAGGTTCATGAAACTCACTTCCTAGGACTAGCCAGCCAAGACACCAGCACATATGATTTGATTATAGTGGTGAAGACTTGGTGCAGGGAAGGAGGCATAGTGGAGGAATGGATAGCAGCTAAGATTGAGGAATCGGACACCTGAGTTTGCATTCCAGTTATTAATCTACGTGCTAATAGCAAAGGAATTGGACGGAGTGTGTGAGCAACGATGAGATCTTAGATAGGATGCAAACAAGGAGGCGACTTATACTTGATATACGAAAGAGGCAGCTGAAGTTTCTAGGAGACATAATGAGGAAGGAGGGCTTGGAGAATCTGATACTCACGGGTCGAATACAACGAAAGGGAGACAAGGGAGAACAACGCGTGACATACCTGGCGGACTTAAGCAAGTGGATGACAGAACGTGATCTGAGGGAGGAAAAAGAGAGAAGGAACCTGTTGAGAAGTACAAGGGCTAGAGGGAGGTGGAAAGCCATAATTGCTTACATCCTGAAAGGACATGGCACATAAAAACAAAGAAAGATCAATCGTCTTTTTCTCCTTCCAGTTATGGGCAAGTAGCATGGCAGACTGGGTTCTATAGCCTTGGATGGCAACTTGTGTAGGAGAAAGACAACTCGTAATTGCTCGGATTAAGTGCTAATACACTTGAGAAATGTATTAATCCTGTTCTTCCTCCAGCTATAGGTAAATAGCAGGACAGACAGGGTACTATAACCTTTGATGGCAACTGGTCAAGAGGAAGGACAACAATGAACTAGAAGAAGGGAAGGACAACTCTGAATTCAAAACCTGCGGAGGGCTGCTTGGGGACCTTGTGGCACGTAGTGCACCAGGTCTGTAATCTTCCCTTCAAAAAGTGTGGATGGTCTTGCACAAAACCTTCACCACTATAATCAAATCATATTGTCCCTCATATGACGAATATGGAATCCACCATGTGAATACATGCCCGTACATCAATATATATATATATATATATATATATCGAGAGAGAGAGAGAGAGAGAGATGTGTGTGTGTGTACCACAGCGTACTTGCATTTTCATAAAAGAAATAATTGAACTATAAAATATTATCAAATAATATTAGCATATTTTGTTTGCGTCAATAAAACCATCACCTTTAATTAGCGATTTACAAATCCTTGCTACTCTTTCCAACATTTTATCGTAAAAAATCCTATGATGGGGTGATTATAGATTTGAAATATTGCATGAATTAATTCCATTTCTTCATATTAATTGTTTACTTCCAAGTAAACTGTCGTCTGACTGTTCAGAGAATATTTCAGAAGTAACTACTAGTGACTCGTAAAATAGACAAAATTCGGTTTGGTTTGATTTGTTTTGTTTTACGGCATATCAACCATAATGGGTTATTTAATGCCGATAATTGATGGTAACGTATTGCTAATAATATGTTTTTCCTTCATATATCAAGTTCTGGTAATACTTTTTTCTTCAAAAATCTATTTCTGGTAATATATTTGTTTCTTAAAAAAATATATTTCTAGTAATATTTTTCTTCAAAAATGTATAGCTGGTAATATTTGTATTCAAGAATGTATAGGTTACTCTGGTTTGTTTTACAGCATATTAACCTCAATGGGTTATTTAACGCCGAAAATTATCATTGCTGGTAATATATATTTTTTTTAAAATGTATTGCTGGTAATAATTTTTCTTTAAAAATTTTTGCTTGTTATAATTTTTTAGACTTTCATAGTGTTTTGACTCCAGTTTGGGAGTTAACTATTTGCCTATAGCTTGGACCCTAACAGGTGCTACTACCCCGGGTCAGAGAGAACCTGGGAACAACAGCAATTAAGAGGTGGTTCCATGCTCCTCAAAACCTCCGAATCAGAGGCTTTGATATTGAACTCAGATGCAGTTTATCGTCATACACAGGACAGAGAAAATTAGGTAGATAGAAGTAGATACGAATGCAGGATGAAAAGATCATTGGTTGAGTATGAAGATTATCACCGAAGCTGTGAAAACTTGTATGCATTAAGTTCAAATCTGTAATAATAACTGACTGTTTCATTCCATATAAACTGACATCTAACAGTTCAAAGATGACTTCAAAAGTAACTAGTAGCGATTTCTCTTGAAAGGGGACAAATATGGTACCATGGTGTTATTAATTAACAGCATAAAAACGTTTTATTCCTGGTGAATTTGTGTATGTCGTTATTTGTGTCGAATAAGAATGAACACGCAGCTGGAACTTTAATACATTTATTTACTACTGTTAAACAAATAGATGTAAACATGGCCACTAGATTAGCGGTGGATTAAGAATCCGCAAAGGAACATAGTGGAATGCCCAACAGCATCTGTTTTTAAATTTCCATTTTCATTACGCAAACATTATACACTAACTCATTTTATACGTCCTCCGTGTATTCCCAAAAGGCAAAGGGAAAATGTAATTTACCAAAAATAAAATAATTATTTCTATATACGAGGGTGAGTTAAGAAGTTTGTAAGATGACTATACCTACAGAAAAAAAAAGGTTTAACCAAGGACATTCATGTTATGACTTTTGCTTCATTTGCCTTATAAACAGTGCAAAAGTGTGCAGCTGAGTTTAGGAATGGATGGAAGAATCTTGAAGCTGACCAAATTTCTAGATGTACTGCAACTGTCAACGAGGAAAACATTGATCTTTTTGACCATATGGTCATAGATGTCAGGCGATTGATTTAAATCAAATAGCCAATGCTAGTAACATATCCTTTGAGAGGGTTAAGAATATTTTGCACAGTGAACTTGGCATGACTAAGGTTTCTTCTCGTTGGGTGCCACGTCTGGTAACACCTGATCAAAAGTGCACCAGGCTGATCACATCAGTCTTGTTTGAGGCAGATCCATCTGGTTTTATTGAATTTTCTTAACCCGGAAATGGGTATTAGCCTCATCAATTTAAGTCAAATCTATGCAATGGAAATACCACTCTTTACCTGATCAACATAATTTCAAGGTCGTTTTTAGTGCAGGGAAGGTGATGGTGTCAGATTTTTTTATGGAAAAGGTATTGTGTTTATTGATTTCTTTCAAAGCAATTCACCCCAATCAAGGCGGGAATGTCACTAGGCAAGGGTTAAAGAGGATTGAAGATAAGACCAAAGAGGCGTGTTTGAAGAAAGAATACACAGAATGACAGGAATAAGCTCAGTGTATCAGAAGACGCATGGATATTTGAAAATTATAGCAATCAGGGAAGCAAGTAAGGGGAAGGGAGTTCCACAGACGGGAAGTGCAAGAGAAGAAGCTGTTTGAGTAGAAGAGACGGTTACATTTAACAGTGAACGGGTGGGTACGAGATGCCAGCTTAAATTCATGCAGTCTGGGAACCAGAGAAAGTAGCAAGTCGGAACAGTTGCCGTGGGCTACTGTCGCTGGTTCCCAGACTGCATCTTCAATGTTGCCACACCATCAATGGAGAGTACTGTGGCAAATATCCGAAGCAGTTACGAAAGGTGATCTAAAACAAACGACAGCGAAAACTGAAGAAAATGGTCTTGATTCATCAGGACACTACTCCAGAAAACAAAAGACCTGCTGTGCATGAATATGGCTCTGAATTACTTGATCACCCTTATTTTTCTAATTTGGCCACATTTATTCCTCAACATGAACAAACCGTATTTCAGTGACGATGACGTCATATCCGCTGTTGATGGATATTTTAGCCAACAGGAGGAAAGCCTCTTCTCCAATGAGATACTAGAACTTCAACCGTCAGTTAAGTGCCATGCGTGATACACGCTTAGGCGATCATGTATGTTTCGATACATGACTGGCGAGGCAGATTTTTTTTCCCGCGGTAGGTGGCAATTTCTTCCTGTAGTAGACCAGTCGCCATCCAAGGCCATAGAACCCAGGCTGACCTGCTATTTACCCATAGCTGATGGGAGAAACGTCATAACTGACTGACTCTTTCCCAAGGGTCAGTCAGTTATGTGCCATGCGTGATACACGCTACGGCAATTATTTATCTCTCGATACATGACTACCGAGGCAGATTTTTCCCTCAGTATGTTGCCATTTCTTTCTGCGGTAGACCAGTTGCTATAAAAAGATAAAGAACCCGGTCTGTCCTGCTATTTACCCATAGCTGGGGGAAGAAGAAGATTCATACCTTTCCGAAGGGTCAGTCTGTTATGTGCCATGGGTCACACACGTTCAGGCGATCATATATCTTTCGATATATGACTGACGATACAGTTTTTTTCCCGCAGTAGGTTGCAATTTCTTTCTGTGGTAGACCAGTTGCCATCCAAGGCTATAGATCCTAGTCTGTCTTGCTATTTACCCATAGCTGGGGGGAAATGGAGGGGATTCATAACTTTCTCAAGGGTAATAGCATGTAAGTGAATGTAATGGATTCGACTGATTCCTCATTCCGAGCCACTATACATTACTCCACCGTGCCGCCTACTGTAACACCTTTCACTTAGTGCGTGTATTCCAAGGGGTAGGGGACGATGTTGAAAAATAAACCTCATTTCTTAAAAATTCATGCGAGTATCTTGGTCAGGCTACGTACTTTTCAGTTCATTCCCTATGCTAACATTTTAATTATGAACATATTAATAATTTTTTTTTCTTGAGAACTTAAGCTAGCAATGGATGGCTTATTTGCTTTCGTTTGGTTAGTTTTACGGCATATCAAAGTCTATGATGCCGACAAGATTTTTTTATTCCTGGTATTTTTTTTTTTAATTTATTTCTGGTAATAATTTTTCTTATAAAAATTATCACTCGTTATAATATTTAACAAAAAATGTATCGATGGGATTAAAACCTATTTTTACACTTTTATAGTGTTTTGATCCCAGTTTGTGGGTTTACTATTAGGTTCGTGCAAAAAAAAAAATGACGTAATAATGTCGTTTTTTGAGGCATTTTTAACGTCAAAAAACGACATTATTACGTCATTATTTTTGCACCAATCTAATATATAGGTTGAACCCAAACAGGTGCTACCACCACCCGAAGACCTGATTGCACACGATTTGATGCGACTAGATCCGACTGCATCATTCCGGGTGGTCTATTGAATTCTTAACCTACAAATATAGTAGGTGTCTATGATCCCTAGCTAAGGGTTTTTATCATTTCACCCCTAGAAAGGCAAGACAAGCCACTAAGACTACAACATCGGGTCAGGGTGGATCTGGGAACAGCAGAAATTAAGAGGTGTTTCCACGCTCCTCAAAACCTCCTGATCAGAGCTCCTGCTTTCGGATGTAGTTTATCGTCATACCTAGGAGGCAGATGTAGTTTATTTTCATAACTAGGATGCGGAAGTAATTTATCGACATACCTAGAGAGCGGATGTAGTTTATCGTTATACCTAAGACGCGGATGTATTTTCTGGTCATATCTAGGATGCGGGTGTAGTTTATTTTCATACCTAGGATGTCGGTGTAGTTTATCGTTATAACTAAGACATGGGTGTATTTCATACCTAGGATGCCGAATGTAGCTTATCGACATACCTAGGAAGAGGATGTAGTTTATTGTCATAACTAGAACGCGATGTATTTTATCGAAATACCTAGGGTGCGGATGTAGATTATTGTCATACATAGGACGCGAATGTAGTTTATTTTCATAGCTAGGATGCGGAAGTAGTTTATCGACATACATAGGACGCGAATGTAGTTTATTTTCATAGCTAGGATGCGGAAGTAGTTTATCGACATACCTAGGACGCGAATGTAGTTTATTTTCATAGCTAGGATGCGGAAGTAGTTTATCGACATACCTAGGACGCGAATGTAGTTTATTGTCATACCAAGGATGCAGAAGTTATTTATCGACATACCTATGGCGCGCATGTAGTTTATTGTCATACCTAGGAAGCGGATGTAGTTTATTGTCATACCTAGAACGCGGATGTAGTTAATGCCATACCTAGGATACAGATGTAGTTTATCGTCATACTTTGGGCACGCATGTAGTTTATTGTCATACCTAGGATGCGGATGTAATTTATTGTCATACCGAGGACGCAGATGTAGTTAATGCCATACCTAGGATGCAGATGTAGTTTATCGTCATACTTTGGGCGCGGATGTAGTTTATTGTCATACCTAGGAAGCGGATGTAGTTTATCGTCATACCTAGGACGAGCATGCAGTTTATTGTCATACCAAGTATGCGGAAGTAATTTATCGACATACCTAGGACGCGCATGTAGTTTATTGTCATACCTAGGAAGCGGATGTAGTTTATTGTCATACCTAGGACGCGGATGTAGTTAATGCCATACCTAGGATGCAGATGCTGTTTATCGTCATACTTAGGACGCGCATGTAGTTTATTGTCATACCTAGGACGCGAATGTAGCTTATCGACATACCTAGGACGTGGATGTAGTTTATTGTCATACCTAAGAGGCGAATTTAGTTTATTGTCATACCTAGGATGCGGATGTAGTTTATCGACATACTCCGGACCCGTGGATTCCTTCGATCATGCGTTCCATGTTTTTATAGAACATGAAACGCAAGACGTGAAAGTCACTTTCGTAGTCGAATAAAAAAAAAAAAAACGGAATAGAAATGGTCGACAGATAAAACTAAATAGAATCCCAGAAGATGATAAAGAAGAAACCTTTATAAAAATCAAAATTAATAAGAAAAAATTAGCAATCAATTTTTGCGCACGAAGATGATATATAATTTATACACGACGAAAAATACGAAATTCTACGATGTAAGCGGCAACATGACTTGCTTATGACGTCATGAATATTTATGAACACCGAATTTGCATCTTTTGTTTTATTTATTTATTTTTGACTTTTGCTTTTCGGGGGAAAAAATGTGTTCACGTTGAAAGAGATGTTAGCGGTGGGGGAATGGCAAAACGAGGAATCTCGAATATTTATTGTTCCATCGCGTTATTACCGTCGACAAATGAAGCTGCATTCCTGAAAAGACAAGAGAATTATTTGTGAAATAGTCAGTGTTAAAACCTTGAAGCGATAGATAGAGAGACCGAGAGAGAGAGAGAGAGAGAGAGAGAGAGAGAGAGAGCGAGAGAAAGAGAGTGGGAGAAAGAGAGTGATAAAAAGGAAACAAAAAAGAAAAAACAACATCTAGACAATTAAAAACACCCAAAATTCATATTTAAGCCAAACGCTAAATTTTAATCAAGAAACGCGTTCATGTATCGTTTCTGTCGGCAGGCATGCGCAAATCGTTCGCCTTCCTTTCAAACTTCCTCTGTCAGAGGATATTGAATGTTGAGTGGTGAGGTTTTATAAATTTATACTCATTTATCATTCGTCCACGAAATAAAAAAGAAGAATGTACTGAAATACCTTGCAACTAACAATTCTGAGCATGCAAACGATTCCCGCCTGGTATTGAGATCAATTGTCTTAGCGTAGAGGCTACCAAACAGTGGGCCGCACATAAGAATGAAAATTTGCCCCCCCCCCAACAAATTTTATGTGATAAAAAGTACATTTAAAAATATGATTAAAAAAACAGAGATAACATGAAATAAAGGGAGATAATAGCAGATTCAAAATCATCAATGATAATTTTCTGATTTTGAATCCGCATTTATCTCCCTTTAACACCTGTTATACTAACTAGTGTCCGTAAATTCGAGGAGAGAGTTATGAATGATAATTTTCTAACTCTCTGCTCGAATTAACGAACACTAGTTACTATATTGTTGTTAATATCCAAATATCACAATGATAAAACAGGTGTATAATTATTTATAACTATTTATACGATCATTTGCCTCATTATACAGCTCAGAAACCCCAACTGTATGTTCCCGATGTTAAGTATTAGTTTCCTTTTTGTCTCCATTTTCTCCAAATGATCGTCTTTGCCGACATATTCACTCGCCGTTATTCTCACTATAATTCTATAGAAAACCTTTTAATTGCTTCAACTTCCCTCTTTTTGAGAAGATCTGGACGATCGTCCTGCCATACAGGAGGAAATATATCACGTAGCAGCTTAGTACTCTTTCCCTGGTTCCTAGCGAAATTTTCTTATTACTTTAGAAATTGATTTAGCTAATTTCGTGAAAGCTGTCCTTCGAATAGTGAACTTTGACGTTACTATTTGTTGATAAAGAAACAAATTAATCCTCCTGAGAGAAACAACATAGAATGTGTGTCTCAAGACGAACTACTGCCCCGGTAAAATCGAATTTGCAAGATAATAAGTGTTATTTAACACTATGACATATTTCATCGGGTCAGTCCTCAACTCAAGCACTTAGACGGTACTAAAAGATTCCTGGCCAAAATAAAACATGTAGGAAATGCCAAATATCAAAATGTATTTAATCACTTTTTGATCAATACAAGCATTTTGTCTTGTTCTCCAATCTACAGGGTGTGATGCATAAATTGTCGTCTAAATGACGCCAAAATGAAAATAACACTGACATCTCATTTTAACAGATATGTAAGGTGCCATAGATAAATTGTCGTCTAAATGACGCCAAAATGAAATAACACTGACATCTCATTTTAAGATATGTAAGGTGCCATAGATAAATTGTCGTCTAAATGACGCCAAAATGAAATAACACTGACATCTCATTTTAACAGATATGTAAGGTGCCATAGATAAATTGTCGTCTAAATGACGCCAAAATGAAATAACACTGACATCTCATTTTAACAGATATGTAAGGTGCCATAGATAAATTGTCGTCTAAATGACGCCAAAATGAAATAACACTGACATCTCATTTTAACAAATATACAGGTTGTGAAGGATAAATTGTCGTCTAAATGACGCAAAAATAAAAAAAAACAAAACAAACAAAAAAAAAACCACTGACATGGTTTCAACCACGCGCTCCATACAACTTCGGAATCTCCTACATCTCTTCTGGGTGGTATCCTTGCTTAAGTTGGTCAATGTAGCCATAATCCTTACCTTCAGTTCATCCATAGTGCCAAAAGGACATTTGTTGGCCTCTCTCTCAACTGCATCCCGCACATAATAATCAAGGGTGTTGCGGTCTTAGGTGAACGGATTTAATGAGTGATGTGGTTGAAGAAATTGTCTGACTGCCATGAGATGGTTCCCCTTGTCGTGTGGCATGGTGTAGAATCCTGTTGCCAGACATAGTATATCTCGGTAGCCCCTCACTTGACACAGGGCAGCACAACCTCCTCAAGACACTCGATGTAGGCCTCCGGGTTGAATTGAGTTCCTGTAGGAAGATGAATGGAGTAACAGAGAATAACGTCGTCATCACTAGTGAGGACACCAAATACCATCCAACTCTTTCCCGATCCTTTTTACTGTCCACGGATTTATAGCCAAACTCTCTGAAATGTTCGGATTGAATCTACTAAGCAGAGCCGCAAACTTCTGGCGTAGTGATTTGTCTCATGGTGCATCTTTTCTCACAGACAGTGTCTAACTGACCCTACTCTAGTGTGCACTCGATAAAATCAAAAACTAACAATACTCAATGGTCCACCGTGCCTCCTTTGTCATTATTACGTAAGTAATTGAGTTTGATATGCCATAAAATAAAATAAGCCAAACGAAACAAATTTGAAGACATATTTCGATGTCCCAATGTGTATTCGTATTTCGCTGACATATTATCCCTCCTCCTCCTTAGTTAAAACATTTACAAGATATTTAACATGTTGCCTTTGTTTATACCGTTTTGAATTCAAGGTTGTCCTTCTCCATTAGATTGTAGCCAACCATTTCTATACGACCCATTTTTCCCTGCTATTAAATCCATAGCTGGTCGGGCTGAGAATCGAATGATTTATCCATTTCCCAAATTTTATTGTACGAAAGTATATGTAACGATCGCGACAGGATTTCAAACTCTGCACGCCGATTTCACGGTTCAAAACGTTAACTACTACATTACCTGCGTTATTTTCGGAAACAGGAGAATATGGCATAGGCAAGAGTGTCTGCTTTATTTTAGATCTCAGTGTAATTATCTAAATGAATTCCAATACTCCAAACGCTTACGGCATACACTAAATATTTCAAGCATATCTGATCAAACCTGTCAGTTTTCGCCCACTACAAATAACTAGATATTTCAGAAAATATAACTGTATGAATTATTGTATTATATGGAAATTGTCCGCGACTTACCGGCTCATTTCAGGATGTGCTTGTGCGATGACGGCTATCCACAACTTCTCATCTTTTGTAATTATTTGTAATGCTTGTCTTTTTATTATACGCCATTATTTTTTATGATATCCATTTGCGCATGCGCATTTTATTTGATTTTATTGTGAAAATAATATTTTAGTGATACAAGTTTTACTAATTAACCCTTAGCTGGATGGAGAAGTATCGGATTCATACCTTTCCCAAGGTTATTTGCGCAAAAGCGAATATCACATATTCAGCTAGAATAGATCTTGGTCCTCTGATTACCAATTCCGAGCCATCATCTGTTATACAACCCACATATCCAAGCTTACAAGACCTGGTACAAACAGTAACTCATCTAGGTACTGGCCAGCAACAACGTTGCTTAACTTCTGTGATCGTATGGGAAAAGACGTTTTACCACGATGTGTCCGTAAGCCATACTGCAAACACATCCAATCTTACAGAACCTGGTATTCTCATACGCTCACCTGCCCTGGTTCGACGTTGCTTAACTTCGGTGATCGCGTGGGAAGCGGTGTTTTAACGTGATGTGACCGTGAGCCATACTGCACACACATCCAAGCTTACAGCACCTGGTATTTTCAAACGGTCACCCATCTAGGTATGCCCAGGTTTGATGTTGCTTAACTTCGGTGATGGTAGTAGAACCGGTGATTCTACGTGCTATGGTCGTAAATCCTGACTGTTACGTAGGTTACTTATTGTTTTTTTTCCTGCTTTATTCTTGAATCCGTCATGTATTGTGAGTATCAAACTTTCCAAGCCGTCTTTCTCCATTATGCGTTACGGAAAATTCAATTGAAATTCCCTTTTTTAAATGCTTCGTCAATGTTATTTGAAGCATCCCCATTGTAACATATTTTGTTTCATTTTTCCTTTTGAATTGCTCAAGAGAACATTATCGAAATTTAGTTCTTTGACCGATTGTTTTTCTATAAATTTCGGTATCTGATCTGAGAAATTCCACCTTTGTAGACCCGATTTGGGACCGATTTTTTTTCAATGAATTTCGATATCTGAGGAATTAAGCCTTTATAGACCCGGTTTGGGACCGATTTTCTTTCAATAAATTTCGGTAACTGATCTGAGGAATTCCGCCTTTATAGACCCGGTTTGGGAGCGATTATCTTCCAATAAATTTCGGTATCTGATCTGAGGAATTCCGCCTTTATAGACCCGGTTTAGGAGCGATTATCTTTCAATAAATTTCGGTATCTGATCTGAGGAATTCCGCCTTTATAGACCCGGTTTAGGAGCGATTATCTTTCAATAAATTTCGGTATCTGATCTGAGGAATTCCGCCTTTATAGACCCGGTTTGGGAGCGATTATCTTTCAATAAATTTCGGTATCTGATCTGAGGAATTCCGCCTTTATAGACCCGGTTTGGGAGCGATTATCTTTCAATAAATTTCGGTATCTGATCTGAGATATTAAGTCTTTGCAGGCCTAGTTGAGAGTCGTCTATTTTTCTATAAATTTCGATAAGTGATATTCATTTTTTGGTCTAGTTTGGAGCCAATTGGCTTCTTATAAATCTCAGTTCTTAACAGAGATTTTCATTTTTTTAGGCTGAGTTTCGAGCCGATTCCTTCCCTAAAATTTTCAGTAACTTTTCTGAGATATTGAGTCTTTTAGAACTATTTAGCGCGTCTTCCTATCAATTTCAGTAACTAATCGGACATATTCACTCTTTTGCAGGCTTAGTTTACATCTGATTGTCTTCCTATAAATTTCAGCAAAGGACCTGAGATATTCAGTCTATTCTAGTCGTAGAAATATTCATTTTGGGGTCCTAGTTTGGAACCAACTGTTTTCCTATAAATTTAAGTAAGTGATCTGAGATATCCATTTTTGTTTCCTACTTTGGAGCCAGTTGCCTTCATATGAATTTCAGTAAACGATCTCAGGTATACTGTTTTTTATAGGCCTAATTGTGACCCGACTGTCCTCCTTTAAATTTCAATATCTGATCTGAGATATTCAGTCTTTTTCAGGCCAAATTTGGTTTCCCATTGACTGCCTCTACATTTCAGTAACTGATCTGAGATTTTCATTGTTAGCGCCTAGTTTGTTTCTGATTGTCTTCCTATAAATTTCAGTGACTCGTATGAGATATTCAGACAATATTAGGCATTGTTTGGAGCCGATTGTGTTACTATAAAGTTCAAGAACTGATCTGATATATTCATTTTCGGGGACTAATTTGGAACCGATTGTCTTTTTATAAATTCCCGTCAATAATACAGCAATAGATTTTTGAAAATCATTATTACCAGGAATACATTTTTGAAGAAAAAAAATTATCAGCTATACATGTTTGAAAAAAAAATTACCAGTTATACATGTTTGAAAAAAAATTACCAGTTATACATGTTTGAAAAAAAAAATTACCAGTTATACATGTTTGAAAAAAAATTTAACAGCAATACATTTTTGAAAAAAAGATATTACCAGCAATAAAATCTTTATATATTAAATAACCCATTGATGTGTTGATATGCCGTAAAGAAACCAAAGAAAACCTAAAATATCTGCTGCAGCTACATCCCTCTCAGCCGATTATCCTTATTGCTCTGTTGTTACTACTCGTGCTACTTCTGATACAAAACGTATATAAGCTTTCAACGTTTTTATTTTTAAAGTAAGTTTCACTCTATACAAGTCCTGGTGTCCATTTGTGGTAGAGAGTTACGTTAAGAGGTAGTTTATATAGATAAGAGTGGAGGATAACGGTTAACTCCGGACTTGAACAGGTTAAGATTGTAGTGATCGAGGAAACATCCTCTTGGGAGTCTGTTCCATAGGGCAGTGGTTTGAAGGAAGAAGCTGTTTGAGTGGAACTTACTTCTCACCAATGGGTAGTTTATATGGATAGGAGAAGAAGATAATGGTTAACTCTATACTTGAACAGGTTAAGATTGTAGTGATTGGGGAAACATCCTCTTGGGAGTCTGTTCCATAGAGCAGTGGTTTGAAGGAAGAAGCTGTTTGAGTGGAACTTACTTCTCACCAATGAGTAGTTTATAAAGATATGTGTGGAAGATAACTGTTAACTCTGGACTTGAACAGGTTATGATTGTATGATCGGGGAAATATCCTCGCAGGAGTTTGTTCCACAGCGCAATGTTTCTTGGGGAGAAGCTGTTCGAAGGGAACTTACTTCTCACACAGAAGGAATGTAGGTAGTCTGTTACTATGTAAGAGGCATGACGCGACACAGCTGTGAATGTTAGAGCTCTGCGGAAGCAAGGAATGAAGTTCGTCCGATCATTTTACCTGGAATTAGTGACAAAGCAGTGAGAAGTTCGCCACATTCCACCTCTGTGTGTGTGTGTGTGTGAGAGAGAGAGAGAGAGAAGGAGAGAGAGAGAATGGTGGGTGTGGAGTGTGGAAACTAATTCTTCTCCAATAGGGACTCGAAGAAACTTTTTAACTCTATCAAGATTGGACAGTGAGGACATGGCGGTTCCCGTTCATCTAGGTCAACAATACTCCATTTTCAGTTTGATTTGGCTCTTATAAAGCTAGGGTATCGTATGAGGAGTCATATAAATACCTGTTTTTTTCTCTCGTTTTTTTTTTTTGTTTTTTGTTTAGATCAAAAAACATGGAAATGAAAAATATTTGAGTTTAACTTCAGACAAATAAAATTGTCGATTCCACGTTAAGTGAAATTAACAGGAAAACGTCATATAGCAGAAATATGTAACGCAGCCAATAAATCCATTTTTTTTATGTTTCACCTGCACACGATTAAATGTATCTTACTGGAATTCTCCCCGGTTTTTATAACACTGTTGGACTCTACCTTTGAACAATAAAAATGTATTTAGCTCGAAGTTAAAATGATGACCCCTCTTCCTGCTGTGACCTCCTGATCCGTTTTTTCTCTGTACTGTTGCCTCATGTTAAAATTGGTTCACCGTTCTCTTGATGGTACTTCAGTCGATTTAGAGATGAAAACCAGAGTATGAATGTTGGTACCATTTCTAAAGGCTTGAATGATATTTTTCCTCTCACAATTGCTCACTTTGGAAAGACAGTGTGTCTGGCACAAAACGAATTTAACAAGCTGTATTTGGAGCTGAATAATTCAAAGTCTTTCTCACTGATTCTTAGGAAATATGGTATCATGATGGCTAAACATTATATCTGAAAACCTTAAAAAAGTATCTCAACTAGATTAACGGTTTTTTAGATATTAAACATTTTGTGGGATGGACAATTATCACATGATGTTCACGATTTGGATAAATTTGCTGTTACACACAGGGTATATATATTTAGGTGTTAAGATGTGACACCATTTCCGCGCAAGAAAATTCGCACCAACACAAGGCCTCGGACATTTATCCGTAAAATCAACTCTGCTGTTCCATGAAAAAAAAAAACTACCTTTTAACGTAGGAATATGCAAAGAAAAGACTTGCTTTGCAGCCAATTTTTCAATGATTTAAATGCAATGACACTTAATATTTTTTCTTATTCTTTCACATTCAGTAACCCATTATGTCTTAGTGGATGTGTTGCCTTCATTTGGGTGAAATAATTTTAAAAAATATTTTCGATTGGAAGAAGTCACTCACTTTCATGTCAGACACTAATTTGCCAGAATATTAAACATCAACTTTCATACCATTAATATCCCTCGTGGGCCAAAATAATGAAATTCCTTCACATATGTTTATACATACCTCACGGAGTGCAAGAGAATTCTACGCCAAACGCACGTGTGGAAAGAAAATTCAAGAAAAAAATATGGATTTATTGGCTCCGTTACATATTTCTGCTTCGCGATGATTTCCTGTTAATTCCACTTAACGTGGAATCGACCATTTTATTAGTCTGAAGTTGAACTCAAGTATTATTTTTCATTTCCATGTTTTCAATCTAAAAGAAAAAAAACAAAAAACAATAGAAAAATCCATTTACTAAAATGTTTCTTCCACCTCTTACTCTCCCTCATCTCTCTCTCCCTTTCTCTTTCTTTCCCACACACACACATACAAATACAGACACGCACGCAGATTCGTGTCATAAGTTCCAGTGGGAAACATTTACTCAGATTTAAATTAGTAAATATATATATATATATATATATATATATATATATATATATATATATATATATATATATATATATGGAATACGAACAAATGGAGTATAATTCCACTATCTGTATATATATTGTGTATTTAGGCAGCATTCCCTCTTTTATACAAGTTTCGTTAAAGATTACTAGCAAGGTACTGCGATTAAGCATTTTTTTCTTGTTTTCATTTCTGTCTATTTTCATTTCTGGATACAAAGTGTGTAAAAACTGTGCAAATGTTCTCTAATTCCAAGCTCTTTCATGTATACTTATAGCCATTATCAAGGATGATTTTATTGTTATTTTTAACTGAATGTATATGTTGTGTGCATAGAGTTGTAGGGCTGTTTTTATTTTCGAAAGTGTGTTCGAAATAAAGTTCCTGTAGATATAAACAGTTTTGGGAGAGCATAGGAACCTACCAGACAGTGGCCTACAACTTAACGAAATATTTTCGGCTACACAGTCGAACTCTCTTCCTTCGGACAGAGAGGAACCCGGAAGAGACTCCGCCGTAGGGCAAAGTCTCGTTCGAGGAGGTTGACTGACCCCCGAACCCATATATACATGTTTGACAGCGAATATTTTTGACCCAGACTACGGGCTTGGAGAACCACGTTAATCCAAGCCTTGTGCCACATGCAACACTCGTGGGGAGGGGTGGGGTGCTGAATAGTCCCACCCACAACTTAATCATAAACTGATGCTGGATTCTAGCCAGTATTATACCATGGATATTCCGATTCGCCCACAAATGTTGGTTGTGTAAATTTTTGATTCCATCTCTTCCAATTATTGCCTCATCCGTAGTTTATGCAATAAACCATCGGCAAAAGGTCTCCTATGGTGATTAGAGGGCAAAAGACCCTGTACACATTGCAAATGGTACGGATACAGGAGCCGCCATGCATTAATATGAGAAGTATAACATGTTAGTACCAACTGACGTGTGCGGATAACTGGAGCATTTCCTATCGCCTGTAGAATATGTTCTTCCTGATTAGGCGTACGAACGCAGCTCGATCTTCCTTGATCCATTGTTTGTGGTGCCACGGATCCGAAATTTTTCTCCCCGGAATCGATACTTCAAATATACAAATCAACCATTCGCCCTTGCATGGAGTATTGCTGCCATATATAGTCTGGGACATCTTCTGTTTACCTCGAAGTTCTTGACAAGATCCAGAGACGGGTGTGTAATACAATTGGCCCTGATCTGACATCTCGTCTACAGTCACTCTCTCACAGACGCGTTGTTTTTTCTAGAAATAATTTCATGGTAATTGCTCCGCTGAGCTGCTTTCACTGGTTCCCAGACTCCATGAATTCAAGCTCCCTTCGAGGCTGGCATCTCGCTCTCACCCTTAAACTGTAGAAACTACTAAATGTAGCCATCTCTTCTACTCCAGTAGCTTCACAACTCGCACCTCTCGCCTGTGGAACACCCTTCCCAATTCCTGTTTCCCTGAGAGCTATAATCTCCAACTATTCAAATGTAATGTCAAGCGACATCTCCAGTTGCCTGGATCTATCCACTGTCCCTCTCCTCATCCTTTCCTCTATCTCTCCTATCTGCTCTCGCTCCAAATCTTCTGCAAACCCCTGCATCCTTGCTCGGGACGTAATGCTTAAAAAAACCAAAAAAAACCCCAAAAACAACGATAAACAGCAACAATGGTTTGACGACTCAGCTGCCTACGGTCGGGAAACAATCTGATACAGTCGTGAAGCCACGCGTCCATTAACATTCGGGCGGTCATATATAAATACATTATGTCCCTGCTCACGATATGAATATCTTGCTATTGCTAAACAGATAACTTACTAGATCCCACGTTAAAATTTGAATATAGACTAGCTACATGCGTACACGAATGACAAATGTAACCTAGTCTTCCTAACAACAGAGCGCCATCTGCTGTAAACGTTTTTAAAACTTAACTCAAACACGCGGGAATATATTTATATGGACTTTTCTCCTTGTTTTTATGGAAGGAACCAACCATCAATGTAAAAGTATTTTTTGATATAGCCTATAGATAGAAAACATTTGACCTTTTCACTGTCTGAGAAAGCATCTATCTGGAGAAGCCACAGTAGTAGAAAAGGGTAGTGTTTTTATATTTTATATCTTTTATATATATATATATATATATATATATATATATATATATATATATATATATATATATAGTCATTGTTGCATATATATATATATATATATATATATATATATATATATATATATATATTCTTTGTATTTTGTTTATAAAATTTATAAAATATTATCCCATATATATATATATATATATATATATATATATATATATATATATGTATATATTACGAAATGGACACATTCAGAGAATTATTTTAAGATATTTTATTGTCATATGTTATATATATTGACATTAATATTTAAGTAAATGCTCCCTTTACAATAAACAGTATTATCAAGATTTACTAGCCTGAATATCCGAGAAATTTTCATAGAAAAAATGTATACTTCTCCGGAATTGAACTTGTATCCTACAAGGAACCGTCATATATCCTGCCATGCTATACCAGTTTAGCGACAGAGGAGCATCTGGTTAGCAAGGTTGATTTCACTGCTTTTAAACTACAATTTTTTTTTAATCTTCCTCGAACGTTCATATCAGTTCGAAGCGCATATTAACGTGTGCAAATGACATCAGATAATACGAAATGGACAAAGTCAGACAATTATTTTGAATGTTAAACGTTATTTGCATAAATGCATATATTTAAATAAATGCCCTGTTCATAATAAACAGTATTAATAGCATTTACCGTCCTGAATGTCCGAGAAATTTTCATAGAATATATATATTCGGACAGGAATCGAACCTGTATCCTACACGGAACCCATGATGTAATATACCAGTTTAGCTACAGAGGAGCATTTGGTTAGTAAGTTCTGCTTTTAAACTAAACATTTTCCATGATTTCGCTCGAACGTCCATATCTGCTTGAAGCGTATCTTAGCGTGAACAGGTGACATCACAGACTATGAAATGAACAAATTCCTACAATTATTTTGAATATATTCTGCTGGTATACGTTATTTATATAGAAACAAATATTCAAGTAAATACTCTGTTTATAATAAGCAGAGCATTTATAATTAAAAAAAATCAGTACATAATATGATTAAATATTCATTCCAAACAGTATTAGAGCCAACAAAATTCCCCCACCAGGTTTTATTGTTTTGGAGTGAGGGGTAAGGTTAGGCATGAAACAAGATTATGTGATTAATCGTCATCTAGCAGGTCGCAGGTGTGACGCCTGCTTTTTGAGTTAGAAAGTAATGATGCATATGATCAATGTAATTTATTTCTCTACCAAACAAATTATATTGCTTCCTATCTTGAGAGTGTCTTACTCGACAAGTAGACGGCACCCAGTATATTTGGCAATAATAATGGATTACAAAATGTCGCCCGCAATTCGGGTGATTATTTTGAAGCAGTTCCTTATGAATTTAAAACGAAATAAATTATCCGAATGGAGTTAAACTTTCACACAGAAAAAGGCGGAAACGTTTCTTATTAAATGGATTTTTCTTTCGTTTCGTTTGAAGACCTGGATATGTTTTTGGGACTTATTGAAAAAAGTAAAGGTCAAATTCGCATTAAATGCAATTGATGAGATGCCAAGGACAGAGACATGTGTCAAAAATAAAATTTCATTTTTGTTGCAGTGCATTGTCGTGATGGAGCTGTCTTTCTCAATGACATCTTCGAACTTCCTGTAATTTATATATATATATATATATATATATATATATATATATATATGTATGTATGTATGTATGTATGTATAAAGCGATAGATAGATAGATAGATAGATAGATAGATAGATAGATAGATAGATTATGTTAATGTCTATGCTCGAATGGTGTAAAAAAACAACTTGTAATTAAAAATACACACTGGGGTATATTCTGAAAAAAACGAAAGAATAAAAAACATCCGAGTAGGCCGAAAAAAAATTACCCAGTGTCGTAATTTCTAGTAAAATAATATTTCGAGTAACATAAGAAAAAGTTATGTGCTCAATACACTAAGTAGAGCAAAGTATAAAAAACCGAGTGAGCCAGAATCTACCTACAAAGGTTTCACGTAAATGGATCTGCAGGGCAAGGTGGTGGGTAGTTTCTGTCTCATTAAGAATATATATATATATATATATATATATATATATATATATATATATATATATATATATTAGGTTGCTGCAAAAATAATGAGGTAATAATGTCGTTTTTTGACGTTAAAAAATACATCAAGAAACGACATTATTACGTCATTATTTTTGCACCAACCTAATATATACACACACACACACACACACATATATATATATATATATATATATATATATATATATATATATATATATATATACACGTTTCATTAAATAATATAGACAAGTGTTGTCTATTTATTTTATGTAAATTTATTTCTTAACGTCTGATAAGGGGTACCAATATAATCCGTACTAAAAACATTTATTAAAAACTAATTATTCAACATATGACAGAAGTGAAGCACGGAAAGAAAAGTTTTATGTCCGGAATTTTCGGACACGCCTGCGTCCTTCATCAACAGACCGAGATATAAAGAGATAAATGGGAATTACTCACCGACAGATGTTTTTTGTAGACGGTGTATATTCTGTTGGAAATCATATTATTAGAAAAAAACCGATCTTAGGTTCCTCGCTGAACGAAAATTTTTATAGTTATAGGTTGCGGAGTGGAGAAAACATCTCGCGTGTAGCCATTGTAGCCGAAATTTGTTCGACCAAGTTGTTAAAAAAAAAAGACAATTTATTTTATAAAAATAATATTTAAATGTTTATATTGAAACAATTGCTAGTTGTGCTACTAGGATATGTTGTTCACTGTGTCGTACATGAGAATTTTTCTCCTCGGAACTTATCTCACATATTTATAAGTTTGTCATTGTGATAATAGAATATCTGCCAAAAATGCTGAACCGTTGGCGCAGTTATATATTATAAGGGGATTTCAGGGTTTTTTTTAAATATATTTAACGTTTAAAATAAACCGGGTTTTTATGTATATGTAAAAAAACTTTCGACTTGTGAATATTAAATTTTTCAAATTGAACATAAAAAGAGATTATTTGGTTTTTATTTTTTTATTTAAAAAAAAAGTAATTTCCGTTCAAAATTAATCTGGATTAATATATTTAAGAATATACTTATTTTTAAGCCTACATGTAACCATCAAATCATTTATTTTGTTTAATAAGATAAGGGTATTTACGTATTTTAAGATGACTAATTTTCATTACTTCCTTTCTCATCGTACGACTTTTCTCTTGATACAATATCCCAGGTGTATTAGAACCATTCTTTAATTGCCAGGTATATTCAAAGAGAGCAGTGTTTTTTTTTTCTATTCCCTTAATCATTAAATGATAGTAGAAACGAAATTTACAAAGGTTTTCAGAGAAACGAAAATAAAATATATATATATATATATATATATATATATATATATGAACAAATATATGGATATAGATCCGACAGTAGGAAGAAAAATATACGGAAAAATAAACAAAAATCCTAATATGCAATTATGCTGTTTTAATGTTAATAGACCATCTTCAGGACATATTCATTAAACATAATTAACATTAGACTATATTCAATTCAACATGAAAAAGACGATGGACACAAGAGCAAGACTAATCAAAAGAGACAACTGAATTTTTTTTATAAGATCAGCGTTCCGTTTTAATATGATCACGTCATATTTTATGAATATTTCCTGAAGATGGTCTTTTAGACCGAAACGTCCGACGTTGACATTATATTAACATTAAAAGAGCATAATTGTATTTTAGGATTTTTGTATGTTTTTCCGTAAATTTTTCTTCATATATATATATATATATATATATATATATATATATATATATATATATATATTAAATTAATAGGAAAACAATGAGGTTTATAATTCAGAGTTAATTCTTATCATTTATATCTCGGAGGGTTATTAGAATAATTAACAACCTATCAAGAAAATTTCACTAGAAAGAAATAATAGAGTACTGAAAAGAGTAATCTCACAGATGAAGAGTATTCTTGAAGCAACAGAAATATGGTTCTACAGAAGGCTGCTGAGGATACCATAGACCAAACATGTGAACAAGGGCAAATTTTTAGAGAAAATAGAAACAAAAAAGAAGGCGTGTACTTAACATCATGAAGAGACAGTTGAAGTTTTTAGGAAAAATAATGAGAAAAAAATGCATGGAAAATGTGATACTCACAGAATAGATTAATGGCAAGAGGAAAAGAAGGAAAACAACGTATAACCTACTTAGTGAGCTTGAGTAAATGCAGTGGTGAGGAGAGATAACAAAAAGGCAACAGTTCTTAAGGACAGGAAACTGTGGAGAGCCATGGTCATCCTCGTCCTAACTGGACGCGACACAATGAAGTAAAAAGAGAAAGCGCTTGAGTTAATGGAATGCGGAACGCGGAACAAGATTTAGGAGTAATAATAAAAAGACAACGTTTAATAGGAGCGACAAAGAACAGGAAATTGTGGAGAGCCATGATCGCCAACGATCTGAAAGAACACGGTACAATGAAGAAGGAGAAATAGCTTGAGTAAATGGATGGCGGAAAAGTGTTAACGAGAAAAAACAAAAAGACAAAATTTATTAAGGTCTAAAACGACAAGAAATTGTGGAGAGCTGTGATCGCCAACGTTGTTGAGGGAACATGGCACAATGAAAAAGAAGGATAATACGCTTGGGTAAATGGATAGCGGAACAGGGTTTAGAAGAAATAACAAAAAGACAAAATTTATTAAGAGCTACAAATGAGAGGAAATTGTGGAGGGCCATGATCGCCCACGTTCTGAAGGGACACGGTACAATAAAGACGTAGGAGAATGCGGTTGAGTAAATGGATAGCGGGACAGTTGTAAGGAGAAATAGCAAAAAGACAACATTTATTAAGAGCTACAAAGGAAAAGGAAATTGTGGAGAACCATGATCATCTACGTTCTAAAGAGACACGACACAATGAAGAAGAAAGATGAGCTTGTATAAATGAATGTCAGGACAAGGTTTAGTAAATATAACGAAAAGACAATGTTTATCAAGAACTACAAAAGACAGGAAATCGTGGAGAGCCATGATCGTCTTCGTTTTAAAGGAACACGGCCCATAGAAGAATAATTTACACGCTTGTTTCTCGAACACTGAGCTTTATGGACGATTTTGTAAACCTCTGTACCCATCTGTATACAACATTTCCCGTCGTGCAAGTGTCTTCTTTCTCCTTTCAATGATACCTCGGAGTATTGAAGTTAGTAAACAGCATGGCCTTCTTGGGGCCATTTCTTGTATGTTTGCTTAGTTTCCGGGAGATAAGTTTCGCTAGTCCCCTCCGATATGCCTTTCCTGTTTTGCAGTCAGGATCACAAAACAGTTCCTAATAAAATGCATTTAAAGAGAAAAAAAAATGTTCTTAATGCATTCATTGAATTTTTGTAATTAAGTATTTGAGATGAAATTTGAATGACAAAAAATCATTATTCATTACAATAATGTTTTATTACTCTGACAAGTGCAATTTAAAGCAAAATGCACCATTTAATTTTAACTCGTTTGAATGTTTAACCTCAACTCTTTTGACTGTAAAACCTCCCAAAAGATTAGAGTTTTTCATCATAAATGATCTTTAATAACAATTGTATCAGCTCTGATATCACAATTCAGTTCGATTTAAAATAAACCCGTTAACATCTGCATTTTCCGTGATGAGAAGATAGTATTTCTAATATAAACGTACGTGCTATTTTCCTTAAGTTTTTTTTTTGTTATAATAACGTTTCCTCTGTTGGCTCCTTCCTCAGTTGTATATATATTCGATTAACCTAACATCTAGAAAGGAATACTACCAATTTTCTACAGAAGCAGCTGGAGCAAAAGTCATTATTCAGCGCGGGAAGCAAGTAAAAATTAAAGAAAATGTAAAAGAAAAAAGGACAGAAAATTTTAGAGAGCCATGATTGCCAACATCCTGAAGGGGCACAACACAAAATAGAATATCATTTTAATAAACTGATGATAAGTACTATCCTATGATAGCATTACTGTCTGGTATGTTTTGTTCTATTAATATAAAATGAGGAAAAAAATGACATAATTTAATCTTACACGACTTTATAAAAAAAATGCAAAACACTTCAGTGAATAATGAAATAAAATATATACTATTTACGTATGGACTATTGTCATCAGCTTTATTGCTGTTGCAGGGATGAAGAAGGCGATTATATCCCTTTGGTGGAGATACAGCACATGGGATAACACGCTCCATACAGTGAGTAAAGCGGCAGTCAAATTAAGTTCGTTTTACAGAAGCGAAACTGAGACGTTGCTTTCTTTAACCGGGCAGCTTGCAAACACATGATGCTGTTTCCATTAAGGAATATATCCTTTCCAGATATGGTGTGTGACCCCAGGACTCGCTGTTCTCCGTCCTCGCCTGTGACATAGATGATTCCGGCACGTTTGAATCTGGGGGATCTAAATATGCAGAGTCTCCAGATACAGGAATATCTCCATATTATATGTAAAATACGTTCGTTTTGTTTTCCCTTACACTCTGCTTTGCTGTGTAGATATATCTAATACATTATTTTATTTTATGAGACATGTGTATATATTTATATGTGTTTTGTGTATGTCTTGATACTATAAAAATCTATCTGAGAACAAAGGATGTGTATAATTCTTTTTCCTTGCAGCCCTTCTGTTCTAGCAGTCGACTATTATATATATTATATATATATATTATTATATGACGGATATATTATATTATATTATATATATTATTATATGACGGATAATAATAATGCCCATAATGGGGGAAATGAAAATCTCTCCCGTTATAATAACATTTCAAGCCGATGTGTCATTCCGCGGCTGTATATTGATTCAGGTAACCTAACAAATTATGCAAAAATTCTACAGCAGAATATGGAAAGAAAAACTTCCGTGAGTGCAGTCAAGGGTGAAAATTTGCAGCATTCCACACCGAAATGACCCGAGAGACAATAGTGTAGTGAATTAAAGTGCTGATTCGAGTATTTGGTGATATAGTCCAATTCCTGAGGTAGTCAGTATGTACTTGCACTCATTGGTTTGGGTCGTTTTGTTTAGCGGCATGTCAACACCTTCATGTCAACACCTTCATGTGTTATTTAATGTTGAAATCTGAATATATTTAATATATTTTAATGTCTTCAATTTTAATATATTTTGATACAACTCTTTGTCTTCAACTATAAATGAAGAAATATTGTTTATAATTCTTTTGATATAAAATATATTTTTGGTATTGTAAACATGAAAATTATACGTTCAGACAATTTTGATCCAGTTTGGGGATTTCACTATTTTGCAATAACCAGAACTATAACAGCTAGTATCAACCTGGATCAGGGTGGTCATGGGAACAACATCAATTAAGAAGTGGTACTACGCTTCTCAAAACCACCAGCCTCCTATTCAGAGGCCTTGCTGCTGGATGTAGTTCATCGTCATACCCAGGATTATGGAAACAGGGCAAGCAATAACTGAGCAGTACAAAAATAAAAGCGAAAAACGATATCTCGAGACTTTGGGCCGTGCAGTTTCTGGATTATTATTACTTATTTCCCAAATAAGTCAAGGTTTTCTTAGCGATTCAGGCAGCTCTTTGTGACGTAATTTAGCAATCGGAAAATATATTCCACGAAACACTCTATATATCGGGACCAACTGTGGTTCATTTTATATCTTAAACTTATTTACTTATTGAAATCATCATCATCATTATCATAATCATCAGTCTTTTGAAAGCTTAAATAGTCGTGGGGAGGACCTAAGGGCCGGAGAATCAAACTCTTCCAGACTGATCTGCCGGCAGTGGCCGTCAGGATATCAAGCATTGTCAATGTGATACCATACATACGGACGATAATGGGTAATACCCCATTCATATAAATCCAGTAGTAAATACTGTATTTTGTTTCGCAGTTGGAGATTTGTTTCCAGCTGTACTGGTCAAACTCTCTGCCTCTGGGCAGAGAGGATCTCTAGAAGAGGCTATGTTGAAGTGCAGAGTATCATCTCGGGAAACAGCTACCTGACCCTGTTTTATCTAAACTACACTTGGAATATCACTAAATAGGCCACCTCAAGGCGGTATAATTGTTAGCAATCTTGTCTCGCTACCGCAGTTATGACTGAGTAGAGAGTTCTACCCTACCTGGGTGCCCCATACTTGGAAAATCACTATATAGGCCACCTCGAGTGGGCGTAATGGTTAGCAAGCTTGTCTCGCTAGAACAATTACGACTGAGTAAAGAGTTCGATCCTCACTGGGTACACCATACTTTCAGCGTTGTGACATATCTAAGCTCCGCTCGGAAAATCTCTAGCGTGTAAACCCCTCCATTGAGGGGTATACACATTCTGAACGTGCCGGGCGCAGGGGTCCGTCTCTGCGCTAGTCGTATCACAGCTATGACTAGCTTGGACAAGTTATGACCAACTAAGACCAGAGTCCTGAGTGAAGATATTGTGTCACAACCGAACTCAGTGATGGTTCAAGTAAATTCATATTCATTTTCTGGTATGTGAGACATCTCGAGGCGGTGTAATGGTTAGCAAGCTTGTCTGGCTACAACAATTATAACTGAGTAGTGAATTCGATCCTAACTGGGAGCCCCATACATTCGACCTTGTGCTACATTGAAGCTAAGATCTGAAGCCTGGGTGAAGGTATTCGAGTCCCCATGTTAAATAACTGACCTTGTGTCACAATCTGACTCAGTGATGGGGTCAAGTAAATACATATTCATTTTCTGGTATGTTTGCCTGCATCTTTTGTGCACGGCAGACTTTGATATATCATCAAATTCTGAAAGACTATTTCGTTTAAATAAATAACCGAATAGTAAATTCATAAAACAAAATTTTAAAAAATAATACCACCAAAAACACCCAAGATATAAAATTGCAGTGTTACTTTCCTTGCCCGAATGTATTCCATATTATTACGACCTGGGAGCGGTCGTCCTAATAGCCCTAGAGGTAGTATTCAAATGACAGGTTTGGCTAGCAATTATAGACGCTGGATGTGGGCCAGAACTAACAGTGATGACTGTTTTCGTTTCATTTCCGATTCACTGTTGTTGCTTTTGATGATGTCACATGAAAAATTCTTTAAATGTTCAGGTAAAAGCTCATCAATCATCTAAAATTGTTTCAAGCTTCTGCATTTACCTATAGAAAAAGTACGCGTTGTACAAAAATAAGACTACTAATGCATAGTAATGTCTGGTCACTCATTTCCGATTATCTCCGTCTGCTGTAATTACTTTCACATCCCTATTACACCCCAAGCTCAGGCAGATTCGTGCCTGTTCAACGCCAACCGGAGCCCACCGGGGCTTCACACTGCAATTATGTTGAGTGAACATTAATTACAGTTTCTGGACGAGAGCGTAATATCTGCCGTGATCAACAAGCTAAAAATAGCCAGTACGCTCAACCCCTCGACCCCGATGACTTGTGATTTTATGCTAGCACAATCACCGGTAGAATGCAGAAAAAATTCAATAAAAGATAAATTAGATCTCCTTTGTCGTTCGTTTTCAATCGAACATGCTTGAAAAAATTATATTCAGCCAGTTTCGATCGTAGCTAGAGGCAACCGGACGTCTAACCATACTGATGAGCTGTGATACAGCGAAACAGTCTGTCTGTTGATGGCAATATATATTCTTCTGAAGAATTAGTTTCGGTTGAGATATCTAGGGAAGAAGTGTGAGTTTGAAAATGGTGACTATTACTGCTAATAAAGCAAGACTCTTCAGTGAAACGATTCAAGTTCTCTCAGTCACTGTGTGTTTATCTAAACATAAATACGCTTAAATCACATTCATCCCTGGTGTGCGCCAAAGGCTTATGGGTAGTATCTCCGATTGACGCCAAATGCAGACGGGTTTCGATCCTAGCTGAAGGCAGCCGGAGATCTAGCCACACTGATGAGCTATGACACAGCGAAACAGTCTGTCTGTGGCTTACAATATATATGCTCCTTAAAAATAAATTTCCGTTGAGCTCTTTGGAGAGGTAGTGTGAGTTTGTAACCAGTGGCTATTACTGCTAAAAACGCAAGACGCTTCGGTAAAACGAATCGAGTTCTCCCGGTCACTGTGTGTTTATCTAAAAATAAATACGCTTAAATTCACCTTCATCCCTGAAAACGGCTTAGTGGTAGAATCCTTGACTGTCGTCAAAGTTAGAAGAGATTTCGATCCAATCTAGAGGCAACTGGACGTCTAGCCACACTGATGTGCTGTAATGCAGACTTGGATGACAATATATATATATATATATATATATATATATATATATATATATATATATATATATATATATATTGCGATAGGTAAATTGTAACCATTTTATATATATTGTGCATTATTTATTTATCTTTGTTTATTTTTAATTTCATGCATTGTTTATTTTTTTTTATTTTACCGACAGCACAGTATAGTAGGGTCACTTAGGCACCTTGTCTGTGGAAAAGCGCACCATGACAAAATTCACTTTGCCAGAAATTTGGAAACGGCATGCTGTACTGCTTCGCATTCGCGCCGGAATCTCCAATACGAATATTTCAGTGTGATTGGCTGCCAATCTGAGGACAGTGCAGATGATTCGGAATGAGTTTAAGGAATCTAATGATGATTACAAAGGTGTTTGGAGTGATCACTAGTGATGGGTAAGTTATGCCTCCATACATCTTCCCACAGGGCTTTAGACTCAACGTGGAAACATTGAGGAGGTAGTGTGCCTTGGGTCAAGACGGTGGCTGCTGGAATACCCTATGCCTGGCTACATGACACTGCACCATAGAACGCAAACAGACAGCCCAGCCATGCGTATCAGGCAATTTATACGACCGCATTACCTGTTACATCTGGCTACCTAACAACTCCGGGCTTCAACTTCCTTTATTATTATGTGTTGGGGAGCAGTTGAGCAAGAGACTAACAAAACTCTTTGTAGTACCAAACATGAACTGAAGGCATAGATTTCAGCAGCATTCACCAACATAGACAAGGAGACCGTCCAGAAGAGATGGAGGAGATTTCGAAGTTTTCTGAAGGTTGCGATTGAAGCCCAGAGCGATTTTTTTTAAGCGTGTCGCCCCAAGCAAGGCGAGAAGCCACGTGCACGCAAGGGTTTACAGAGAGTTGGAGAGAGAGTAAACAGGAGTGATAGAGGAAAGGATGAAGAGAAGGATAGGAGATAGATCAGGGCATCTGGAGACGTCAATTAACATTACATTTGAATAGTTCAAGATTATAGCTATCAGGGAAACAGGAAAAGGGGCGGGAGTTCCACAGGCGAGAAGTACGAGACATGAAGCTATTGGAGTAGAAGAGACGGCTACATTTAACAGTTTCGACAGTGAAAGGGTGAGAGCGAGTTGCCAGCCTAATTGAACGCTTAAATTCATGAAGTCTGGGAACCAGCGAAAGCAGCTCATCGGAGTAGTTACCGTGAAAGTATTTGTAAAAAAAAAAAAAGACAGAGGGAGGCGACGATACGTCTGTGAGAGAACGATTTCATGGAGTAAATTTACTCTTTAATATCTGAAGATATTTTTTGTGTAAATTTGGTAAATATATCTATTAAAATGAGTGTTATTTTCATATTTGCGTATAATTTAGATGATAATTTATCCATCGCACCATATATATATATATATATATATATATATATATATATATATATATATATATATATATATATATATATATATATCTAAAACGTGAACTCTGATCAATACCTAGGTGGGTGACCGTTTGGGAATTCCAGGATATACAGGTGGGCAATTAATAATGGCTGGGAGGTGGAATTCGGATTTACAATATTCATTTGCGTTAAATTCACTTACGTTCCTCCCTTGCGATCAAAACGGTATAGTCTATTATTTCTCCGGTAATGACTAGGCTTTTCTTTCTTTCTTTCTTTCTTTCTTTCTTTTTATAATTACGTCCACAGTTGTATTTTTTCTTTCCTTTTTATAATTGCATCCATTTTTTTTCTTTCTTTCTTTCTTTCTTTCTTTCTTTTTTATAATTACGCCCACAGTCGTACTTATTTCTCTGGTTTTTATTATTATTAGGTTAGTGCAAAAATAATGTCGATTTTTGACGTATTATTTAACGTCAAAAACCGACATTATTTTTGCACCAACCTAATACATTCTTTCTTTCTTTCTTTCTTTCTTTCTTTCTTTCTTTCTTTCTTTCTTTCTTTCTTTCTTTCACACCCAGAATTCAAAGAGCGTCCCTGATATGTCTTCTTCACTTCTTTCTTTCATTCCTTCTTTTTCTCATTGCAACATGAAATAGTCTATTATTGCCGAGGTAATTAATGGCAGGGAATTTCTTTTTTTTTTCCTTTCTGTCTTACGTTATACCTACCTTCGTTTCTTTCTTCTTTCAATGTCGTTGCGTTCACTTTCTTTCTTTCTTTCTTTCTTTCTTTCTTTCTTTCTCTGAAACAAAATAACGTCTATGACATGTCTTTTCCAGCTTTCCTTGAGAACAAAAATGAATAGTCCATTATTAATGAGGCAATAACTGGGCATATCTTCTTTCTTTCTTTCTTTTTTTCTTTCTATCACTGAAATCAGACAGTATCTCTGCTATGTCCCTTCCGTCTTGAAGACGTTGTCAATCAATGCTCACCAAAGTTTTGCTAATAAAATTGTTAAAAAGCATGAGTCTTCTTCCTATTGATAATTGAATGGTTTCCTGTTGGCGATTTTATCGATTAAAAATCTTCTAGTTAACTGGCCGTTAAAACTCGTTAAAAGATCTTCCGTCCTTTCAGAGGCCTTATTTTTTATTCTAGTTTTGTTAACAAACTCCCTCACACCCAACTCATTGGAGTAAGGTTGACGATTTAGTCACTGGCCGTTTAACCATGAATTTTAAATATATGCAAGAACAGAAGTTTTAACATTCTAAACATATTATTATTATTATTATTATTATTATTATTATTATTATAAGTTAAATTCAAATTCCATTCTTACATTGCAGACATTATAATCAAGCAGGTACAGAAACCTATCTGGTTTAATTGCGCCGTATTGCAATAGCAAAAGCCAAAGAAAATCCTAACACACAAGGATCGTTCATTAGAAACAAAGAAAATAGTGTTAACCAGCTATGTAATATCAATCCTCGTATAACAGTGAATGCGAGACAATTTCCTTACAGATAAAGACGAAACTTGAAGCGTCAGAGATATTAATATACAGAGGGAATATGAAACGTGTATGAACAGAACACGCGAGACCACTGTGTTAGAGTATGTAATTCACGTTAGCAAATAACGGAAGTTGAAATTGAATTCATTGTGGATTACAAATCTTTAATCAAAGTGGGCTTGATCTTTGGTGACTTTCCTATGTACTGAGTTCACCATAAGTGAGACCAAAATAAGCTTTTTACTCGTTATCACCTCAGAATTTCAAAATATCTGGGCACAACGGAAAATTTAACTTGAAGCTAACTTCAACCCTGTCAAGTGTATAATTGGGCATCAAAGGACATCGGTGGCCTAAGAAATAAAAAAAAATACACGGGAAGTAAACGCAACTGAATTTATCGGTGGGTTAGGCAATATGAACAAAAAAATGACGCAAATGAATTTAGGGTAACATCACAGTCACAACGTGCACAATCGGAACACGTAGAATAAAGGTATATTAACCAATATAAACAGGAAGTTGACGCAAATGAATTTAGGGTAACCTCATAGTCTGAAAGTGCACAATCGGACCGCGTAGAATAATGGTATGTTAATCAATATAAACAGGAAGTTAACGCAAATGAAAGTAGGGTAACCTCATAGTCACAAAGTGTCCAATCGTACTGCGTAGATTAACGATATGTTAACCAATATAAACAGGAAGTTAACGCAAATGAAAGTAGGGTAATCTCATAGTCAAAAAGTGCACAATCAGACCGCGTAGAATAACGATATGTTAACCAATATAAACAAGAAGTTAACGCAAATGAAAGTAGGGTAACCTCATAGTCACAAAGTGCACAATCGGACCGCGTAGAATAACGATATGTTAACCAATATAAACAGGAAGTTAGGGCAAATGAATGTAGGGTAACCTCATAGTCACAAAGTGCACAATCGGACCGCGTAGAATAACGATATGTTAACCAATATAAACAGGAATTTAACTCAAATGATAGTAGGGTAACCTCATAGTCAAAAAGTGCACAATCGGACCGCGTAGAATAACGATATGTTAACCAATATAAACAAGAAGTTAACGCAAATGAAAGTAGGGTAATCTCATAGTCAAAAAGTGCACAATCAGACCGCGTAGAATAACGATATGTTAACCAATATAAACAGGAAGTTAACGCAAATGAATGTAGGGTAACCTCATAGTCACAAAGTGCACAATCGGACCGCGTAGAATAACGATATGTTAACCAATATAAACAAGAAGTTAACGCAAATGAAAGTAGGGTAATCTCATAGTCAAAAAGTGCACAATCAGACCGCGTAGAATAACGATATGTTAACCAATATAAACAGGAAGTTAACGCAAATGAATGTAGGGTAACCTCATAGTCACAAAGTGCACAATCAGACCGCGTAGAATAACGATATGTTAACCAATATAAACAGGAAGTTAACGCAAATGAATGTAGGGTAACCTCATAGTCACAAAGTGCACAATCGGACTGCGTAGAATAACGGTATGTTAATCAATACAAATCGGAAATTAACGCAAATGAATTCATAGTAACCTCATAGTCACAATGTGCACAATCGGAACACATGGGGTAACGGTATGTTAACCAATATAAACAGGAAGTTAACGCAAATGAATTTATGGAATGCACACACAAGGCAACCGGATGACAGGAAGTTATAGAAACTCACAAAAAATATGCAATGTACTTAACATCATTGTGCGTGAAAGATCGAAATTCAGTAAAAAGTAAAAAAAAAAACTAAATGTTCGCCATGTCCAATTTTAATGTAACAGGGTGCTAATATGAAAAATGGATTATTTAACTTATGGAAAATTTAGTCACTCATTCTAATAGAATATTGCAAATATAATATTGTAGTGGACCGTGGATGTGATGTTGTTGAGTAGACGTAGAACACATGTGGGTTCAGATTTTCCTGCTAGCCGGCTCAACTACATGAGAAAGTTGGACTTTAAGTCCAAAGAAGAAGGCAAATAAAAACAAACACAAGACCGATAAACATATGTATACAAATATATATATTAATAACAAGTTAAATGGAATCAGTTACAAAGGACAAAGTGTGTGTGTGTGAATATTATACATGTGCTTGTGTGTGTATTGTGCTTAGCGTGTTCCCAGCATTTGGGAAACGCTATCCCTGTGAGCGCTTACATTTTCGAGGTGGTAAAGCTGAAAGCCTGAGGAAAAAGAGAGATTTACCTCCAGGTGTCGGCCCAAAGGCCTGAGAGAAAAAAAGAGAAAGAGGCGAAGGGTCAGCGACTATTTATAGTCAGGGAATAGCGACCCCTGGTGAAAGGGTTAACGAACTAAAGGAGGAGTTAACTCCGACAATATTATACAGGATCTTAAAATAAAATATAGGATCTTAAAATAAAAAAAAAATGCAGGATATTAAAATAAAAAAAAATTATACAAAATGCGATCGTGCTGGAAATCAGAAAGTGTTGTAATTTGGGGGCTCATAAAAGAAAGTCGGCTTGGAAAATAGAACATGCTCGAGGTATATTAAGGAAAGGATATGTACACGGAAGCATTGACTAACCCAGTTAACAGTATGATCATGATATACTTCTGAAACCTTGTTGATACGTTGCAATTCAGACCAGACAACAGGTTCGTTAACAGGGTTGCAACATCTTCCAGCAAAACACTTGTGGGTTAAAATATTACCGTTCGGCCAGATTATTATCCACGAGTGAAAAATAAAAATCAAGAAAATCAGATTCTATTTTTGGATTGTAATCTACTACTAAAAAGCGAACGAAGTAGAGATGAGGTGTAGCTGAAGGGTAGGGAAACAATCTAATTGATGTTTTCCATGTACCGCCCTTCTCCATGAGCCCACCTCGTCTCACTCTCTCTCTCACTCACTCTCTCTCTCTCTCTTTCTCTCTCTCTCTCTCCTTCTGTCTTTGGCTATTGGTTATTTTATAGCCAACATGATTCTTTGTCATGTCGTCCTTGTCTATTGTCTAAAAAAGTAATTTATCTTCATTCAGCGACTTCTCTTTGTCTGGTCCGCTTTTGAATCCCACATCGCGATGCAAATAATCATCGGTCAACAATAAGTGTTAAAAATTCATTTGTGAGACAAGTCAGGTCAAAGTGTTTTTCATTTAACTAGACCTCATCTAAATGATATTGCTACATCACGTAGAATTTGTAGAACGGTTTTTGTAGACATCCAAGAATGTGCCCGCAACGTTACCTTGTAGCATTTAAAATAATTTACCTTGTAAAATTACTGTTAACTAAATTAACAGATTTTATTTTTTTCATTCGACATATATTTATTATTTTAAAGGTTATTCATGGCGAATATCCGATCATTGGGATCGGATAATCATTAAGAATAATATTTAAGTTGGACCCAGATGGGGACTCAAATACAAGTGGAAGGTACGTTTTATTTATTATGTTTTCACGATTAAGCAGATCGACAGAATAACTGCTGTTTAAAATAAACTGTATTCGTGTAAATCTGTCGGATATTATACATGTGGAGGAAGCGAGATTAAGTCTACTGAAAAGAATGTGGAAATTTGAAAGATAAATCTTGGCAGGCCTTGAATAGAATCGATTTCATTTGTAAATCTGATCTACCAGACAACCCCAAACAAGGATTCTTTCGAGCCACTGTAGAGGCGGTGTCACCATACATTAAATAGGATGTCACTGCCCGGACATTAAAAAATACCCTACAGTCTAAACTTGATTGAAACTACACTTGGAATGTTGAGAGCAATAATCAGCATCTTCTGGAGACAACATTTAACTAACACACAACTATATGGAAACATCCCTGATATTTTGACAATATTACACGGAGGTAGAAAGCCCTCTGCAGCACACTGCTTTCGAGCAAAACAAGCGAGTGCTTTGGATATCTAACCGTGTCAAAAGAAGAGTTAGTCGCACAGTAACCACGTACATTGATGTTGTATACAAGTAATTGTTGATAAAAAAACAAAAAAAAACAAGAGGTTGCAGATAAATAGTGTATTGAAAAGTAAGTAAAATAGAAGAGTGATACACGATTTCGGAGTGTGTGTCGGTTGAGCAGCGTTCAGTCTATGTCACTGTTATACTGAGCAGTCCCACCCATGTGGCATAAGGCCGAGTTTAACGTAGGTCATCCGAGACCATAGGCTCGGCCAAAAAGTTCCCCGTAGAATGTGCTAAACGGTTTGGAGTCTGTCTATTTCTCCGGACGAAAATCTGCCCTTCGAAAGAGACTCGTCCAGGTTCATCTATGGCAAAAGCAGAGAGTTCGACAGGAGCTGCGAACAGTTGCAACCTCGGTAGAACAGTATCACTGTTAATATTTAACAGCGCCCCCTACACATGAGGACAACAGTCCGAACAATGTAAATAGTGTAAATAATTACAATGACTCATCTCGGAAATCTAGGAGAAATAGAAGAGGCCGGAGACTACAATGGACTAAATGTCTTGAATATGGCAACAAAGACGAGGACAACAGTCTGAACAATGTAATAAGTGTAAATAATTACAATACCTCGTGTCAGATATATAGATAGATATAGGAGAAGGCCGGAGCGTACAACGGTCTAAAACTCGTGAATATGGCAACGAAGATGACGACAACAGACCGAACAATGTAAATAGTGTAAATAATTACAATATCTCATCACAGAAATATAGACAGATATAGAAGAAGGGCGGAGCGTACAACGGTCTAAATATCGTGAATATAGCAACGAAGATGAGGATAACAATCCGAACAATGTAAATAGTGTAAATAAATTACAATATCTCATCACAGAAATATAGACAGATATAGAAGAAGGGCGGAGCGTACAACGGTCTAAACGTCGTGAATATAGCAACGAAGATGAGGACAACAGTCCGAACAATGTAAATAGTGTAAATAATTACAATAGGTCATCTCAGAAATATAGACAGATATTATTTGACCAGTGTAATTTTTTTAGTTGCCATAACAATTTCATAACATTTGGTGTCAGGAAATTTTTATTCACAACTTTATATTAGTGTCGCCATAAAGTCATAAATTTTCAAACCAAAACACAAGGTGTCTGCAACGCTGTAAGAATGCTTCTTGTTAACTGGAAGCACATCTTAATTTTCTTAATTATTTCACGCTAAGAAACCAATACAGCTACTAAGACGTAAGTGGCGGGGGTAATGCATTTGACAGTCTACTACACTATTTCAATTTTTCGGACTATTGTCCTCATCTTTGTCGCCATATTTATTACAACGTTTCGGCCGTTGTACGCTGCGGCCTTCTTCAGATGTTTGGAATGTCGAACTTTAACCTTTATTCGCTCAGTGGGGGAGACTGTTCTAGTTCCACGTGCCATGTCTAATGGATGTCAGTTATCAGTTATCTCCTGTTAATTCCCCTCTCCAAGTTCTCCACCCACTTAACCAATTATTAAATTCAAAGTCTTTGGATGCTGTCACTGGATCTAACTAACGCATTCGTCCACTGTGACATGCCTACCCTAGTGAACGAAATAAAGCGTTCAATTCGACATTCCAACCACCTGAAGAAGGCCGAAACGTTGTAATAAATATGGCAACAAAGATGTGGAAAATAGTCCGATTAATGTAAATAATGTACATAATACTTCATCTGAGAAATATAGACAGATACTGAAAGGCGAAAAAGTTGTAATAAATATGGCGACAAAGATGAGGACAATAGTCTGAATAATGTAAATAGTGTACATAATACCTCATGTCAAAAATATTGACTGATACTGAAAGGCCGAAACTTTGTCATAAATATGGCCATAAAGATGAGGACAATAGTCCGAATAATGTAAATAGTGTACATAATACCTCATCTCAGAAATATAGACAGATACTGAAAGGCCGAAACGTTGTAATAAATATGGTGATAAAGATGAGGATAATAGTCCGAGTAATGTAAATA
>OZ010612.1:54714639-54724639 GCA_963932145.1 Acanthosepion lycidas
TCTTTCCTCATACATTATTTTTTCTTTCATTTCTTCTTTTCTAACAATTTCTCTCTTTCCTCCTTTCTTTCAAAATTTCTTTCTTTCTTTATTTTTCCGAATACATTCATTCATTATTCATTTATTTATTTCCAGATTTCCTAATATTTTTTTCTTTTTTCTTCCTTTACAAATTTCTTAATCGTTTCGCTCTTTCCCTCTTTTCTTTTTCCAAAGTTTATTGAGATTTATTTCTTTATTTTCTTCCTCTTTTCTTTCGGTCGTTTTTTTATTCTTTCTTTCTTCCTTTCTTTCTTTCTTTCTTTCTTTCTTTCTTTCTTTCTTTCTTTCTTTCTTAATAGACTTTTCTTTTATCTTTCTTTATTTTTCAAATTACCTAAAGAATTGATTCATTCTTACTTTCCTCCTTTCTTAAATTTTAAAATTTCCTGATATTTTTCTTTTCCTCTCATTTCTTATTTCTTTCTTTCTTTCTTTCTTTCTTTCTGTCTTTCTTTCTTTGAAAATTTCCTAATCCTTTCTTTCTTTCTTTCTTTTTCTTTGTTTGTCTGTTTGTTTGCTACTTTCTTTCTTTCTTTCTTTCTTTCATTCGTTCTTTCTTTCTTTCCCTTTTCGTTCTTTTCCTTTATTTCTTTTTTTCTTTATTTTTCAAATTACCTAAAGAATTTATTCATTCTTACTTTCATCCTGTCTTACATTCAAAATTTCCTGATATTTTTTCCTC
Source organism: Acanthosepion lycidas (assembly GCA_963932145.1). Classification (NCBI taxonomy): domain Eukaryota; kingdom Metazoa; phylum Mollusca; class Cephalopoda; order Sepiida; family Sepiidae; genus Acanthosepion; species Acanthosepion lycidas. The sequence goes on from OZ010612.1 coordinate 54,715,364, forward strand.
TAATTTCTTCTTTCTTTCTTTCTTTCTTTCTTTCTTTCTTTCTTTCTTTTTTCTTTCTTTCTTTCTTTCTTTCTTTGAAAATTTCCTAATCCTTTCTTTCTTTCTTTCTTTCTTTCTTTCTTTCTTTGCTCTTTCTTTCTTTCTTTTTCTTTACGCATCATCTGTTTCCTTTTTATTCTTTGTATTCCTTCATTCTTTCTTTCTATCTATCTTTCTTTTTTTTTTTCTGTCTAAATAGATTTTCTTTAATCTCTCTTTATTTTTCAAATTACCTAAAGAATTGATTGATTCATTCTTTCTTCCTTTCTTACATTCAAAATTTCATTACATTTTTTTTACCTCACATTTCTTCTTTCTTTCTTTCAAAACTTCCTAATCCTTTCTTTCTTTCTTTCTTTCCTTTTTTTTTCTTTGTTTGTCTGTTTGTTTGCTCCTTTCTTACTTTCGTTCGTTCGTTCTTTCTTTCTTTTGCTTTACGCATCATCTCTTTCTTTTTTATTCTTTGTATTCCTTCTTTCTTTCTTTCTTTCTTTCTTTCTTTCTTTCTTTCTTTCTTTCTTTCTTTCTTTCTTAATAGATTTTTCTTTTATCTTTCTTTATTTTTCAAATTACCTAAAGAATTGATTCATTCTTACTTTCCTCCTTTCTTACATTCAAAATTTCCTGATATTTTTCTTTTCCTCTCATTATTTCTTCCTTTCTTTCTTTCTTTCTTTCTTTGAAAATTTCCTAATCCTTTCTTTCTTTCTTTCTTTCTTTCTTTGTCTCTTTGTTTGCTCCTTTCTTTCTTTCGTTCGTTCGTTCGTTCTTTCTTTATTTTCCTTTACGCATCATCTATTTCTTTTTTATTCTTTGTATTCATGCATTCTTTCTTTCTTTCCTTCTTTCTTTCTTTCTTTCTTTCTTTCTTGTAGATTTAAGCTTCATTTGTTTCTTTTTTTGTTTCTTTCTTTCTCTCTTTTCATTTTGTTTATTTTATCCTTTTTCATTCTTTGAACTTTACTTATTTATTTATTTCAACTTGATGTTTCCTTTTTCTCTACCATTTATTCTTTCTTCTTTTGCTTGTTCTCTTTTGCTTATATATTTCCACGGTTTTATACCTGATCCTCGATTACCTCAACGATATTTCTGGGTTGATCAGTACTCAGCTCGGTATCTATGCTGATGACACAACTATCTGTTGTTAACTGGGGCAAGAAATGACTTGTTAATTTCAAAACATAAAAAAACAGCTCTCTCTTATAAACCTTTGAACCTGCAAAATCTAAGAGAAAGCGTATGCTGTCAATATGATTTTTCACCATTCTATATGGTTGATTTATCTGGGTTATTATTATCATTAATATTATTAGTATTATTATTGTTGCTCTTGTAATAAAATAAATACATCTTATCTTCCCTCCCGCCTGTAACCATCCACTATAATAAATAAACGTTTTCAGTGCTAAAGCTGATTTAGTAAAATAAGGTTTCATAAGTTTCTACTTAGAGTAGTTGCTATTATTATTATTATTATTATTATTATTATTATTATTATTATTAGGTTGTCCCAAAAGTTCGTAAACACTTCCGAAAAATTGAATTTTTATGCAACACAATCCAGTAAATTCGAGACAAGCGATGGGTTCAAAGAAGGGCAAGAGACACGGTCGGTTCCAAAACAAGAGCGATTCGGCAAGAAAGTCATGTTGTGCGTTTGGTGGAACTTTGAAGGAATCGTGTATTTTGAGTTGGTTCCGAATGGTCGTGCCATCAGTGCCGAACTTTACTGTCAGCAACTGGAGCGGGTCTATGAAAAGTTGAAGCAAAAGTACCCGGCTCTGATCAACCGAAAGCGCGCTTTGATGCAGCAGGACAATGCCAAGCCACACACCGCCAGGAAGACCAAAGACAAGTTTGAAGGGCTTGACAGTGTTGAGGTTCTGCCACATCCAGCCTACAGTTCTGACTGTGTTCCATCAGATTACGGCCTTTCCCGCTCAATGCAACACTTTCTGAAGGGCCACCGATTCGACTCCTTTGATGAAGTCGAGGAAGCGTGTCAAGAATTCTTTGATTCGAAGCCGACTGAATGGTACTTTCACCAGATCCGAAAGCTTGCAGGTGGATGGCAGAAAGTCTTGGAAAATTATTGTCTTTATTTTGAGGAATAATTTTTGTTGTTTTTGTTATTACTTGGCAAGTAAAATTTCAAATATGTGCAAGTGTTTACGAACTTTTGGGACAACCTATTATTATTATTATTATTATTATTATTATTATTATTATTATTATTATTATTATTATTATTCCTTTGATTTCTCGTGTGTACTCATTTCTTTCCGGAGACCTTCTCATTTCATACCAGAGACCTAAGGTCAGAAATAGCATCATGACACTTTCCACTGTGCAATATTTTACATAGATGAAGCCCTTCGTAAGGTGTAGGCTGTAGTCCTGAGAAAGCATGGGCTAACAGGAATCCTTTCTGAAAGTCTAATGGAATCTTTCCCAATCAATCCGGGGTCTCCAACTACAAATGGTAATGTTAATGTCCTCATGCAGACATTTTTTAGACTTCTATTTCAAGGTCTTTTATTTTGATATTTTTCTGAAGATGTTTAAAATTCATTGCAGTCTGCAAAGACTGCCATATCAATAAGAATGCACTTTTTTTTATTTGCGGTCTCTAATAATTAAGATTAGATTTGATTGTTCTGTCTGTATGTATTATGTAGTCCCATAGAATTGTAACAGATCCTATCTCCGTAACCGGATCAAGGTGGTGTTCATACCAGTTTCTTTGAGTTTCCTTCCCGTAGAAGTTGCAGATTTTCCAGTGCAGATATTGGCCCACTCTGTCATGCCGTGTTTTATATTCAGTGGGTACTTGATACAATTTATCAATTATTATTATTATTTATTATTATTATTATTATTATTATTATTATTATTATTATTATTATATCTCCTTTGATTTCTGGTGTGTACACATTTCTTTCCGGGTCCCGCCCAGAGATCTAAGGTTACAAATGTCACCATGACATTTTTCACTGCGCAATTAAAAAAATATTTTACATAGATAAAGCCCCTCGTAAGCTGTGTGCTGTACTCGTGAGAACAATTTTTTTTGTATATCTTTAAGGCATGGACTTCCAGGAATCCCTACACTTAGTCTACTGCAATCTTTTCCAACCAGTCCTAGTGCTCCAACTACAACAGGGATTGTTGATGTTCCCATGTAGCACATTTTTTGAGATTTTGATTTCAAGGTCCTTGTATTTTGATAGCTTTTTGAAGAACTTTAAAGATACACTGCAGTCTGCAGGGACCGCCATATCAATAAGGAGGCACTTTTTTGGTTTGTGGTCTGTAATAACAATGTCTGGGTGGTTAGGTTTGATTGTCCTGTCTCTGTGTATTGTGTAATCCCATAAAATTGTAACAGGTGCTATCTCCGTAACCGGGTCTGGGTGGTGTTCATACCAATTTCCTTCAGTTTCATTCCCTTAGAAGTTGCAGATATTCGAGTGCAGATATTGGTCCATTTTGTTATGCCAGTTTTATATTCAGTGGGAGCCAATAGCGCCCAATCTGATACAAGAGTATCAATTGTTTCTGGATATTTATCGCAGAATCAGCATTTTGGTCTAACACAATATTTTACTATATTTCTAGTTAACATGCATTCGTCCTGTGCAGCAAGGGTAAAACCTTCGGTTTCAGATTTTAACCCGGCACTATGTAGTCAATGATGGGTACGGGGATTGTCTACATCAGCTTATTCTACTACTACTACTACTACTACTACTACTACTACTACTACTTCTTCTTCTTCTTCTTATTATTATTATTATTATTATTATTATTATTATTATTATTATTATTATTATTTCCTTTGAATTAAACATTATCTTCCGAGTACAAACCTGATACCTAAGGTCAGAGATTATTATTACTATTATTATTATTATTATTATTATTATTATTATTATTATTATTATTATTATTTTCTTTGATTTCTGGCGTTTACACATTTCTTTCCGGGTCCAGCCCAGTGACCTAAGGTTAGAAATGGCATCATGACACTTTCCACTGACAATATATATATATATATATATATATATATATATATATATATATTACATGGGTTTATTATTATTATTATTATTATTATTATTATAAACAATAATATTAAAAACAGCACTAGCAATAATTATATATAGTGATAAAAGTAATATAATTTCTGGTGAAGAACGCTTGTAATATCAAAAGAAAAAGCATTTGTAGTATCAAATGATAACATCTTTATGTTTAAAGTATCTGTCCCTACGAATATTCACCGGGAAACTAGTAACATTCCCCTGACGACAGGCTACACCTCCGCGAATATCTGAAAATAAGTTGATCATTTAATTGCATTTGTTCTGTTTTGATTTAATTTAAAATTTCTATTTAATAACTGTCTCCCTAATACATTATGTATTACGTAGAAAATACTTTAAAGGAATCCTGATTAATATTTTCCCATCGACAAACACACGCCAAAGGCAAAATCCTGTTCTTCACTAAAGTCTTCTACTTCTCTTTCATTCTCTGTAACTTCATTCATCCTAGTGGTATCGTCGCCATGCCTGGGGCGAAATTATATATATATATATATATATATATATATATATATATATATATATATATATATATATATATATATGGTATCCACAAAGCCATTGCGTTAAACTTAGGATTTTTGTTGCATATTAATATTGACATTATGTTTTCAGATCACGAAGAATTAATAGAAGTTAGCACTAAAATTCGATGAGAATGAAGCCTATACAAGATAAGATGTCTTGCTTTATCGAGACAAAATCGGGAATTCAAACTATTAGGTTGGTGCAAAAATAATGACGTAATAATGTCGTTTTTTGACGTATTTTTTAACGTCAAAAACGACATTATAACGTCATTATTTTTTGCACCAAATTAATAGAACAAAGGACAAAGCGAAATATGGAAAACAATTGTTCCGGTTCGACAATCGATTATAATGATGTCGTGGACAACATAGTCACCTACAGACAGACAGTTTCGCTGTATCACACCTCTTCAGTAAGGTTAAATGACCGTGTGATTCAAAACCGGGATCGAAACGAGGCTGATTCGACATCCGTCAGATATCTTACCTCTAAGCCACCGTCGCACACGGTAAAAAAAGGAAGGGAAATTTAACGTTTTTCTATGGATATGAGTTTGTGACATTGGTTTAACACTTTTGCGATCATCAGACAAATTCATCTGACTGAGATAAGCGTGGGTTTGTAAACAGTGACTTTTACGTCTAATAATACAAAACTCTTCGGTAAATCGAATCGAGTTCTCTTAGTCACTCTGTTTTTATCTAAAAATGAATACGCTTAAATTCACGTACATCGGATCCGTGAGAGAACGTCTTAGTGGTAGAATTTCCGACTAACGCCAATTCAGTTGGGTTTCGATCCTAGCTCGATGCAACCGGATGTCTACTGACACTGAGGATCTGTGATACAGTGAAACATTCTGTCTGAATGATTGTATATATATACACTGCGTGTCAAATTATTATTGAGGTAATTTTTTTTCTAACATTTCAAAAATCGTCCAATGAATTCTCACAAAATTTTCACACAATGTTGGCAACACAGACCTGCGCAATCACAGAAATTTTCGTACTGATCTGCGCAATGTAAACAAACTGGCGCCATATTTGTTATCAGCACGGTTATTTGAGCGTGCCAAATTATAAGAAAAGTGTAAGAATTTAGTGAAAAGATGGGCCGTAAAAGCAGTTTAAGTGATGCTGAAAAAAAAACTATCAACTCTTAACGCTCAAAAGGTAAATCTACCCTATAAATTTCTAAAATGATAGGGAGGTGTCATCAAACAGTGAAAAAGTTCACCGCCGACCCTACACAAGTACACAAAAGGGCAGATAAAGGCAAGCCGATGGTTATTTCCCGTCGTCTCATGTCACGACTTAAACGAGGGGCCATGAAGAACGCTGGACTTACCAGTAAAGAGCTTTTCAGTCGCATTGGGGATCCTACTGTGTCTAAAAGAACTCGGTGTTGGTATCTGAGGGAAATAGCAACAACAGTCAAACCTGTATCGAAGCCTCCGTTGACGAGAAATGACATTCCAAATTGCTTGATATGGGCCGAGGACAATATTAAGATTGACTTCTTTAAAGTTTTGTTCACAGACGAAACTCGAGCAACACTTGATCGGACAGATAGATGGTGCAAAGGCTGGGTAATGAACGGACAGAATCGCCATCATCGTTTGAGACGCCAACAAGGCGGTGGGGGCATAATGATCTGGGGTGGTATCAATGGAAAAACATTAGTGGGCACAGGGAGAGTACCAAATGGTGTTAAAATGAATGTTGATGCATACATAGCGTCTATGAAGGAGCATCTTGAACCGTGGATGAAAAGGTAATGAGTTGCCTTCAGAAGGGTCATTGTTTTTATGCAAGGTAATGCTCCGTCACATGCTGCTCACAAGACTACTGAATATTTGAAACAGTTAGGCTTCAATGGACCTCGAAAAATTAAGTGGCCAGCAATTTCTCCGGATTTGAACCCAATCGAAAAACTTTGGAGCATCATGAAGCGAAGAATGTGCGCCAACGGACGACAATTCAGGAGCAACGCTGAGTTGTGGGAAGCACTTCTTGACATATCTCGCGTCATTACAGCAGATGACATCCTATAACTAACAAATTCTATGGATCGTCGACTTCTTCAAGTAATTTCAAAACTGGGAAAGCACATTCTCTATTAATTTGTTTAAAACTGTGCCTTTGTTTGTATCTGTTACTATTTGTTTGATTATCTTATTTATTAGCTTCTTTTGATCTTAAACATTCACGTGCAACATTAATAAACGTTTCGTTTGATCAATTCTGAGAATTTTACTAAACCTTTCTAATAATTTGGCACGCTCAAATCACCGTGCTGATAACAAATTTGTTTACATTGCAAAATTTCCGTGATTGCACAGGTCACTGTTGCAAACATTGTGTGAAAATTTTGTGTGAATTGATTGGACGGTTATTGAAATATTATAAAAAAAATTATATCGTTAATAATTTGGCACGGAGTGTATATATATATATATATATATATATATATATATATATATATATATATATATATATATGCATACGACTGTAACAGCTAAATTGTACAATTGTTAGATTCAGCTCTGAACCGTTGTATCTTAGAATTAAAAGTAATTAAATATATCTTACTGGAATTCTCCGAGATTTTTCTATTTATGTTTAGGTGTAAATCTGGGGACATTGCTGAGGATTCTAGAAGAGTTGGCTGAGTCTAATGTTGAAGACATCCCGTGCCTAGAAGACGGTAAGTATGGCAACAGGACACGGCACCATGACACGCAAGCAAGAGAAGCCAGTCATGGTTGTTAGAGAATTTCTGCGACCACACCATCTCTGACATCTGTCCATTTAACTTCTCAGACTGCAACCTCCTTGATTATAATTTTAGTGGCGCAACTGCGCGAGAGGCTAACAAAAATCCTTGTAACACCAACAAATAATTGAAGGCAAGATTTATGGCATCTTTCCCCAACTTTAAAACGAGACCGTCCAGAAGAGACGCGGGAGATTCGGGAGTTTGGATATCGTGGTTGAAGACCATAGTCATTTTGTTAAATATATTTTCTCTTTAGTAATTCCAGATATGTTTGTGCAAATTTAGTAAGTATATCTGTTAAAATGAGATGACAGTGTCATTTTCATTTTTCTGTCATTAAAACTTTAATTTATGCATTGCTCGTTGTGTGTATATATATATATATATATATATATATATATATATATATATATATATATATATATTAAGACATTTTTACGTTTATACATTATTTTTTATGTTTATTTATTTGGGATATTTTTCCTTGTGTTTATTTATTTTTTTATTATTTTTTTTTATTTCTTATGTTATATAATTATTTATTTTTAATTTAATCGGTATTTTATTAACGTAGTGAAAATTTTAAAATAGTAGTAAATATATATATATATATATGTATATGTAAATATATATATATATATATATATATATATATATATACATATATATATATACATATATTATATATATATATATATATATATATATATATATATATATATATATAGAGAGAGAGAGAGAGAGAGAGAGAGACAGACAGACAGACAGACAGACAGACAGACAGACAGATGGAGAGTGCAGGCAATATATATATATATATATGTATATATATATATTTGTATATATAAATAAAAAGAAAGAACAGTAAGATATATAATCCGGTGTTCTTATAGATATTTTTATTTTAACAAAATAGTGCTCAATGTAAATTTACAGAGCATTAATATTATAAATAAATTGATATAAAATATGGTTTTTCCGCTACACAGTTCTAACCATGTTTCAAAAATGGAAGGTCCGAATTTAATTTTGTAATGAAATTAAAGACAGTTCCATTTCATCGTCAAGCGTATTTTGGAGTAACTATTAAAATTGTATATATATATATATATATATATATATATATATATTGCATGTAATAGAGAGAGGTGGATCCTAGCAATAAGAAATATTAAAACTGATCGACAAAGAGAGCTCAATATATCTATTATAACAGAACATATAAATTACAAAACAAATCCAAAATTAACTCGCGCCAGTCTTCTTCTACCCTGGACTGGACTCGTCTCCCTATCCGGAATTTAGAATTTATTTTAGACAACAGTCGAGGAAAAGATACCCAATCTAGCCAAAGTGATGCCTCGGCTAGTTTAAAAAAACCCGTGTTGGTGGTATCTCTCTAAAAGGTGAAGACACCCGCGAGAATTAACCCCGTTTTGGACTCACGATCCTTAGTTGGGGTGGGTAAGGTGTTGAATTGAAACTAAAAGACGGGCCGAAACGGTAGTTTAATTATGAGAAAAACCATTAATTATATATAAAGAAATTTAGGTCCCTGCACGAAATACCAAATTATACTAACAACAAATATGTATTAATACAAGTAACAATAAATCGTATTTCGACATTTAATATAAAGAAAGCATAGATTTAGGGGTTTTAACTTTAAGGATATGTTAAATTATTAGGAAATCCAAGCTATACCTGAAATCCTAAATAAAAATGACCCCGGATTCGGAGACGTGTCCAGTCCATGTTTTTAAAAAGATAGACGCAAGGTTGCGACAGCTGAAATAGGCTGTAACCATATGAAGTA
>OZ010612.1:54729639-54789639 GCA_963932145.1 Acanthosepion lycidas
TTCAAATTCTCCTACATATTGAAGGCAAGCTTTCATCTGTCAGAAAAGCTAGGCAAAACAATCGAACGCAGACATTTTCTTATCTGCAAAGTAATGCTGACACAAAGATTCGTAAATATCTGTACATTATATATATATATATATATATATATATATATATATATATATATATATATACACATACACACACGTGTTTCTGTGTGTATGTGTGTGTGTGCACGCGCGTGTGTGTTTAAATAAAAAGGTCTTTTATGTAAAAATGGTCCCAAATCAGCATGCAATCAACTCACAAGCATAATGTCTACAACACCCCCCCCCCCAAAAAAAAAACAGACGCTGGGACGCAGGCCTCATCACGCACGCGCGCACGCGCACACAGACACAAACAAAGAAACACACACACATACGCATACACATACACAGGCACACTTACGAATATACATTATCATCTGAATCCCCCGCACACACAGATATACACACACACACACACGCACTTACGAATATACATTATCACTTTATCATGTTAATCCCGCACATACTCACACGCATACATATTAGGTTGGTGCAAAAATAATGACGTAATAATGTCGTTTTTTGACGTTAAAAAATACGTCAAAAAACGACATTATTACGTCATTATTTTTGCACCAACCTAATATATACGCACACACACACACACACTTACGAATTTACATTATCACATTATGATCTGAATCCCACACACACACATACACATACACAGGCACACTTACGAATATACATTATCACATTATCATTTGAATCCCCCCACACAAACACACATATACACACACACGCTTACGTATATACATTATCACATTATCATACGAATCCCAGTCACATGCACAAACACATACGCACACGCACTTAGGAAAATACATTATGATATTATCATTTGAATCCACCCACACACACTCATACACATACACATACACATACACAAACACACACTTACTAATATACCTTCACATTATCATCTGAATCCCCCCTACACACTTACACATACACTTACACACGCTTACTAATATATCATCATCCGAATCCCACATAGACAAACTGGAATTCTGATATCCTTTCAGGCATAAATCAATATTTACTTCGCTTATTTCTTTCTGTTAGGCTTGAAATCCATTATTCTTTGGGATCTTTGAAAGGAGGCGTCATCACTCCTTGAGTTCAGAACGCCGTGCAGCAAGTCGAATTCACGTGAAGCTTGCTTTACAAAAATGCAGACAAAACTAAAAAATACCAGAATTTCTTTTCTTTTATTCTCCCTCACTCATTCTCTGATGAGTCTTTATTAAAAGTGAACAAATGCTTCCTAATTGTGTTTTAACTTATTACTATGCTGTTGGATTCGGATCCATATTTCATATTGTATTTAATCCCAATTCACACACCCACCCACACGCCCACACCTACACACACACACACCCATATATATATATATATATATATATATATATATATATATATATATATACAAGTATATAATTGGTGTATACGGAATGAATTCTAATAACCAACAATTACTATTCTTAAAAGAGTGCTCAATACAAAGTAGAGCAGATATAATTATTTATTTTAAAAAAATTGTAACATAAATATGTTATAAAATCACTACAAAAATAGGCATTTTGTTTGAACACCCCGGTGTCTTATCAAGTGATCTTGATAAGACACCGGGGGTGTTGAAAAAAAAAAGGCTATTTTTCTAGTGATTTTATAACATATTTATGTTATAATTTTTTTTAAATAAATAATTATATATATATATATATATATATATATATATATATATATATATATATATATAACCATACAAATCTGATCAATATTTAATCATTATTCATTTTTAATCTACTTATCTATCTATATATCTCTTCATTTTCCCTCTCTCTCCCACTCACTATATATATATATATATATATATATATATATATATATATATATATATATATATATATATATATATATATATATATATATATAGCATAATGAGAAGCCACGTATACTTTCTTAATATGTATATATAGAAAAAGTTGCAAATTAAAAATAATAATGTTTTTTTTATGAAAGTATTTATTTATATTTATATATATATATTTGATATTTCAGATCGACCTCAATCTTTCTTCAGAAATAACTGTTTGTTTACAAGTAGCGTCCGTCCCGACATCCGGACGTCACGTGATCTGGAACGCCACTGTATTCGAAAATTCTTAACGTAAAGCTAACTGTAATAATATTTTAGATATTGCTTAAAAAATAAAAAAAAATTAACTATATCTAAAAAAATGTTTAACTATTGAAATATTTATAAAGATTTAAAATACCCAAGTCATTATTTAACACTAGTTTATATGCATTTAATTTTAAAATCCTATATTTTTTCTTTTTTTTCTGCGTCTGTATGTGGAACTGAAATCAGAATCTATCAATAAACATTTACAGTTTTCTAATAAGTGTCCTGATTGATTAAAGTGTTCAGCTATGGAGGAATAATGATTGTTTTGACGTGTGATTTGTTTATGATTGTTGAAGCGAAATCAAATATTATTTCCAGATTCACCAATATATCCACTATTAGGACGTATGGTGCAGAATTAATAGTAGGTTATGTCATGGGTCTCTGTGACACTATTTAGGTCGCTAGAAGGAAAGAAGAAAAAAAGGCAATAATTAAATTTAGGTGATAAGAAGCCACCACGAAAAGGACACTAAGCGATGTAATTCTTTTTTAACAAAGAAACATGCTAAGGGCTTTATTCTCATTAGCGAGAAAGGTAAGGTCGCGGCTGTGTCGGATTTGATTTGATTCATGACGGCGAACCGAATGGTGAAAATTTCAGGTCGTTCAGGTGACCTACAGGGATAATTTTTAAATAAATAAAACTTAATTGGGTCGCAGAAAAATATCCGATTGTATCAACCGCAGAATTGCAAAAACAAAAGACTGATCATTGGCTATCTACGAATATCTTTGAAAAAGGCATCTGTTTTGTGTCCGGAGCTGGCTATGATAAGAAAATTATTTTATCAGGAATAATTAACGCCAGAATGCGATCTCATCAGATGACCACCCACTTGATGCTGGCGAAAAGTCTCGATTGATAAAGTCCAGGTGATTCGGTTAAGATAATAGTCTAAAATTTGTTGTCGGGCAGAAGAAAGGGAAGAAAGGAAAAAGAAAAAAAGGAAGATAATTTTTTTTTCTTTGAGCAAGATTTTTTAAACCGAGGCTAGTCTGGCCACACCCACGCCGCTCAGCGCCCATTTGCTGGATAGTGGCATGAGCGTTAAGCGGAGGTAATCATGTGAAGAGGGAGGGGAGGTCTGTTGCGCCCCCTGAAAAGATAGATGTGAGATGCCACTGTGAGAGAGAGGGGAAACCCGTTGACACCCTCTGAGCGCATGGTGAGATACCAATATGAGAACAGAAGAAGGTGGGAAGAAGAAAGACTTCCAAAAATGGAAAATAATAAAATTTTCCTGACCGAAAACAAACAAGTGGATTGTGGGTTTAGAATTATCAAGGAACCTTAAACCCCGACAAGCCGACCCTGGTTTTGGTCGGCGTCCATATAAGCAGAGTCCCAACGAGTGAAAACCAGTTCAGTTCGGGTTCGAGTGAAGTTCGCTGTTGGAGTTGCACCCGCCTCGCCAACAGCTGACTTGAAAGATTCCACGGAAATCACGACTCAATTTCTAACCAAGAACAATTTATTTTTGAAGAACAACTTAGACTCACACTACCAAAACAAGTTTTACGAAGATCGCCTGAAGTTACACCAAGAACCAGTTTCTTAAAGAACAAACAACTTAAGATCTTAAGACTCGCCTAACAACCACAAAGTGTAACGAATCCATATGGCGGGTTGGGAAGAAGACGCAGTCCTGTATTCAGCAACCATATATAAAATGTTGTTATCCTTTTTTAACACATTTGAACTTTTCGAGTTATTATTTTCTTTTCTTTTACATATACTTGTGCGGTTTTGCCCTTGATCGAACTCGGCTTGCATTACGGCCCGGCGACTGATTGATTTCGTCTGCCTAAGATCAATTCACAACGTGGGTAGGATAGACTGGAAATCAAAACAGTTACTTCGGTAACCAGACATTGGAGGCGAGCTGGGAACGACAAGGCTGATACTGAATCTAACCAGATTCCCATCCGAATCACCAAAAGGTTAGAACGTCACATTTGGCGCCGCGACCAATACCAAGCCAGATGGTGGTCACATGACAGGATAGCACGACATCACATTTGGCGCAGCGACACCGGGGTGAGGTGGGTGTATCGTGATATTGGTGTTGGGAACAGAAAATACATTATCTATTATTAAGTGTTTGCAAACTAAGCAACGAGGTTTGTTACATTTTTAATTTCCTGATTGGTTTGTATTGTTTAGATATTTGGTAGTGGTGAGGATAGCTGATAGGTTAGGTGATTGTCTCTTTGCATTTATGGGTGGTTTATCGAAAATGTCTTTGATCGTTTTGTTTAACTGGAAGTTCTTTTCATCTTGGTCACAGGATATGAAACATCAAGAAACATGATATATGTTTGGAAAGAGCAATCGCAACCGATGAAGTGTGGATTGTGTACAACAATTGTAAGCGGAAACGAAATGAGGGAAATGTTTTTAAACGACGAAGAAGGTGATGTTTCTGCATATGGTTGGTTTGACTCTGCTTCTGTCTATCGAGGGAAGAGGTTTCGAAATTAATTTATCATATTTCATTTAACGGAAGCCGTAAAAGATAATTAGAGCGCACTAACACGATTAGATAGAATATTTTTCCACAGGTTTTCACTTCCGAATCCGATATTTTCTAACAGCAACATTGCATTTTTCTTTCCGACGAAGAACAACTCTTTATTCCTGTGGTTGACACATAAGCAGCTTTTCCAAGAACCTGCCTTCTCTCTATCTCTGCTCGCCAGACACAGATACACACACAGACACCTGCCAATAATTCACATTTACTGTTTCGTTTGCATAAACGTTCGGAAGGCGTAGATAACAAGCAAAGTACGCAAATAATGCAAATGGTAGAAATCAATTCCTTGTACAGTGTGCGATGGATAAAAAAATCGTTTAAATTAAGCAGAAATAAAAATAACAGCCATGAGAGATACTGAACCACCATCAGCTGCTGAGGTATAACACTTTGGGCGAATATATATATATATATATATATATATAAGTAAATGCTCTGTTTATAATAAACAGTATTAATAATATTTACCGGCCTGAATGTCCAAGACATTTTCAAAGAGAATGTGCGTCCTCCGACCGGAATCGAACCTGTATCCTATACGGAACCGTCATATAGCATGACGTGCCTTAACCGATTGGACTACATAAAAGCGCTCTGTTACCAATGTCTATTTTACTGTTTTTAAACACAATTTTCCATGATTTTCTCTCATTCCTTCATATCTGCTCAATGCGTATCCAAATGTAAACACATGGCGTCATACATTATGAAATGGACAAAGTTCGACAATTAAGACATTTTTTTGTTTATACGTTATTTTTAGAGATACAAATATGAAAATGTGTATGATACAGGTTCAATTCTTGCCGGAGGACTCATATTTTCTAGGAAAATTTTTTCGGACATACAGGCCAGTAAATGTTTTTAATACTGTTTATTATAAACAGAGCATTTACTTAAATATTCGTACCTATAAAAAGAACGTATAAGCATAAAAAAGGTCTTAAATAATTGTCGGAGTTTGTCAATTTCATAATATATATAAATATATATGTGTGTGTGTGTGTGTGTGTTACTATGTGCGATGGATTAACTGTCGTCTTAATTACGCAAAAATGAAAATAATACCAACTCATCAAAACAGATAAGTTTACCAAAATTACACAAAAAATATCTTTAAATACTGAAGATTAAATTTATTCAATAAAATCGCCATTGGCTTCAACCATGGCCTCCTGACGGTTATGGAATCTCCTGCAACACTTCTGGATCTTCTCTTTGTTTAATTTAATGAATGCTGCCATAATACTTGCCTTCAGTTAATCCTTGGTATTTCAAAAAGTTTTTGTTGGCCTCTCGCTTAATTGCAGCCCACCCATTGTAATTAAGGGCGTTGCAGTCTGGAGAGTTAGGTTGCTAGATGTAAGGGGGTGATGTGGTTGCAGAAGTTGTCTGTCTGTGCCATAACTATTTTCTTCTTAATCTCCTGCACCTGTTCTCCTTGTTTGGTGAATACTTCCATAATCCCAGATTTCAATTCATCTTTGGTGTTACAAGAAGTGTTGTCGATTTCTCGCTCTACTTTGCCTCAGACAAAATAATCAAGATGGTACATCGTACGAAGTTGGGCGGTTAGATGAAAAGGATGATGTGGTTGCAGAAAATGTTTAACAGCCATAACTGGGTTATCCTGATATTGCGACATGGCACAGGGTCCTTTTGCTCAACATAGGGTTATCTAGAAGTCAACATCTTGACCCGGGGCAGCACTACCTCGTCAATGCACATAATGTAGGCCTCTGCGTTCAGTCTGAGGCCGTCATCAACAAATTCGGGAGTTCTTTTGTTATCAGAACGATCAGAGGGACTTTTCCGTGCTACCGTACATTCGTAATCACCATTAAATTCATCCAACTCTTTCAGAATCCACTGTCCAAACATCCAAACTTTCTGAAATTATCATATACAGCTCCGGCGCGAATGCCAAGCAGTAAAGCTTGCCGTTTCCAAATTTCTGGCGGCGTGAATTGCGTCATGGTGCAATTTTTCCACACAGATGATTTTATTTTCTGTAAGAATTCATTTTGTGAGACTTGGGGCTACCTACGCTTTGTCACCCGGGATGTTAATTTTGAAGGAAAGTGGGGAAAAATATACTGCCGGTGGACCTACATGCGATTTTCTATCACAATAAATGGGGAGAAATTACTTTTATATCAACACCTCTCTAACACTCTCACTATCTATCTATCTATCTATCTATCTATATATATATATATATATATATATATATATATATATATATATATATATATATATTATTATTACTATTATTATTATTGCAGGATCATTTTTCAAATAATTCAACATGATCTTTGCCCACTCTACACTAAATTTATTTTTTTTTTATAAACTTTTACATGAGAAACTATTATTACTAAGTTTATAAAATTAAAATTTACTGAATCAGAGAAATGAAATATTTATTTTTTGCCGTCATTATAAAAAATTTTCCTTAAATAATATTTAAAGATAAAATTTTAAAATAAAATTTTAAAATGGGAGCTGGTAATATACATACTTACATTTGATATCAAAAAATAATTTAGGTAATTCTATTACATTTACTTTGTTTAAAAAAGAAATATAGTCTATTAGTAATTAAGAGTAAAATGTTTTAAAATTATAGTTAAATAAAACGTATTCTAACCCAAACTCCCATAGAAAAAATCTTTTGAAAAACTTCGGTTGGCTCAACTTGTAATATAACAAATTGTTGTCCGATGAAAAATTGGAAATAAACAAGAAAGACCAAGAACTTAACTCTGTACGAATCCACTCGACAAGTTCTTGAGCTTCAAGTCCAAAGAAAACAAAACAAAACGTGTAAAAATCTAAACTTAAAGTGCTCAATACACTAATTAGAGCAAAACTAAATTAATCCTAAAGAGGCAAGCAATATATACACTGCGTGCCAAATTATTATCGAGATAACTTTTTTCTAATATTTCAAAAGCCCTCCAATCAATTCACACAAAATTTTCACCCAATGTTGGCAACAGCGACCTGCGCAATCACTGAAATTTTCGTACTGATCACTTCTTAAACGAGAGGCCACGACGGACCCTGGACTTACCAGTCAGGAGCTTTTCAGTCGCATTGGGGATCCTACTGTGTCTAAAAGTACTCGGTGTCGGTATCTGAGGGAAATAGCAACAACAGTCAAACCTGTATCGAAGCCTCCGTTGACCAGAAATCACATTCAAAATCGATTAAAATGGGCCGAGGACAAAATGAAGATTGACTTCTCTAAAGTTATGTTCACAGACGAAACTCGAGCAACACTTGATGGGCCAGATAGATGGTGCAAAGGCTGGGTAATGAACGAACAGAATCGCCATCATCGTTGGAGACGCCAACAAGGCGGTAGAGGCATAATGATCTGGGGTGGTATTATTGGAAAATCATTAGTAGGCCCATGGAGAGTAACGAATGGCGTCAAAATGACTTCTGATGCATACACAGCGTTTATGAAGGAGCGTCTTGAACCGTGGATGAAAAGGCAAAGACTTGCCTTCAAAAGGGTCATTGTTTTTATTCAAGATAATGCTCCCTCACATTCAATGGACCTCGAAAAATTAAGTGGCCAGCAAATTCTTTGGATTTGAACCCAATCGAAAACCTTTGGAGCATCATGAAGCGAAGACTGTACGCCAACGGACGACAATTCAGGAGCAACGCTGAATTGTGGGAAGCAAATCTTGACATATCTCGCGGCATTACAGCAGATGACATCCTACAATTAACAAATTCTATGGATCGTCGTACATTCCCTATTAATTTGTTTATAACTGTGCCTTTGTTTGTGTCAGTTATTATTTGTTTGATTATCTTATTTATTAGGTTCTTTTGATCATAAACATTCACGTGCAACATTAATAAACGTTTTGTTTGCTCAATTCTGGGAATTTTACTAAACCTTTCTAATAATTTTGCTCTCTCAAATAACCGTGCTGATAACAAATATGGCGCCAGTTTGTTTACATTGCGCAGATCACGAAAAATTCAGTGATTGCGCAGATCAGTATTGCCAACGCTGTGTGAAAATGTTGTGTGAATTGATTGGACGGCTATTGAAATATTAGAAAAAAGTTATCTCGATAATAATTTGGCACGCAGTGTATATATATATATATATATATATATATATATATATATATATATATATATATATATATATATATGGTGTATATATTCTCGAGGCTCACTATATCAGAAGCAACCAACCAAATTTGAATAAAATATATTATTAGTATAGCAGGCACTATTTAATTTGCATTTGACAAACATTTGATGCCATTTGAACTTCTATCATCTCTGGTTATCTCCCTTATATTGGGAAAAAAAAGAAAAACCACTATAGCTACAACGGATAAATTTAATTTTTTTAAATAATTATAATAGTGCGTGTTCAAGCGTGTGTTTTTTTAAAATGTTGTTAGATATCGTCCGAGGAAATACCTTTGGCCTTATTTCCGCAGCATCAGTGTCTGAACGGAAATCGAATATCAGTCAAGGCAAATACAAGAAGAAGACAGAACGACTAAGAGCTACAAAGAGAGGTAGTTGTGGAGATCATCGTCTGTGGGGAACCCCAGACGATGATCTAGGAGCATAGCGAACTTACTTCAGTTGACAAAACCTACATTGTCTTAATAGGGGAATTTCTACTTAACCTCATGAGGACTAGAATTATAAAAATAGACATAAGATGTCTATATTATTCAATGAAAAAGGTTTGACTGAAAATGTTGCTTAAATATATATACATATATACCGCCTGTAGTAGCAAATTTTTCCAAATTGTGTAATAGCATAATTATACATCCCACAAAATGTTTAATATCTAAAAAATATTAATAAAAAAATCAATAAACTAATTGTTCGAGTTGCGGCGAATGATTAAAGTGAGGGAGAATCCCAGAGATTGGGCTTGCGCACACAGGATTTGATGGAGAAGAATTTTCGGTGAGCCTCTAGCTAGCTTCTCTCTCCTGATCAAGAATCAGACCGGTTATATAACACTTGGACTCCTACGCAACTTCACGTTGCTACACATTCTTACGGTGTGTCGCATACGCAACTTGCGCCCACGCAAACACTGTGCGTCCTGTTTATATTAGCCACCGGATGCATTTCCTGTTCATGCTATCACCAATTCCGATTTCCGCTCACACACTGTTGCAGCAGATGTAAGGCCAAAGGTATTGTACATTTTATCTATAAGACATCACATTTGAGAAATTTAAACAAAGGAAGTACTGCCGGGGAGGATGTTTTCTCTATTAAGATTTCTTAATTAGGAAGGCCGATAGAAGTAATTCACGTAATAACTGCTAAAAAATAACGTTTCAAGTAATATATGTCGAATATTTTTTTGTGATATTTTATATTGAGATAAGCTCAAGTTTATTAGTTATAGGTTTTAGAATATATAAAGAGTTTACTTTTGTATTGTCGCTTATGTATACTCAAAATCAGAAAGATGTAGTTGACATTTCTAGGACTGAAAGAATCGTGGATTTAAAAGCAGGGATGCTTGAAGGAAAACCTTGCAGAACAAAGGTAATTTAAGTTGTGAATAGCCTTGCTTACCTACCTCCTGTAGGAACAAAGCATAGAGAAAAAGATACAGATTTAATTTATACGCTTAGCAAAACAGGGATGAAAATATATAATAAAAAGCCAGATTTACTAAGAGCTACAACATCCCCGAAATGGTACAGAGTCATATTTGCCTACGTCCTGTTAAGACAAGTCAAATACAAGAAGAAGACGGAACTACTAAGAACTAGAAATGGGAGGTAGTTGTGGAGACTAATGACCGCTTACACCGTAAAGAGACTCAGCACACACACACACACACACACACACACACACACACACACATACAATCAAATCAAAGGAGCAAATTCAAAATTAAACACAGCCCGCAAGGTTCGTCCTGGGTAATACACATTAAATACATCCGCGTCCTGGGTAAGACGATAAACTACGTCCAGCAGCAAAACTTCTGATCAGGAGGTTTTGAGGAGCGTAGAACTTATTGCTTGTGTTCCCAGGTTTACCCTGACACGGGGTGGTAGTACCTGTTAGGGTCGCAGCTATGAGCAAATAGTTAACTATTACCAACAATACTTTTTTGGAAAAAAAACATTACAAGCAATACAATTTTGAAGGAAAAATATTAACAGAAACAGATTTTTGACAAAACAAAATATTACCAGCAATAAAAACTTTTTTCGGCATTAGATAACCTATTGAGGTGTTGATATGCCTAAAACAAAATAAACCAAACCAAACAAAACACCGCGCAAAGTCTCCGTGCAGCCTTCCGGGTTTCAAATATATTTGAAATTTTCAATTTAATAAAAATAAATAGTCAATAAATTCAGCTCCCGCCAATAAATAAACAAAGGATTCTGGAGCCTACGCAAGGGAATAGAAAGCAAATATTCATTCAAATCTGTAGAAGGACAGACAGAAGAGACACGGGAAAACGACAGCAATAGCGGACTTCATTCTACTCACAACTGTACTTTTTCTCTTCCTCATTGAAAGACTATTGATGTTCATTTCCTTACAAAAAGAACTATCTTTTATTTTATGATAAGTAATTACAGTTAAATATTTGTGTAACCTACGTTTAAATAAATACCATATTATTTGAACACACAACAGTCTTTTCTCTCATTTTTTTATGTTAAGGAATCTTTCCCAACAAAAGGTGACAATCCGACGAGAAACAAACATTGCATCCTTCTGTTCCCAACAATTTTGAACGGCGACAACAACAGAACATTTTTCTGCTTCTAACAAGAGGAGCCTAGACAAATTTGCAGAACACAAATTCAACTAACTTATCGCATAATGGAGTAGGCTGCAACCACGCAACATCGTTTACCCCTCATGTTTATGTAAACAGTGACCCAAGGAATCTTTCCCCAATAAATAGTGACAATTTGCCGAGAAACAAACATTGCATCGTTCTGCTCCCAACAATCACTGAACGCCAACTCCAACAAAACATTTTTCTGCGTCTAGGAGACTAGATATATTTTCAGACCACGAATTCAACTAACTTATCGCATAATGGAGTAGGCTACAACCACACAACAATCTTTTCTCTCATTTTTTTTTTTTTTTAATTCAAAGAGTTATTCAAGAAAACTTTCTCAAACAGACCCTAAAAGAAATAAAGAGCTTACCTGGATTATTACATTTTGTATTACAATTTTTGTCGATGGGTTGCAACTGTTATTTCCTATAGACTTACGCCTTGAAAGTATAGAAAATGCCTAATGCCTAATATATCCTCCAAACTTTGCTTTGGTGATCAGATAATGATATTTCTGAAATCTAATTATTACCATTGGGTAAACTGGGTAATGTAAACCTTTCTACTCGGCAAGGTAGGAACAGAAAAAAGACATAGGATTCAAAAGTAGCATTTATTTATTCTAGGATTACAAAAGAAAGCCAACAAAATATTAGAAGTTTGTAGTGTTTCTCGATTTACGCTTATACTGTAAATTACGTTCATGAATCTGTCCCCAAATATAGTCCGCCATGCCTCGGAGTTCTTGATAGGCTCCAGAGGCGGATAAGCAATATAAATGGCCCTGCTCTGGCATCTCGTCTACTGTCACGTTCTGACAGACGCGCCGTCGCCTCTCTCTGCCTGTTCTACAAATACTTTCATGACAATTGCTCCGAAGAGCTGAATTCGCTGGTTTCCAGACTTCATGAGTTCAAGCGCCCTACGAGGCTGGCATCTCGCTCTCACCATTTCATTTTTGAAACTACTAAATGTAGCCGTCTCTTCTACTTCAAAAGCTTCATGTCTCGCTCATCTCGCCTGTGGAACTCCTTTCCCTACTCCAGTTTCCTTGAGAGCTATAATATCCTACTATTTAAATGTAATGTCAATCGACATCTCCAGTTGCCTTGATCTATCCAGTATTCTTCTCCTTATCCTTTCCTCTATCACTCCTATCTGATCTTGCTCCAAATTTTCTGTAACCCCCTTGCGTCCTAGTGGCTTATATATGAATTATAAATGCCTATTTTGTATGGAACATTTTTAGCAAGCTAGAGCTTATTTGCTTGTACACTGCAAAATAATGCTAGGTATTTTTGTTTAAGTCAAGAATTTCCATTTGATAAGGACATTTTATTTGCAAAATGGTAAAAGGTAGGATATGTTGTTTACACATCAGTCTACATATTTGATAAGAGACCAATTCTTTTGAGAAAATCCAATATAATTTTTGAAAATAATTTCTTCATGTTCTTGATTGATTGATTAATGGTTTTGTTTAACGGCATCTCAAACTTAGTGGCCACTTTATGCCGAAAATGATTTTGAGGGACTTTAAAAGTCAAAAACGTATAGCTGGAAACATTATGGTTTCAAAAACGTATAGCTGGCAATATTATTGTTTCAAATACGTATAGCGGGCAACACAATTGTTTCAAAAACATATAGCTGGCAACATTATTGTTTCAAAAATGTATAGCTGTCAACATTATGGTTTCAAAAACGTATAGCTGGCAACATTATGGTTTCAAAAACGTATAGCTGGCAACATTATTGTTTCAAATACGGATAGCTGGCAACATTATTGTTTCAAAAATCTATAGCTGGCAACATTATTGTTTTAAAAACGTATAGCTGGCAACATTATTGTTTCAAAAAAGTATAGCTGGCAACATTATTGTTTCAAAAACGTATAGCTGGCAACATTATTGTTTCAAAAACGTACAGCTGGCAACATTATTGTTTCAAAAACGTATAGCTGGCAACATTTTTGTATCAAAGACGTACATCTGGAAACATTATTTTTTACCAAAAAACGTATAGCTGGCAACATTATGGTTTCAAAACGCATAGGTGTCAACATTATTGTTTCAAAAAAGTATAGCTGGCAACATTATTGTTTTAAAAACTCATAGCTGGCAACATTATTGTTTAAAAATACGCATAGATGGCAACATTATTGTTCCAACAGTATAGCTGGCAACATTATTGTTTCAAAAACGTATAGCTGGCAACATTATTTTTCAGAAAACATTATCTGAGTCCTTGCTGTTGAATGTAGTTTATCGCCGTACCTAGGACGCGGATGTAGTTTATCGCCATACCCAGGAAGTGGATGTAGTTTATCGTCATACCCAGGACGTTCAAAAACGTATAGCTGGCAACATTATGGGTTCAGAAACGCATAGCTGGCAACATTATTGTTTCAAAAAAGTATAGCTGGCAACATTATTGTTTCAAAAACTTATAGCTGTCAACATTATTGTTTCAAAAACGTATAGCTGGCAACATTATTTTTCCGAAAACATTATCTGAGGCCTTGCTATTGGATGTAGTTTATCGCCATACCCAGGACGCGGGTGTAGTTTAACGTCATACCCAGGACGTGGGCAAGATCTGGAAAAACTAGGAGTTCACCACTTGCCCACAGCTTGGACCCCAACAGGTGCCACCACCCCGGGTCAAGGTGGACCCGGAAACACCAGCAATTAAGAGGCGGTTCCACGCTCCTCAAAACCTCCCGACCAGAGGCCCCGCTGCTAGACACATTACAACGTCATACCCAGGACGTGGATGCAGTTTAACGTCATACCCAGGATGATCATTCGCTGGTGTTAAAGGCGATTGCAATTGCCTCGAAAAGACCGGTTACATTGTAGCTGAAGCAAAAACCCTCTTGACGAGAGAAAAAGCTATTGAACGTAGGTGACCTTAACAAACACAGAGAGAATTAGATTAAAAAGTCCGAGCCATTATCCATTCCTCCAGCCTCACATTCAAGCTTACATGACCTGGTATTCCTAAGCGGTCACCCATCTAGGTGTTGACCAGGTTCGACGTTGCTTAACTTCGGTGTTTATACAAATCAAGTTTTTCAACATGTGGCCATAAGCCGAGTAATTTGTGGAGAGTCATGAAGTGAATCTGCACATAGAAGGATATTTCATTTACCGACGATAATTTGATGCGCAGGTTCGTAGTAAAAGCATTTCTAATTTCGATAATCCTGTCAATGAGTGTAATTTTATATTTGGTTCACCGTAAAAAGTTTTGTCGATATTCCTTGCGACGCTGAAAGTGTGATACAACATTCAGAACTGAAAGATTATACACATTGATATTTTTTCTAAGTGCTTGAAAAGTTGATATTAAAATTTAATATATTACGAGCCAAAAATAAAGTTATCAAATACCTAAGGGTGATAGAAAAGTAATTCTCCATTCTAAAGTACTGAGAATTTATTTAGTAACTATAATTTTGCAAGAAATAGATATAAGCGTTTTTCATGAGGTTTTATTAGGTTGGTGCAAATTTAATGACGTAATAATGTCGTTTTTGACGTATTTTTTAACGTCAAAAAACGACATTATTACGTCATTATTTTTGCACCAACCTAATATTTAAAATTCGATATGGGTACCAGATTTCGCTGTTAATTTCTTGAGCCGCCCAGGAATGACGTCAACAGATTTCACCTAGAATTCTTGTGGTATGGAAGACAACTTCTTGTATTCGCCCATAGTTCTTCCAAAGTCATGGTTTGGTATAGTAGACATGCTGCTTTAATCAACCCCAAAGAAAAAATTCACAGCGTGTTAAGTAAAGACTACTGGCTGGCCACCCATACATAAAATAGGGACTTACTTTTCAATAACCCTGTACTTTTCTTTCAACGAAAAAGATGGCATACGCAGCTTCTTAGAAAAAAGCTTCAAATTTCGATTATGCTTTCAACAATGGAGATATTATGTTAGGTTCAACGCCAAAAGATAAATACCGATAGACCTTTTAACGATGAAAATTTTATACAAGATTAAGAACTAAACGATACCTCTTGCCACGTCCCTTCAAGACATGGGTAATCCTTCCTATTCCCTGTGGCCTTTAGCAAGTGGGTCCTTATGTTATTTCTATCTCCCGCTCCATTGTTCATTCGCACATCAGGAATAACTCACTGTCTTCTGTAATCACATTGACGTTAACATGCTCTCTGAGAGTTAATTTTTCCAAGCACTCCTTCCTTATTATGGGCATCCAGTAAATTGCTCGAAATCAATTGCTCGAAAAATAATTTCTCGAACTATCAATTGCTCGAAAAGCAGTTTGCTCGAAACCAGTGGTTAAAAAAAAACAAAACTAAATTGTTTCTAATATTTACTATAAGATAAAATAATCCAACTTTATTGTCGTTAAGTGAACAGTTAAAATTAAACAACGAGTACATTTATATAGCGGGTCTTATTTTTCTTCTACATTGCATTTTGTCGTAGTTTAAAATAAGGGGTACATTTTTATTATTACTGTTATTCTTCGTGATTTACAAAAATAAAAAAAAATATAGCTATTGTTGCTAATATTTACGTGTCGTGAGACGGCGCAGTTTACGTGGTGCTTCGAGCTTCGAAATTACTTCGAGCAATCTGCCTTTTGAGCAAGTGATAGGTCTAGAAATTATTTTTCGAGCAATCGATTTCGAATAATTTACCTAGATCCCTCATTATGTATCCAAGAGTACCAAGTTGTCGCTCTCTCATTCTGCGTATGACGGTTCTTTTTTTTGTTACTATTTTTTGGCTCCGAGCTCCGTCCGTTGAATTTTCAACAATGGACTGTAGCACCAAAATTCTGTTAACCAACTGTTTCAGTGAAATACAAGAAGTTCTCAATTTCAAATCATTTCATATTTACCTACTGAGGGGTCCAACCCTTTTTGCACAAATGAACAAACCCAGTATATACATATACTACTGCTACGGGAAGACCCGAGGGTAAGACCGAAGAGCGAAGACCGAAGAGTCGAGTCGAGAGTGACAGAGTAAAAGGTTGTAGGTAACCGGAAGTGTGAGGGTGAGTGAACAGCGTTGTAGGAGTCACTGTGACCGAGCACGTAGACTCAGTAAGAAGTCATACATCGATACTTCAATACCAAAGACTGTATATATATATATTGCTACTAACCCGTACTCCTGGAACTACTAACCTGCTTTACCAGTTTCTATTATTACGTTAATACATTATTTTAATATATTAATTCCTGGCGTTTATTTATTGGTACCGGATTTCAACCCAGAAGCCACAACACCTACTTCTTAAAATAGCGACCAGAATTCATATTGCAATTTTTGTGAAGCGCAAATATTTCACTGAGTGATAGAAAACTTTCGACGGATATTTTTTCATCATATAACTCGCCATGAGCTTATTGTAGAACGAAATAATTCATCAGAAAATGAAAATAGGCAAACTGTGAGAGTTCCAAGTCAAAATATCTGAAACAATTATAATCGTTTCATGTATGTAAATGTGCATTAGGGTAATCGGATAATGGTCTGAAATATCAATAATCCACATCAATAATCCACATCAATAATCCGCTCAGTTACACGTTTGTAATGCAAAGATCATAGCAAAAAGGATCATTCACATAGACACCTCTTTCAAGAGATATAACTTGATGCATAAATGAATGGTAAAACAATTTTAAGCTTCTGTTTTCCCTTTAACAAAGGAAAGATTATGTGAACATTGTTCTGAAACAATTATTTGAAAAGAATTATTCAAAAAACATTTATTCGAATTGTAAATTGTTTGAATGAAAATTAATCGAATGGACAATTATATTTAATGATAATTATTTGAAATTCAAAATTCTTTATTGCAATATAAATGCAAAAATTTAAAAAATAAGATACACAAATTATAATTATTCGAAATGCAAATATCGTAAATAAATCAATTTAGTAAGAAAAAATCTTTATAATAATAAGTTATATGTTATTGCACGTAAAGAGCAGCTACTGAAGATTATCCGTTAAATGGTGTCGCTATTTTTTTCCATTTACGTAACGGTAGTTTTTTGGTGTTATTGATATTTTGGCAACCTCCTCTTACTTTTGTAATATAAACCCGTTGAGAGTCCTGTTCTCTTTTAAGAGCGTCAAAGAATTCCCATATTGCGGCATAATGGGTTTGGTTTGCTTTGTTGTGTTTTACGTCATATCAACACTTCAATGGGTTATTTAATGCCGACAACTTTTTTTCCTGGTAATATTTTGTTTTGTCAAAAATCTATTTCTGGTAATATTTTTTTTTCCTTCAAAAACGTATTGCTGGTAATATTTTGTTTTGTCAAAAATATATTGCTAGTAATAGTTTCTTTTCTTCAAAAATGTATTTATGGTAATTTTTTTACAAAGTATTTCTGGTCATTAAAACCTATTTTTACAATTTTTAACACTTTTAAAATGCTTTTTACCTCAGATTCGGAGTTAACTATTTGCCCATAGCTGGGACCCTAACAGGTGCTACCAACCCGGGTCTGGATGGACCTGGGAACAACAGCAGTTAAGAGGTGGTTCTACGCTCCTCAAAACCTCCTGTGCAGAGGCCTTGTTGTTAGACGTAGTTTATTGTCTTATCCAGGACATAGATGAAGTTTATCGTCATACCCAGGACGATGCTGCATAATGGGGTGACACTTGTTGTAAAAAAGCTTTATGCCATCCTTCAAGGGCGTTATTAGTTCAATTTATATCTTAGGATCTCGGCATAACAATCTGTCATTCCTTCCTTTGAACTTTTGGTGTTAATTAAAAGACAAACCAAAGCGTTTCAGGTTCTTGATGTTCCAAGTTCCTCAACATTCACGGATCAGATGATTATGTGAACATTGTTCGAAAATAATTGTTCGAAAACAATTTTTCTAAAAATATTTATTCGAATTGAAAATTGTTTAAAGTAAAATTAATCGTAAGTTCAATTATACTAAATGATAATTATTTGAAATGGAAAATTATTTATTGATTACACCACACGCACATCCAAGCTTATATCACCGGGCATTCCTGAACAGTCACCCTTGATGGTACTGACCAGGCTCGACATTGCATAACTTCGATGATCGTAAAGGAACCGTTGTTTTAACGAGATGTGATCTCAAGGCGGGGAGATAATGTGATTGAGGCAACTGAGTATTTTTCATTTAAGGATTTTATTTAGAGCAAAATAACTTCTACTAACAATTAGATTAAGTGGAATTGGATTTGAGGAACACAAAGAGGATAGAAGGTTCGGATAATTTAACACTCACATGGTATACTGAAGGTAAGAAAAATGTGGCTAAGATTAAGTGACTTCTTTATGTGAATTAATCGAAAAACATTTGGTCAAATTATAAATTTTTTAAATTAAAATTAATCGAAAGGACAATCATACTAAATGATAATTATTTAAAATGCAAAATTATTTATTGCAATAAAAATGTAAAAACTAAAAGTAGAAATACGCACATGGTTATTATTCGAAATATAAATAGTGTTAATAAAACAATTTAGTAAGAAAAATCCTTATAATCTCAATTTATATGATCCTGCACACAAATAATCAACTACTAAGTATTTTATGAGTTACGAGTTAATTACATCTGAGCCAGTTAAACTGAACCTGAAAATTCGTTTTAAGAACCGATTTTGTCATCAAAAATAATCTATACGAAACCTTGAACAAAGCATTTGAAAATGTTATTATCTGTTTTACGAAGAAAAGGTTTGGATAATTTAACACTCACAAGGTATAATGAACATATCAAAAGTATTGCCAAGACCAAGTGACTTGATTATGTGAAAATTGTTTGAAAACAATTACTGGAAAATAATTATTCGATAATCATTTATTTAAATTGTAAATTGTTTAAATTAAAATTTATCGAAAAGACAATTATACTAAATGATAATTATTTGAAATGCAAAATTATTTATTGCAATAAAAATATAAAAATTAAAAAGGGAAATTCACAAATGATAATTATTCGAAATATCGTTAGGAAGAAAACCTTATAACGTTAAATTATATGATCCTGCTCGCAAATATTCAACAACTGCAGAGTACTCTTTAAAGGGTGTCACTAACTTTTAAAGTTTTCCATTTACGCCGCGGTATTTTTGGGGCCCTTTTGACATTTTGGGAACCTGCACTTATTTTTACAATATGAATTTCGTGTAATCGCTGTTCTCTTTTAAGAGCTCATAAGAATTTCAATATTGTGGGGATGATAGGATGACACTCGCTGTAAAATAGTCTTGTGTCATCCTTCTATTGGGCTTTTAGGTAAATTATCATTGACTCTCTCAAAGGAAGACCAAATGCGCTTTTCAAACATCTGTATCTCGAATAATTATCATCTAGAATAATTATACTTGCGATTAATTTTAATTCAATTTAAAATTCGAATAAATGCTTTTCGAGTCATTATTTTCGAACAATGTTCACGATATGAATGGAAACGCGATACGATCGTTTATAGCAAAAACATTTTCAAATATCCGTATTTCTTTCAAGGTGGACAATGTGATGGAAATTTCATTGAAAAATTAACGTCCATCACTGATTCATTGCTGGAGTAATAGTGAATCAGAAAATTAATTTAAAAAAGAATGAAATATTGATAATCCTTGCAACAAGTGAAATATGATGAATTAGAACCACAAGTTCATGTAAATTAGTTTGAATATATTTAGGTTAAATTTCAACAAGAGAACGGCAGAGAAAATAATGGAGGAAGACCAGCTCAAATAATATTAGGTTGGTGCAAAAATAATGACGTAATAATGTCGTTTTTTGACGTATCATTTAACGTCAAAAACGACATTATTACGTCATTTTTTGCACCAACCTAACAACATCTCAAATATAATTCGACTTGTTCTTAGTTTGCTATTCCCGCGCTGCAAATTCCTCCTAAATAAATATAGAGTTTTCATCGTGAGTAAAGTAGGAAAACTACATATGCGAGACTGCAACAGAGAATCTGATCAGTCCGATAAAAGACTCCGAGTTGGTTAGTACGTGGTTCTCTAATCACCAAGAGTTGTGTCCCTTTTCACAATGGGCTACTGAGAGAAGACCTTCTACTTAGAGTAGGAGGCGCTGACTGTTTGTATATGAACGATACTGGGCAGGTCTTAGCGCATTCAACATAGAGAGTCACTGCTTGTCGACCTCTCTGCCTCCGAGTGCAGAGGAACCCTGTCGGGGCTATACCGAAAGGCAGGTTCTCGTCTGAGAAGGCAGAGAGCTACCCAACCCCGTGTATACGAGGTCTTAGGGAAATTTATGCCCGAGCCCACATTGCCCACATAAAATTTGGCGTTGTGCCACATCCTACTTTGGGAGGTGGGTAAATACCAAAGCACTCTCAAAATATGGAGGCTCTGCTTGTCGACCTTCCTCCCTCCGGGCGGAGTGGAACCCTATCGAGGCTATGCCATAGGGTAGAGTCTCGTCTGAGAATGTAAACAGCTACTCGACCCGTATGTAAGGAGTTCGTGAGATTTATGCCCGAGCTCACGGCCTCGGAATTGCCCACATAAAAATTGGCATTGTGCCGCATCCTACCTTGTGGGGAGGTGGATAAATACCAAAGCACTCTCAAAATAGGGACGCACTGCTGGTCGCTCTCCCTGCCTCCAGGCGAAGAGGAACTCTGTCGAGGCTATGCATATGTCAAATGAAGCTTTGTCTCATCTGACAGCTAAGCGACCACCTTTTTGCGTTCCATCAGCGTGGCTGATGCTAACCTCCTGGAGAATCCATCGTTTCGCAGTCTCAGGCTTAAGTTTTCCGCTGACTGTGAAGTTGAATGATTATCTTGAATAACTTGCTTGGTCTTCGGCCAAGACAACCGTTTCTGCGAGTCAATTTTTATCTCCAGAATATATCTTACACATTTATGAGTCTACATCCGTCCATGCATTGGATACTGCAACCCTACCTCGTCTGGTTCTCCTATTAAACATTTTTCGTCTAGTTCTCCTATTAAACATTTCTCGGTTGGTTTTCCTATTAAACATTTCTCATCTAGCTCTCATATTAAATATTTCTAAGCTGGTTCTCCTATTAAACATTTCTCGCCTAGTTCTCCTATTAAACATTTCTCGGCTGGTTCTCCCATTAAACATTTCTCGACTGGTTCCCCTATTAAACATTTCTCGTCTAGTTCTCATATTAAATATTTCTCGGCTGGTTTTCCTCTTAAACATTTCTCGTTTAGTTCCCCTATTAAACATTTCTCGGCTGGTTCTCCTATTAAAGATTTCTCATCTAGTTCTCCCATTAAAAATTTCTCTAGTGGTTCTCCCATTAAACATTTCTCGGCTGGTTCTCCTATTAAACATTTCTCATCTAGTTCTCATATTAAACATTTCTCGTCTAGTTCTCCTATTAAACAATTCTCGTCTAGTTCTCCTATTAAATATTTCTCGGCTGGTTCTCCTATTAAACATTTCTCATCTAGTTCTCATATTAAATATTTCTCGGCTGGTTCTGCCATAAAAAACTTCTCGGCAGCTTTTCCTCTTAAATATTTCTCGATTGGTTCACCTTTTAAGCATTTCTCGGCGGGTTCTCCTTTTAAACATATCTCAGCTAGTTCTCATATTAAATATTTCTCGACTGATTCTTCTATTAAACATTGCTCAACTAGTTCTCATATTAAATATTTCTCGTCTAATCCTCATATTAAACATTTCTCGGCTGGTTTTCTATTAAACATTTCTCAGCTGGTTCTCCTATTAAATATTTCTCGTCTAGTTCTCCTATTGAATATTTCACTTCTAGTTTCCATATTAATTATTTCTCGGCTGGTTCTCCTATTAAACATTTTTTGTCTAGCTCTCCTATTAAAAATTTCTCGTCTAGTTTTCCTATTAAACATTTCTCGACTGGTTCTCCTATTAAACATTCTTGGCTGGTTCTCCTATTAAACATTTCTCATCTAGTTCTCATATTTAATATTTTTCGGTTGGCTCTCCTATTAAACATTTCTCGGCTGTTTCTCCTATTGAACGTGTTTCATCTAGTTCTCATATTAAATATTACTCGGCTGGTTCTCCTATTAAACATTTCTCGACTAGTTTTCCTATTAAACATTTCTCGGCTTGTTCTCCTGTTAAACATTTCTCGGCTGGTTCTCCTATTAAACATTTCTCGTCTAGTTCTCATATTAAATATTTCTCGACTGGTTCTCCTACTAAATAATTCTCGTCAAGTTCTCATATTAAACATTTCTCGTCTAGTTCTCCTATTAAACATTTCTCGTCAAGTTCACCTATTAAACATTTCTCGTCTAGTTTTCCTATTAAACATTTCTCGGCTTGTTCTCCTATTAAACATTTCTCGGATGGTTCTCCTATTAAACATTTCTCATCTAGTGCTCATTAAATATTTCTCGACTGGTTCTCCTACTAAATAATTCTCGTCAAGTTCTATTAAACATTTCTAGTCTAGTTCTCCTATTAAACATTTCTTGGCTGCTTCTCCTATTAAACATTTCTCGGCTGGTTCTCATATTAAATATTTTTCGTCTTGTTCTCCTATTAAACATTTCTCGTCTAGTTCTCCTATTAAACATTTCTCGACTGGTTCTCCTATTAAACATTTCTCATCTAGTTCTCATATTAAATATTTCTCGGCTGGTTCTTCTATTAAATAATACTCGTCAAGTTCTCCTATTAAACATTTCTCGTCTAGTTCTCCTGTTAAACTTTTCTCAGCTGGTTCTCCTATTAAACATTTCTCGACTGGTTCTCTTATTAAACATTACTTGGCTGGTTCTCCTATTAAACATTTCTCGTCTAGTTCTCCTGTTAAACTTTTCTCGGCTGGTACTCCTATTAAACATTTCTCGGCTGGTTATCCTATTAAACATTTAGAGATTACTGATAAATTCCAAAGAAGAATTAGTATTATAGTCACACCGATCGTAAGCTTGCCTCTCCGCGTCTTTTCTCTAAATACATTCATGGTAATAGTTCAGATCAGCTCTTCGTTAAGGTACCTAGAGTTTAGACTATTATTCATCTATACATTGAATATTTCTGCCACATATGGTCTGGTGCCCCTTCTGTTTACCTTAAGCTCCTTGATAATGAAGAAGAATCAACAATATTATTGGTCCTGATCTGTTGTCAGGGCTTCAGTCACTTTCCTACCGACGTAATGTAGCAACCCTATGTCTTTTCTACATACACTTTCATGGTTATTATTCGAATGAGCTTTTTTCCATGGTAACTAAATTTTATGATTTAAGCACAGTATTAGATTGGCAACATATCATCACTTTTCAGTTGAATTTGCTATAGATGTAACAGTAACTTTTTTCTTCTCGATCTTGCGAAATCCTTTTCCAGCTCCATCTTTCCCGTTAACTTTGATCTTCAAACATTTAAATCCAATGGAAATGATTATCTACTATCTTCCTGGTTAATCCTCTATTGTTCTCACTCCTTATCCATGTCTTTATTTTTTTATTTTTCATATCCAATAACTCTTTATGTCTTACTGCCATGCTTTGGGTAAATTCGATGAAACATTTTGATAAACCTCAATCATCGTATCATGTTTCTTCAAACCTTTCATGTGTCAGTCTTAATTCTGACAATAGCCTTTCTGCCTTTCATCAGTATGGCTGATGCTAACCATCATCGTTGCGCCGTCTCGGGCTAAAATTTTCGGATTATATTGAATAAGTTTCTAGGACTGCTACTAGGACAGACGTTTCCTGCTAGACAATTTGCCACATTCATTCGCTCATGCATTGAATACTTCCACCATATCTGTTATCACTCAGTTATGTGCCATGCGTGATGCATGACTGACAAGGCAGTTTTTTTCCCCGCAGTAGGTTCCCATTTTTCTCGGCAGTAGACCTCTTACATCCAAGGCTATAGAACTCGGTCTCTCCTACTATTTACCCATAGCTGGGGGGTAGAAGAGGAGGATACATACCTTTCCCAAGGGTATTAGAACATAAGTGAATAAAATGTATCCGAGTGGAAAGTCAGTCAGTCAGTTACGTGCCATGCGTGATACACGCTTAGGCGATCATGTATCTTTCGATACATGACTGACAAAGTAGATTTCTTTCGCGCAGTAGGTTGACATTTCTTTCTGCAGTAGACCAGTTGCCACCCAAGGCTATAGAACCCGGTCTGTCCTGCTATTTACCCATAGCTGGGGGGGGGTAGAAGAAGAGAATTCATACCTTTTCCAAGGGTATTAGCACGTAAGTGAATGTAATGCATTCGACTGGAATTCGAACTCGGCTCTCCGATTCCTCAAGCCAACCTCTATCCATTACTCCTCCTGGAAAATCTAGAAGAGGATTCATACCTTTCCAAAGGGTATTAGCACGTAAGTGAATATAATGGATTCGACTGGAATTCGAACTCGGCTCTCCGATTCCTCAGTCCGAACCGCTATCCTTTACCCCTCCGGGAAAATCTAGAAGAGGATTCATGCCCTTCCCAAGGGTATTAGCACGTAAGTGAATGTAATAGATTCGACTGGAATTCGAACTCGGCTCTCCGATTCCGAGCCGCTATCTCTTACTCCACTTTTCTCCTGTTATACATTTAGACATAAAGCCAATAAAACACGAGGAGCTATTGACCAATAATACTGCTGATATTTTTTTTATCAATAATCTGTTCCTGTTATACAGTTAGAGATTATTGATAAAATCCCCCCCAAAATATCTGCAATATTATTGGTCAATATCTCCGCGTGTCTTAGTGGATTTATTGTCATAATGTAAGTAAATTCGATAAAAAGATAAGAATAAACATCAATCATCTTCTCAGATTTTCTATCTGCTGTTCTTTATTTATTTATTTTTTTGTCCATTCTATTTATCTCCTTTTCAGTAACCTATTTCATTTCGTGTCTCTTTTAATGGATTTACGAATTTAAGTACTGATTCAAAATGGCGGAGTACTTACTGGCTGCTCCAGGTACTGATATGCGGGAACTACTTTTTCAAGGCGTTGCATACTGAGAAAGACAATGACGACAATTGCAAATTCCGATAGGGAAAAAGTACCCTCATAATATCTCCAACGAGAACTTGTATAGCAGATGTCAAGAATCTTATTTGACTTTGTTCATTTTGAAAGCAAGATGGAAACTTCTTGGGCACATATTACAAATTAATGCAGAATGCCCAGCTAACAAAAACATGGAGTTTTACTTTGAAAAGATTGACTTCAATAAGTTCAGATGTCATCCAAGAACCGCCATAGTCACAAGAGACATTCAAAGAACAAGAAAGAATGATCACAATTTTCCTGTGGGGAATTTTACAATCAAGGAAGATCTGCAACGAATACGGAAACTCGCAGAGGACAGAGAAGGCTGGCAAACTATTGTCGAATCAGTATACAATGTCAATGAAGATGAGAGAACATATTAATCTATGAACTCAAATCGAAACAGTTTTTATGATGACTAATTCTGAGAAACGATTTTCTGCATTCCATCAGTATGGCTGATGCTAACCACTAGGAAAGTGACTCGTTGCGCCTTCTTACTGATTGTGAAGTGGAAAGATTATATTGAATAATCTGACTATATTTTTGAGATGAGGTATTATGTACATTATTTACATTATTCGGACTATTGTCCTCATCTTTGTCGCCATATTTATTACACCGTTTCGGTCGCTGTACATTCCGGCCTTCTTCAGGTGGTTGGAATGTCGAACTAAACCCTTTATTTCGCTCACTGTGGTAGACTGTTCTAGTTCCATGTGCCATATTTGATGGATGTCATCAATGATAACAACAAAGTTACAATATGAGCTCTGGTAAAGACATAAAATGATAACAGGAAAAATTGCAATATGAGCACTGGTAAAAATGGTTGCTGAAGATATTAGGTTTATAATACCCAGAAATTCATACCCAGATGTCTTCAAGGACACATCGCACAGTGGATAAATCGCTGGTTAGATCTAGTGACAGGACCCAAAGAGTGTGAGTTCAATACCCGGTTAAGTCCGTGGAGAACTTTCAGAGGGAAATTAACAGGAGATAACTGATAACTGACATCCATTAAACATGGCAAGTAGAACTAGAACAGTCTACCCCAGTGAGCGAAATAAAGGGTTCAGTTCGACATTCCAACCACCTGAAGAAGGCCGTTGTAATAAATATGAAGACAAATATGAAGACAATAGTCCGAATAATGTAAAGAATGTATATTGAATAAGTTGCTAGGTCTGCTGCTAGGAAAATCGGTGCCTGCTAGACAATTTTTTATCTCCATAATTTGTCTTGCTCATTTATAAGTCAACCATTCATCTATGCATTGAATAATCCTTCCTGATTCTCTTGCTATACATTTAAAGATTCTTGATAATATCCAAAAAAGAATATGCAATGTTATTGGTCCTGACCGGGTATCTCGGCTTCAGTCACTTTCTCACTGCCGTCGCCTAGCTTCTCTGCGCCTTATCCATAAATACTTTCATGGTGATTATTCTGTTGGGCATTACTCTATGGTACATAGTATTTATGAATGTAGCACAGTACGGGATTAGCGGCAAGGTCGTGTTATTTTTTTAGTTAAAATGGCAAGACGTAATCCTTATTACTAGTCTAACAATTTCTTTTCTCGCACTTCTCGCGTGTAGAACTCTTTTCCGGCTTTTAGCCTGCCTGTCGACTTTGACCTCCAACAATTTCAATATAATATCAATGGTTATATCCTGTCTTCGTAATTTTTGTTCTTTTATTTTTTCTCTACTTAATAGTATTTTTCTTTTTTCACATGCTAACACTCAGTAAGCTTTTGCGTCTTAATGGTTTTACTCCCTTGCTTGCTTGGTGCGAAATTATTAAAAGAAAGTCTGATGATTTTAAAGCTTAAATTGTTAAATGTGACCACAAGTTCTATGCGAATTGTTTTTTAACCCTCGCTTCTGTCTTGTAGAATTCACTTCCAGCGTCTTGCTTTCCATTCCTTGATTGATTCGTTTTGTTACTACTTATCGACCCTTTGCAGGTTATTTAAATTCAGGCACTATTTATAGATTGTAAGAATATTTTTTTCTAACAGTGTTGGGATTTTCCTTTGTAGCGTTTTTTGTTTAAGGCAGTGTGAAAATTCATAATAATGATTATTTAATCTTCGCCGTACATGTGCAATCTTTTTTAATTGTTGCTGCTGTTGGAAGTCTCCAAGTGACGTGTAATTTTTATTTAATTAAACTCTTTGCTGATGAATTATTTTAATATCATTTCATGCCAAGCATGGTAAAACAGCCACCAGAAAGTAAGTAGCTGCTGATTTTTAAAGGATACCAGAAAAATATTTTTAAGGGGAGAAGACAATAAAAGAATAAGAAGACAGAAGTTAACGATTGCAATTGCGTTTAAATATTTGAAGGTCAATATTGGCATAAAAAAAGATGTCGGAAGAGAGTTTCACAAGCATATGTTTGATTGATTCGTTTTCTGCGGCTTATAATCACATTGCAGGTTATTTGAAACCAGACACTATTTTAAATTGTATGAATTTGCGAGGAGATAATAATGCTTTAGTGATTTCAAGTCTAACGAATTAACACATATCAGGGAGAGAAGAGCTGGTATCATATCTTTCCCAATTATATCTGTATGTGTCCATAACGAACCCAACAGTAATTGAAACTCTGTCCTCCGTTTTAAAATTCACCGCCATTATCTATTCCACCACCTGCACATCTAAACTTAAAGTACCTGCTATCTCCAAGGGGAAACCCATCCAGATACTGACTAGGCACAACGCGTCTTAACTTCGGTGTTTTGAAGTGGTGAGACAGGCTGATTGCTTTCCTATCAATTTTGATCTTTAACATGTCTACTTCATTACTTTATTCTGTTCTCTCTCGTTAATATTTCTTGGATCAGAATCATTCACAGTAAAGAAACCCTTGTGTCTTAGTGGCTTTGTCTCCTTGCCTGGTGTGAAATAATATAAAAGATAATGTCAAATGTGATGTGATAGACAAATATTACACATATCCACAATTCTTTTGTGTAAAAATACGTTATCTGCACGTAGCGAAAATGTTTTAGAATATTGGTAATCATTTTAAAAAAAACGGTAACTTGGAAAATTACTCTGATGCAGGTTTTATCCCAAAGACAAAACTTAAAACATCAATATTCCTTTAAAAAGAAAAAAAAAAGTGATTCGATGCAGAGAACAAAGATATATCAAATAACCATAACTCTTTCAATAACGAAAATTCAATGCCAACGTTTAAAGGAAAACGTTTTCGAAAAATTCGATTCCTTACGACGATGAAA
Source organism: Acanthosepion lycidas (assembly GCA_963932145.1). NCBI lineage: Eukaryota > Metazoa > Mollusca > Cephalopoda > Sepiida > Sepiidae > Acanthosepion > Acanthosepion lycidas. The sequence goes on from OZ010612.1 coordinate 54,758,612, forward strand.
TCGCACTGAAAAAATGTTTATAGGAAAATCATTTTCAAATAAGAGCATTCCTTTCCAGGAGGAATACGTGATGCAAGGTTCGCCACAAAAAGATCTGAAGCATCGATAACCCTTTCAACGTAGATCGTATGTTGCTAGAGAGATTTAGATGTATATAATATTTCCAAATACCGTATATTCTCGTGTAACGCGTGATCTGGCGTATCGTGCAACGCCCAACTTTTCGCTAATAAAAAAAGGGTATCATGCGAGTTTCTTTTATTCATAGACCAAATTTCATAGACTAACCTCTTTTCCTCTTTCTCTGTATCCCATCTACTAGATAAAGTAAAAAAGAATGATAAAAGTCTCGTTAGTAACGCTATATCCGTTGCGTAAACGCGTACAATTTTAAACAAGCAAGCATAAAAACAGCTAAACACCTTATAAACGTAAACAATGAAAAAAGATGCCTATTCGCTATATTCGTATTTTATAATACGAAACTAATATGTGGATATTACATACATTATTATTGGATACAGTTAAGTAAAACATCAGTTTTATCAAAATTATATTTATTTTTAAATACTTGTTGACTACAGTAAAGGGATATATCCTTTTGACACCGGCGTAGCCATGTCCAGGATTATATACGCTAATTTAATGTCTTGTGTATGATGGGACCCAATTAAAATTAGCTTCGAAATTACGTATTCAAAGCTCGCATGATACGCTAGTATACGGGGTGTTGCAGCAAAATCCGACACTTGACAAAAAGAAAACGAAATAGGCAATAAAAACAAAAGTTGTATATGCAGAGTCTTGACAGTTTATTTAGCAACAGTTTGAGTTGCATACTACATTATTTTACAATGTAACCGCTGGCGGCGGCGACGACGACCATTTCAAGGCGGGCGCGAAATGACTCACACTCTTTGACGACCATGTCCATAGCGGCGTGTTGTGGGCGTGCTTGTTGGTCTTGGCCTCGATCAGGCCTCAAAAGAAATAGTCAAGGGGGTTACCTTCAGGTGAGGAAGGCATGTCTGGAGACCAGTGGTGAGGAACATTGTTGAGAAGCCACGCCTGGATCGTCTTGGCCTTGTGTGCAGAGAGGAGGACTTCATGCCTCCCTTCTTTCAAAATTACCTGAGTCACCGCTGAGATCTACCAGGATGTACTGAGGAGCGTGGTGAAGCCCCTACGTCTTCCAGCAGGACTCTGCCCCTGCACACAAGGCCAAGACGATCCAAGTGTGGCTACTAAACAATGTTCCTCACCAATTGTCGCCGGACATGTCGTCGCCTTCTTCACCTGACGGCAATACCCTCGAATACTACTTCTGAGGCGTGATCGAGGCCAAGACCAACAAGCACGCCCTAAACACGGTCGATTCTCTGAAGGCTGCCATCGTCGAGGTGTTCGTCGGTATGGACAAGAACATGGTCACCAAGGCGTGTGACTCATTTCGTGCCGGCCTTGAGATCGTCGTCGCCGCCGCCGGCGGAACATTGAAAATAATGTAGTATGTACTTCTAACTGTTTCTAAATAAACTGTAGGGTATTTGCATATACAACTTTTGTTTTTATTGCCTACTAGCAGCATGGCCCGTCGTTGCATGTGCTTGATTCAAAAATCGTACGACTCGTACAGAAATCGCTATCACTTGACTTAAAACATTTTTGCCCTTCCTTGCTTTTAAAGGAGTGCCCTTTGGCGTGCCGATGTTGCTACATGCCTTACTTCTGACCCATCTCACACTGCGGTACATATTTAAAAGTGTTGATTAACAGTGACAGAGCTTAAACATTCAGTTGTATGGTTATGAGTTTGTGACACTGTGTTTCACGCTTTATGCGAACATCAGTTTATCTGATGATCACAAAAGCGTGAAACCCAGGTTCACAAACGCATATCCATAAAACTGAAAATATATATATATATATATATATATATATATATATATATATATATATATATATAAGTGGACATGGAAGTCAACACTCAGAGGCAACGGGCTGTTTCATGCTAGACGGTGACCTGACGATTGCGTCTAGCATGAAACAGCCTGTTGCATCTGAGTGTTGCCTTTTAATGCCCGCTTTTATATTTCTCTGATATTGTGTACTTTATCACATAAATATATCACACGTTAAAACTATATCTTTCTATCTATCTATCTATCTATCTATCTATCTATATATATATATATATATATAGTTGGATTGATGTGAGTTTGAGAACCTGGGTTTCACGCTGTTTGCGATCGCAAATAGCATAAAACCCATTGACACAAACTCACATCAATACAACTGATATTGAGCGCTTTCCAATAAGTGCCGCGCTAATATAATATATAAATAATATATATTAAAAATTTCATACATATATATATATTTATATATATATATATATATATATATATATATATATATATGCACATGCACATTTTATATATATATATATATCTATATATACATGCATATATATATATATATATATATATATATATATATATATATATATAGTGTGTTTTTTCATTGATACATGTTTCATTAAATAATATAGACAAGTTTTTGTCTATTTATTTTAAGTAAGTTCCTTTCATATTGTCTGATAAGCTTAATAGCATTATCATTGAAGGACGAAAGGAAATCACCATATTGATACATGTTTACATCCAATCTAAGCTTTCGGCTTACATAAGACATTATCAAAGATGACAGTTACTTTTTATATATATCTATACACGGACGAAACAATAATGATAGTCTGATTTTGTTGTATGAAAAATTTCAAAGAGACGTCAAACACGTGTATACAAGACACGGAAGCGAAAATCGCTTCGTAGCTCCTAACGTCACACATGACCATGAGAGAGTGAAGAAGTATTAAGTATATATATATATATATATATATATATATATATATATATATATATATATATATATATAAACGGTGATCGTGGAAGTTTAATCACTTTTAAGGCTACTATTTAGTAAATGATGCCAGAGCTAAGTGATAAAATTTTAGAATAGTATAACTGATTATTTGAACTGAGTTTTTATAATTATGGCGATGTGTTCGTTTTGTTCGACATTTTGTCCTTTTGTAAACTTTGTCTTTACGACATTATGTCCATTCATCATTAATTCAGTTCGTCTCTTTTTACGGTACTTTCTTCATTCGATATTTTGTTCGTCTGATATTCCGCCCATTTGGCATTTGGTTCATTCTTCATCGATAATCCTTTAAACCTGACATGAAAGATCCAACGTTCATCGGAACAGTGTTTAAAACAACGATATTTTTTTCAATCCTTACACACAAGCCGCTAGTAGCTCGCTAGCGGGACGCCGATGGGAACGCCAGCGGTCCCGAGGTGGCAGCCACCGGTAGCCTTTAGGGCTTCGATCTCATTTCACCCCATGTATATTGTACACGCGAACACTTACACCATATGACTTACCAGACGTATTTTCGTATCTTGTAAATGAAAATAAATCTTTGGTCATGTTATGGTCCAATGTTAGGACCATGGAAGAACAACACGAAACACAAGAGTAGAAAATAACAAAGAATATACGAGATAACCCGTTTCTCACAAAGCGTAGTAAGATTCTGGCTGCTTTATCACTATTTCTATGGAGACTGTTCAGATGACCTACTGTTATGGTCAAGGGTTAGGACCATGGAAGAACAATACGAAACACAAGAGTAGAAAGGACAATGAATATATTACACGAGAAATAATACAAGAAGTAGAAGGTGTTAGTATGACTGTCAGGCTGGTTTGGAGTGAACGACTATCAGCTCGACTCGATCGGTATCTAGCCACCCATCCCACGTGGGTTGCATGTGGCACAAGGCCGAGTTTAACGTGGGTTTCCCGAGCCCCTAGGCTCGGCCAAAAAATGCCTGTAGAGACCGTATAAACGTGATCGGTTTGGTCAACCTTCCGGAACGAGACTCTGCCCTTCGGCGGAGCCTCGTCCGTGTTCCTCTCTGCTCAGAGGCATTGAGTTCGACCGTCAAGCCGAGAAGCTCGGCTTGATTCAATACCGTTCTAATACTAAATCCGTACTAATACCGTTCGTCTCTCTTAAGAGGCGTAGTATATATAGCGCTCGGCATAGTTAATTCTGTCGGTCTAGGTAGGCACCATGACAGGTTATTTCTCCAAACCAGTGTGTAAGTTGCTTCCTTACTCCAACCATTTCCATCTCGGTTCAGTGTCAACAGGAAAAAAACGTCCTTGTGACATACGGTTTGTAGGTTATTTTTTTATTTTTTGTTTTTTCAAAAAACATTTTTCGGTCCCGAAAATTGCCCAATTATCGACGTTTTATCTTTTTAATTCTGAATCTTGCATCAAATCTTCAGCGTTGAAAGAAATAGATTTAAAGTGACATTGCCCAGTGGATGAAGACCTCGGTTAGATCCAGTGACAAAACCCAAAGAGTTGCGTGTTCAATACCATGCCACAGCAGTGACGAACTAAACTTGTAGCATTGAGTTAAAAGTAAATAACTGAGACATCCGGAAGAGGCATGGCACTTGGAACGAGAAAAATCTACCGCCGCTGGACGAAATAAAGTATTCAGTTCGAAATTTTCTATCACCTGAAGAAAGCCGGAGCGTACAACGGCGGAAACGCTGTGAATATGGCTATGGAGATGAGGATAACAATCCGAATAATATAAACGATGTAAAGAATATATTTCTTGAAAAAATCGAAATCTTATAATATTGTCAAACGTTTAGGATGAACTTTCCATCACTTTGTCATCCCTGAATTGAATATATTTATTTAAAAAAATTTTGGTATTAAAATAATTCTCGTTTTTTTTTTTTTCGAAATGATGAACATTTCCGTTTGTTGAATTATTGGAGATTTTGATCTTGTTATGATGAACCTGACCTTATATATTCCTCGTTGCAAATATTATCAACGCTTATCATCTTTATTTGGAACGTAGCGATAAATTTTCTTTCTTGCGAGAGATAAATTTATTGTAAAATATTTGGCTATAAACAATTACATCTCAATATCGTTCTTTAAAGAATTAGTAACGTTTTAGATCTTATTCCGATGAAACTAATACCTTCAAAAGGATTATCGATACTACTGATCGTTTCGTTGCGAACGTAGCTTCAATTCCATTTTTTCTTTTCTTTGTTTTGATATCTGGTTATTTACTACAGACAATTGTGTCCCATTTCCCTTACTGAAAGAATTCACTGTGTAACAAAATTTTGATTTTTTTCTGTCTTTCGTCAGTAATTAATATTTCCTTATTGCATATCCCAAGAAAACAGTGATTATGCTTAGTAATACCTTTAGACTTTGTTTTCTTTCTAGAAACATCGATATTTATAGCTAACCAATTTTGCATCACTTTGTCATTATTGAACATTTTAAAATATTTTGGTAAGTAACATCACACATTAAAATAATTTTCCTTTTTTTCCAAAGTGATGAACATTTCCGTCTCGGTATCCTTGTTAAATTACCGAAGATTTTTATCTTAAGATGAAGCTGACCTCATATATTGATCGTTGAACATATTATCTTCTTTATTGAGAACGTAACGATAAATTGTCTGTCTTGAGAGAAATATATTTATTGTAAAATATTTGGCTATAAACAATTACATCTCAATATCGTTGTTTAAAGAATTTTTAGTGTTTTAGATCTTATTCTGATTAAACTAGTGCCTTCAAAAGGATTATCGATGCTTCTGATCGTTTCATTGCGAATGTAGCATCAATTCCATTGATTTTTTCATTGATATCTGGTTATTTACTGAAAGAATTCACTGTGTAAAAAAAAAAAAATGACTTTTTCCGTCTTTGGTCAATAAGTATTAGGTTGGTGCAAAAATAAAGTCGTTTTCTAACATAGTAACATATGTGAGAAAACGACATTGTTTTTGCACCAACATAATATTATTTCATAATTCCTTCTGTCTAGAAAGCTGATCAAATGACTATTAACCCTTTAAACAGTGTGATTGGTGGCTTATAGGGAAACTGAACTGCGATCTACCTTTCCGTAGTAAATTGTTTTAAATAACTATATATATATATATATATATATATATATATAGTCAAAATCTGTTTTATCTAAATTGCTAAAGCTATACCACCCCTCTTCTTCCTCCCAAAACCCTACGTACATCTCTTAACTCTTTACTCCCCCTTTTTTCTTTTTCTGTTTTTTCTCCTTTTCCCATATCATTTCCATTGATTTGACCGATCAAATAGGTCAATGTCTGATCCTTACCCCCCTCCTTCCTCAATATTAAACATTATAATAAAAAGAAATATGAAAATAAATTTTAAAATTCTCCCTTCCCTTTCTAAACTCGAACATGTCTCTCATACCATCCCTCACCACCCTCTATGTTAACTTATATAAGCTTATTACTGCCCGTCAAAAGTGTAAATTTTATATTCATTTTTCGTTTCAGCTTTTGAAAGTGAAGTCTGAAGATCCAGAGAAAAATAAAATTCTCTGGGGAAATAAATTATTACAACGGAGCCTTAAAGTGATCTGTTTTTCTTTAAATTAAATTATTCACTCTGAATTAACATTGAGTTCTCAGGATTTCATCCTCCTTGGGATTATCCATACGGATTACCAAGATTTTCGTTACTTTTATATATATATATATATATACGGAAAACTTGAAGCTAGCTTCGTAATAAAAATTAAAATTCCCTCACCAAGAAATTCTGGCGTTCTTTGCATATCAGAAATAATATGCAGTTTTCCTAACTGCACTCCCTTCATAATTAAAATTAAACTTATCCAACTCTTTCCGAATACTCTCCACTAAAACCCAAACACTCTGAAATGTTCGTATTGGAGTTTCCGGAGAAAATCCCAAACACTACAAAATGCCGTTTCCAAATTTCTGGCGGAGTGAATAGCGTCATGCGGTTCTTATTACCACAGACCGTGCCCAACTGACCCTACTATACTGTGCAGTATACAAAATAAAAAACAGACAACAGGCATGCGCGGAATTAAAAATATATAATGACGACAATTTACCAATGGTCCCCAAATATTGTAAATATTCATTGTTTTTTTTATTATTAAAAAATTGTTATTTTATTCCCACCTCCCGCAGACAATATAGGGACGAGTTAGAACTTCATAGAGACTCCATGGTATAAAGGAGATTGTATTAAGTATGATAAATAAGAATGTGGTATTTTATGCAATGAATACTGTATAGTTTGTTTTGGCTCATTGACTGTGTTGAGCTATGTTTAAGATAAATATACACACTGGCCTTGTGCCGCATTTTTTGTCATTAATACAAAAATAAATATTATTTGCCTTGATAAAGTCCCTCAGACGACGAAACGCTTCGGCTAAGCTAAGTTTTCGTTTTTTCTTTATTCATATATATATACATATATATATATATATATATATATATATATATATATATATATATATATATATATATATATATACATATATATATATATATATATATATATATATATATATATATATATGACTATTTATGCTCTCGAAATAAACCGATTGAACTCTCAGAAGGGAAGGGGTGAATTTATAAACGGTGGCTGCTGCTAATGCAATGCTCTTCAACTAGAATCGAACTCTCCTAGCCATTGGCGTCTTTCGTATAGTAAGGACATTAAAATTTCCCTTACTCTCAATAATTAATTAATTAATGCAACACTTAAATGCAGCGGTCAATTTTGAGTTCTTCAGTATTTAATTATTGCCTACCGTCTCTACTTCTCCTTACCTGTTCTGAGGAAAACCCAATGAAGATCCCTCTGTAGGAGCTAGCTTAAATGCCACCCGAAAGGGCGGTATTTAAGCTAATGTAAAATAAACTGCACCTGTGAATTCTCAGAAATGTGATAGTTCTTTATTTTCGAAGCATTATATTTGTGTGTTATCTGCGCGCAAATACAGTCTGAACAGTTGATAATCTTCCAAATCCAGACTGAGGTAAACGGAAGAAAATATTGGCTTAGAACCAGTTTCTAGAGAATCTCTACCAATATACTTTCCAAAACATTGTAACGTAATTCTATTCTTCCATTCTTTTCGCCCTTGTTATTTCTTTAAATGGTTACAGGGAGCTAAAAAAGATCTGTCTTCCGTTACTTACTTTGAGAGTATACTGTCCTTTCCTTTCTGTACCATTTTCTTTATTTTTCGACAGACATGTTTTTTGTGACTATTCCTCATCGTTCGGATTTAGTTCTGTTATTCATTTCCTACTGTATTTTTTCCTATCTGTTACTTTTCTACTTACGGTTAATGGTGTTTTATTTTTTTTTTCTCTCAGTCATTTTAAACGTCGGTTTCTACTTATCTTTCATCCAAAATGACTAAAATCTGCACACTTCAATCTTCGACTTTTTCTACCCACTCCACTCTTCTTGTTTAATATTATTTACTTTCTTCCTCATTCCTTTTCAAACTCTTCTTCTTCTTCGTCTTATTCTCTTTCTTCTTCCGTTTTCATCTTTTTCGTCCTTTTCTCTCTTCTATCACACTTTCCTTTTTTCATACTTTTTTCCTCACAGCTTACCGTCTTCTTCTTCTTCTTCTTTCTACTCCTCCTCTTCCCCCTCCTCTTCTCGTTATTCTTTTTATTGCTTTCTTCTTCTTCTTCTTCTTCTTCTTCTTCTTCTTCGTATTCTTCTTCTTCTTCTTCATCCTCTTCTTCTTCTTCTTCTTCTTCTTCTTCTTCTTCTTCTTCTTCTTCTTCCAATTCAATTTCTACCCACTCCACACTTCTTTTTCATTAATAGTATTTATTTTCTTCCTCATTCTTTTCCAAAATCGTCTTCTTCGTCTCCTCCTCCTCCTCCTTCTTCCATTTTCATCTTTTTCTTCCTCTGTTCTCTTCTTTCTCTCTTTCCTTTTTCTTATCCTGTATTTCCTCACAACCTACCTTCTTCTTCTTGTTCTTCTTCTTCGTGTTCGTCTTCTTCTTCTGTCTTCATCTTTTTCTTCCGCTTTTCTCTTCTTTCTCTCTTTCCTTTTCATCCTCTTTTTTCCTCCCAACTTACATTCTTCTTCTTTTTCTTCTTCGTCCCCTACTCCAACACTTTCTTCTTACAATTTACCTCCTCCTCCTCTCTCATCCTCTTCATTTTTTCTCATATCAATTTTATCTGCTTCTATTTTTTATTTACGGTTTCAATGTACTTGTTTTATTTCTATTATCCTTGGCCACTTATTGACGCTGTAACAACAACTTCTTCTTCTTCTTCTTCATCTTCTTCTTCATATTCTTCTTCTTCATCTTCATCTTCTTCTCCTTCTTCTTCTTCTTTTTCTTCATATTCTTCTTCTTCATCTTCATCTTCTTCTTCTTCTTCTTCTTCATCTTCTTCATCTTCTTCTTCTTCTTCTTCATCTTCTTCATCTTCTTCTTCATCTTCATCTTCATCTTCATCTTCTTCTTCTTCTTCTTCTTCATCTTCTTCATCAATTTCTTCTTCTTCATCATCATCTTCTTCTTCATCATCTTCTTCTTTTTCTTCTTCTTTTATGCGCCAGGACCCTTCGGAGCGTGCGTGGCCACGGTTCTCCATAACCTCCTGTCACCTGTAGCTCTTAGTAAATTCGTTCTTTTTTCTATCTCTCCGAATCTCTGTTCTCTCAACCATTTACAGAAGCTCCTCCTACTCTACATCTTCCTCCTCTTCTTCTGCCTCCTCCTCATTTTTTAGCAATTTTACTTTTCTTAATAAATTTCATATTATTATTTTTATTATTTTCTGTCTGATACCCACAACAATACATCGTCATCATCGTCGTCGTCATCATCATACTCATCATCATCATCATCATTATCATCTTCAAAATATTATCATTATTATTAATATTATTATTTCTGTATGTTGTGATTCCTACTTTGTATCCTGTAGAGCCGGGTCCAAACTATGGTCCTTAGGCCCTATAGAAGAATTGTCATTTAATTGATAACACTTTTCTTAGTATATCTCATGTTCCTAGTAGGACGATCTGTTGCAGTTTTTTGTGCATTTGTATGTACTAGTGAGCTAGCCCAAATGACTTGAGTCACTTTATAGTCCACCAATAGAAGGTTAACCAATCAGAAGACGTAGAACATTCAATCCGTTGTGTATAAAGAAGGCTAACACAATATTTTAGTATTCGTGCTTGATAATTTCTAGTTAACAAGCATTGGTCCTGTGCAGTAAGGATAAAACCTTCAGTTTCACCTTTCAACCCTGCACTACATAGCCACTGATGGGTACGGGTTTTGTCTACGTCAGCTTGTTTGTTACGGGCAGATTATTGGCCATGAAGCGGTTTATCTTGCCATCGCTTCTGTATCTGGTCGGTTGCATTCGTCTTTGCTGTCTTTTTTAAGTATTTTGCAGTTTCAGCCGGTGTATTGTGCTGTAGTTTCATCTCTACGCCCATTTGAAACCGCATTTTGAATTTGTTGGCTTCTTTTATTACGGAGTAAAGACGCTTACTACTTTCATGTTCCTTGACGCATACCATCATCCAGTGTTCTGTAGTTTCCAAGTATCTTTGGAGGCCAATTGTTGTAGTTTTGTAGGACAGTTCTAGTTGAACTAATCCTCTGCCTCCTTCGGATCTGGACACATACAGACGATCAACATCAGCTTTGGGATGATGCATGCTATAGCAAGTGAGAAGCTTTCTCGTTTTGGCGTCCGTTCGCTTAATTTCAGCTATGGTCCAGTTAAGGACATTAAAGCTGTATTGCACCACAGGGACAGCCAATGTGTTTATGGCTGATATTCTGTTTTTTGAGTTTAGATCAGTATTTAGTACACGCCTGTAGTACTCTTTTCTTATTTTTTTCTTCATTTGGGGGTGTTGTATGCCATTTCCTTCGCTAATTCCCAGGTACTTATAAGCTTCATCATGCTCCAGTTCCCTAATATTTGTGACAAAATGTAAATCTATTAAGGGTGTTTCTGTAATTCTACCTTTCTTGAATGTTGCTTTTGCACATTTATCTAATCGGAAGGCCATGCCTATGTCGTCACTGAAGTATTTTACAATATTGAGGAGGCCTTTCAACTCATTGTCGTCTTTGGCAAAGTGTTTGAGATCATCCATATAGAGTAGGTGATTGAATATTTTCTTATTTATTTTGTAACCATAGCTACTGTTGTTCAGTTCATGTGTAAGAGGGATTAAGGATAAACAAAACAGGAAGGGTGACAGAGAGTCTCCTTGAAAGATTCCACATCAGATATTCAGACGCCTCGATATGGCAGTGCCCCCGGTTTGACTATGGTATAGTTTGGTGTTCCACATTCCCATGCTGTGCTTAAGGAAATTTAATACCACAGGGGAGACTTTGTACATTTCCAAAGTCTTAAGGATCCAAGAATGTAGAACGCTATCAAAGGCTTTACGATAATCAATCCACGCTGCACTAAGATTTCTGCGTCATCTCCTGCAATTTTCCAGGATCATTTTATTTATCAGAAGTTGATCTTTGCAGCAATATGATCCTCTTCTGCATCCCTTCTGTTCCAGCGGGATAATACTGTTTGTTTCGAAAAAGGAATAAGTACGGTTCGTCAGTACAGACGTGATCAACTTATACGTTGTGGAGAGATGTTATCGGTCTATAATTTTTCGGGTCGTCTGTTTCAGTTGTTTTTGGTATGAGATATGTAATACCTTCAGTAACCCATTCCGGGAGTTTATTGGGATTATTTACAAGCGTTGATAATGTTTTTGCAAGAATTTCATGGATAGATGAGAGATGATAAAGCCAGAAATTGGGCACCTTGTCATTTCCTAGGGATTTCCATTTTTGAGGTTTCGTTAGAGCTTGCCTAACATCATCTATGTATATATTTTCCCATTCTTGCAGAGGTGTATCCAGCAGTCGTTCTTCTTCACGCCGGATCCATTCTGCATTTGGGTTATATTCCTTTGGGCTGCTCCTAATATTTTCCCAAAGTGTCTGTACATTATCAATCGATGGTGACCTTTCGACATGTATAGGTGTTTTTTCCAATTTCCCTGTAAAGTTTCTTAAGATCAGTTACGAGTATTTTATTCTGGCGATAGAACCTACAACGTTTTTTGTATCGTCTTGTTCTCTGTGCTTTTAGCTGAAGTTTCTGCTTCAGCATTTCCTTGATTGATGAAATCTCAATTAGGATCTTAATTTTATATTTCCGCTTGATCTTTTTGCACTTACGTGTGGAAATATTAGGGTTTCTGGCGAGCGCAACTAATATAGAAAGCTCACATCTGATTTGTTTTATTTCTCGCATCAGTTTTGTTTTCCAAGCTGGCTCTCTATGTCTGTTAATTTTATTTATTGTCTTAACCCCAAGCTTCCGAGTCGCTGCTAAAGCTGTTGCGTATATGACGTTGTTAACTTCTGTGATGTTTCCCGGTGGTTTATCTGTTAACAGTGTTTCCAGAGCTGCATTGTATATTTTCACGATGTGCTTGTTGGAATTCGTCATATGGATTTTTGGGAGCTGGTCTCATGAAAGTTACTCTGCTGAGTACTTGGATGACGTCATTTTTCGCTTCGGTTATTTCAGCTTCGTGGTTTTCAAGGAATTCTAACTTATTGTCACTGAAGATGACTCCAGGTACATTTTCTGGAGAACTGCAGGTTGTGTTTAAGGTAGAGTCTTGGATTTCATTTCCTGGGAGATTATTTCGTATTTCATTCGCTTCAACCTCATCCTCTGTTGTATTCCTTATTTCTATATTCGTCTCAATAGAGTTTGAGTGATGGGTCATAGTATTTTGTCTTATATCTAATTTTATCTTATCTTTTTCTGCCTTTGAGAGTCTGTTTTTCCGCATGATATCCCTACGAACATTAGCAAGCATGTTTGGATTGAGGTTAGGTCATTTCCCACCACACTTCTCCATATTTGGTATGTTTGATTGGTGGCGTTCTTTGCTGGGTTTTCGAGTGCAGTGAAGAAGGATGTCATAACTTGTCGATACTCTTCTCGGCTCCATTTCGTTCGTTTACTTTTTGTTAGTCGATTTGGTATTGAGTCACTTGGTCCAAGGTTGGCAATAATCTAAACTAAATCTGTAATAATAAACCTAGTGTCTCTTCGTATGTGGAAGAGTTTGTTCCAGTGACAGATTTTTCGTCCTCAGACTGGTTCCTCTCTGAGGGAAGTGGCCCTTGTTGTCCCGTGTGACGGCCGATCCGGTATGAAATATTATTCGTATTCATTGAAAAAGGTAGAGATGAGTTTTAACCTTGACCGCCAAGCGGTAATTATGTTCAGGTTACCAGCTTTAGGACGAGTCTCGAAGAAGATCCAAGAGCACGCCTAACGAATGATGTTTTGGATTTATTAATATATCGAAGGTAGAATAGTTCATAATAGTATAGTCTAACCCACTGAATACCATACACTAAGTTTTAACTTAGTATAAGTCGGAGTGACCACTCCAAGTGGGAATTTCAGATTTTAGTATATAGAGTTTAAGAAAAAAAATAAATAAATAAAAAGGAAAGAGAAAAGGGAACTGAAAAGATTATTATTATTATTATTATTATTATTATTATTATGATTATTATTATTATTAATCGTAGCTGTAATATTAGGTTGGTGCAAAAATTATTTCGTTTTCTCACATAGTAACATATGTTAGAAAACGAAATTATTTTTGCACCAACCTAATATTTCATTTCTACATTTTTTGAGTCCTTTACCCCTTTTCATCTATTTTCTTCTTCATCTTTCTTCTGTAGTAATTATTATTGTTGTTGTTGTTTTCTGTCTTATTTCTCTCATCATCATCATCACATATTATTCTTATTATTATTCGTTATATTTTAGAAACAATAATTATAGAAATAAATACCGAACCGACAAGAAACAAAATATAATTTAACATAATAAAGTGTAGTGTCTTAGGGAAAAACTAAACTAAAAAAAACTAAACTAAAAACAAAAACCTAAACTAAAGAAAACAAAAAAAAAAAAAAGAAATATAAAAAAACAACATCTTAGCACACATATGAAACTATTCTAAAAATGACATCACGGCAAATGACGTGATAGAAATTTCAAATTCAGGCTACAAACATAAAACTAACAAAATATGACGGTGGAGAAAGCAAACGCCTCCCCAGTTGAAAATAACGTAAAAAATCTAAACATGAAGGAAATTGCTAAATGTACATGAGAAATATCTAACATCGTGAATCACCAGAAAAATTAAAGAAGCAAGAAAATATAAAACATAATTAATAAATTTCGACAAAAAATATTTATCCGGTTTCCAGTCTATCATGCTTGTTCACCGACACAAATAGATGAAATAAACTTGTGGTGTACTTAAATAAAGAGTTAAATAATGTCTCCGTTTGTCAAAAAACAAACGTAATATTAACTTTCTGGCTGGCTATCTTTGGCCAAGAAGAAGTTCGTGAGTAAAAGGAAAAGAAAAGAAAAATATATTGGCGTCAAATACGCTCTGATGTCTAGAATCCCATACATTAAAATAATAGGGCTGTGAGAAAACGTGAAAATGGAAAATTCTCACGCCGTATATGAAATTTGTTTCGGGGAAAGATTCCCTACTGCAAGGCACAAAAGATATATGCTAATGGATGTCTTATATCAAGCAAAAAATAATTGTAATATAGATGTTGTCACGAGCGGTATTTGCCAAAATTGCTATAAAGCCTGGATCAGGAATAGGACCAATAGAAACTGCAGGCTGCAATTTATTTAATCTTTGCTAAGCTCAGGGCACCTTTTGAATATTATGTAAAATCAGTTCACCTCAAGCAAGAAGATAATGCCATTAAGATGCAAAGGTCTACTGGGAGTGAAAGAGAAAGAAAAAAATTACAAGGATCCGGAAACCCAATCCCAAAAAGGAAAGAAGCCATAAACGTATATTCTTGTTCAAAATAGTACACTGGTGTATAAACAGTAAATAAAATTTCAAAGTTCAGTCGGAGATGTTAGAAGTATAATGATGAAGTAGACTTTAGAAAGAATAAGAAGCAAGAGATAAACCTCTACACTTGTTCAAAAGACAGAGGAGGAGTGTGAAATGGGCGATAAGTAAACCTACCTATTGCTATTGATGAAAAATAAATAAATAGACAGTGAATAAAATTTCAAAGTTCAGTCGGAGATGTTAGAAGTATAATGATGAAGTAGACTTTAGAAAGAATAAGAAGCAAGAGATAATCCTCTACACTTGTTCAAAAGACAGAGGAGGAGTGTGAAATGGGCGATAAGTAAACCTACCTATTGCTATTGATGAAAAATAAATAAATAGACAGTGAATAAAATTTCAAAGTTCAGTCGGAGATGTTAGAAGTATAATGATGAAGTAGACTTTAGAAAGAATAAGAAGCAAGAGATAAACCTCTACACTTGTTCAAAAGACAGAGGAGGAGTGTGAAATGGGCGATAAGTAAACCTACCTATTGCTATTGATGAAAAATAAATAAATAGACAGTGAATAAAATTTCAAAGTTAAGTCGGAGATGTTAGAAGTATAATGATGAAGTAGACTTTAGAAAGAATAAGAAGCAAGAGATAAACCTCTACACTTGTTCAAAAGACAGAGGAGGAGTGTGAAATGGACGATAAGTAAACCTACCTATTGCTATTGATGAAAAATAAATAAATAGACAGTGAATAAAATTTCAAAGTTAAGTCGGAGATGTTAGAAGTAGACTTTAGAAAGAATAAGAAGCAAGAGATAAACCTCTACACTTGTTCAAAAGACAGAGGAGGACTGTGAAATGGGCGAAAAGTAAACCTACCTATTGCTATTGATGAATAATAAATAGACAGTAAATAAAATTTCAGTCATCAGACGGAGATGTTAGAAGTATAATGATGAAGTAGACTTTAGAAACAATAAGAAGTAAGAGATAAACCTCTACACCTGTTCAAAAGACCAAGGAGGAGTGTGAAATGGGCGATAAGTAAACCTACCTATTGCTATTGATGAAAAATAAATAAATAGACAGTGAATAAAATGTCAAAGTTCAGTCGGCGGTGTTAGAAGTCTAACCATGAAGTAGACTTTAGAAAGTATAAGAAACAAGAGATAAACCTCTACACCTGTTCAAAAGACCAAGGAGGAGTGTGAAATGGGCGATAAGTAAACCTACCAATTGCTATTGATGAAACATAAATAGACAGTGAATAAAATTTCAAAGTTCAGTCGGAAATGTTAGAAGTATAATGATGAAGTAGACTTTAGAAATAATAAGAAGCAAGAGATAAACCTCTACACCTGTTCAAAAGACCAAGGAGGAGTGTGAAATGGGCGATAAGCAAACCTACCTATTGCTATTGATGAATAATAAAGAAATATACAATAAATAAAATTTCCGAACTCAGTTGGAGATGTTAGAAGTATAATCATGAAGTAGACTTTAGAAAGTATAAACCTCTACACCTTTTCAAAAGACAGAGGAAAGAGTGTGAAAATACCAGCATCCCTCGTTCGTACGTATGTAAATTCGCACCACCTTATTCTGATTGAATCAGGAAGGGTCTCATGCAGAAGCAATTTTAAACTTTGTGTAGTAGGGTCAGTTGGGCACCATCTGTGAGAAAAAAGCTTAATTCACTCCCGCGGATATTAGGGAACGGCATGCTGTAATGCTACTCAATCGTACCGGAGGCTCCAATACGAATGTTTCATAGTTTAGAGTGTGTCAATTTTAGGACAGTGCAGAAGATTTGGAAAGAGTTGGATGAGTCTAATGGTGATTACAAGGTGTTTAGAATGATCACTGGCGATGGCGACGTTATCCCTCCATTCATTTTTCCACAGGACCCCAGACTTAACATATAGGTTTACATTAACTGCGAGGGTAGTGCTGCTCTGGGTCAAGATGGAAGATCCAAATGCTTGGTAACATGATTTGCACCATGACACAGAAGCAGGAGAATCCAGTCATGCCATTCAGACAATTTCTGCGACCACATCACCATTTAGATCTGGACACCTAACTCTCCGGGCCGCAACCTCTTGGATTGTCATGTATGGGCATAGTTGAGCGAGAGTCCAACAAAACTCCGTGTAACACCAAAAGTGAAACTGAAGCCAATGATTATATAATAGCAGCGTTCGCAATCTTAAACAAGGATAGTGTCTAGAAAAGTTGCAGAATATTCCGAAGATGTCTGGAGGCCGTTCTTGAAGGGAATGGCGATTTTACTGATTGAATTTATTGTTCAGCATTTGAAGGAAAAGTTGGAGTAATTGATAACAACTCGGATTTAGGAATTCAAATTCGAACTGGGTCATTACATTCACTTACATGCTAATACCTCTGATAAAATTATGAATCTTCTTCTCCCTCCGGCTATGGGTAAATAGCAGGACAGACTGGGTTCTATAGCCTTGGATGGCAACTGTTCTACCACAGAAAGAAATGGCAATACACTACGGGAAAAATCTGCCTTATCGGTCATGTATCGAAAGATGCATGATCACCTAAGCGTGTATCACGTATAACATAACTGAGTATTTGGTTTGGTTTGGTTTATTTCGTTTTACGGCATATCAACCTCAATTTAATTATTTAATGCCGACAGCATTTTAGGATAGATTTGTATGATTACAATATGTATTCTTTGGTTTAGATTGATTTGGTTTATTTTGTTTTACGGAATATAAATCTCAGTCGGTTATTTAATGAGGACAGGATATTTAGGATAGATTTGTATGAATAAAATATGTATTCTTTGGTTTAGATTGGATTGGTTCATTTTATTTTACGGCATATCCACCTCAGTTGGTTAGTTAATGCCGACAGCATTTTTAGGATAGATTCATATGAATACAATATGTATTCTTTGGTTTAGATTGGTTTGGTTTACTTTGTTTGACGGCATATCAATCTCAATGGGTTATTTAATGCCGATAGCATTTTTACGATAAATTCGTGTGAATAGAATATGTATTCTTTGGTTTAGATTGGTTTGGTTTATTTTGTTTAACGGCATATCAACCTCAATGGGTTATTTAATGGTGACAAAAAATTTTATTGCTGGTAATAATTTGATTTGTCAAAAATCTGTTTCTGACAATATTTTTTCCTTAAAATTGTATTGCTGGTAATAATTTTTTTCCAAAAAGTATTGCTGGTAATAATTAACTATTTGCGCCTAGCTGAGCCCCTTGCATAGCTCAGATGTGGTACAAGGCCAAAGTATGGGTAACCCAGTAAAAATCAAATTCAGTACTCAGTCGTAAATGTTCTAGGGAGACAAGCTTGCTAACCATTACGGTGTTTACTCGTTCCCCCACCAAGACGAGATGTCACCCAAGTTTTTTTTAAAATGTGGACCCGAGCGCGTGCACCCAGGCAAGAGACAAAAATTGCCCACAGGCTCCGCAACCGTCGGTTGATGTGGCCTCGGTGTTAGCACAGATCCCTCCCTCTGGTGAAATGAGAGGGCGTGGCCTCGGGCAGCTCTTCCCTAGTGCCGGGCACCTCTCAGTATAATTTTCTCATTAGCCCCTCTCTCCTTTGATAGAGAAGCCCCTGAGCGCAATCTGCCCAAGGACAGTGACGCAACGAAGATACTTTTTATGCTATCTTTCTAAGCGTAACATTGATGTGGCACAAGGCCGAATGTAGGAGGCACCCAGTGAGGACTGAACTCACTACTCAAGCGTAATTATTCAAGCGAGACAAGCTTACTAACTATGAGGTGTCCTAATGATTTTCTAAGCGTATCTTAGATGTGGCATATGGCCGAACGTATAGAGCACCCAGTCAAGATCAAACTCACTACTCAGTCTTAAATGTTCTAGCGAGACAAGCTTCTAACCATTTCACCGTCTCGACTATTACTCCATCTCTCCCTATCCCTAGCAGCTCTCAACAAGTTCTTTCCCTCTGCTACACACCTAGACCACGTTTTGTCATCCGCTTGCTTAAGCCCCCGAAGTATGCGTTGTTTTCTCTTTCCCTCTATTTGACCTGTGAGTATCAGATTCTCCAGACCCTCCTTCTTCATTATGTGTCCCAGAAACTTCAGCTGCCTCTTCCTGATGTAAAGTATAAGCCTCCTCGTTGTTTGCATCCTCTCTAAGACCTCATCGTTGATCACACGCTCGGTCCATGATATCCTTTAAATCCTTCTGTAGAACCACATCTCCGTCGTCTCGAGTCTCTTCTTCAATCATACAAAATTCGCTGCCGTAAACAAGGACAGATGTCACGTAACAGCTCATTATTCTTTTCTTTGTTACCAAAGAACTCCTCCTTTTTCTCAATACTCTGCTCAGCTTTCGGAATGCATTCTTTGTTATCGCAATACGTCTACGGATCTCAGTGTCGCTCTTAGCGTTCTGCCAAAACGCTTCCAAGATATTTAAAGTCCCGCGTCTGATTGATTCTAATGTTCTCGACTTGCAAATCGCATCTCGGGTTCATTCTTTAACTGTTGACCTTCCATTTTGTCTTCTTGTAGCTTATGCTTAGTCCCTTCATCTCACTCTCCGTCGCTACGTTCTGTAGGATATCTTAAAAACTACTTACCTTAAAATGTCTGATACGAAGATTTAGATAACATATTTTTATTTTCGTTCAAGCCTGAGTAAAGCAGTTCCTTTTCCCTGTACCTGCGCAGCCAAAGTTTCTTCCTTTTTGTCGTAACATGAAGAGCAAAGCCTCATCCACTACACACGCACCTTAAAATCAACAAATAATTTATATAAATAGAGATTTAATATATTTTTCCTATTTCAAATTTGCATTCATCTTCGTTTCTCTAGTGTTTACATCGTTTCGTTATTGACTTTCCAATGACGGACATTAACATAATTATGCGTATATAATGCATTTTGCCCCAAGAGTTCAGGTACGTACGCCGGGTCATTCTAAGTAAAAAAAAAAAAAAAAAAAAAAAAAAAAAAAACGAAAAGAAAGTATTCTACACACATATTTTTATTATTATCATTTTTTTTGGGGGGGGCTTATTTTTCTAGAAACTGGGTTGTTTAAATGTCTACAGTGTGTTGCCGGAGTGACTCTCCACTGTTGCCGGAGGGCTTTCTGCAGGTGCTGGAGCTTTTCTCTGCTGTTGTCGGAGCAGCTCTCTGCTATTTTCAGAGGGCCTCTCTGCTGTTGCAGGAGCTTTTCTTTAATGCTGTCGGAGCAGCTCTCTGCTGTTGTCAGAGCGGGTCTCTTCTGTTGTCGGAAAATTCTCTGCTTTTGATAGAGCGGCTCTCTGCTATTGCCGGGGCGGCTCTCTTTTGTTGCCAGAGAGGCCCTCTGCTGTTGTTGGAACGGCTCTCTGCTGTTGTTGGAATGGCTCTCTTCTGTTGCCGAAGCGGCTCTCCACTGTTCCCGGAGCGGCTCTCTGCTCTTATCAGAGCGGCTCTCTGCTGTTGTTGGAGCTGTTCTCTGATGTTAATGGAACGGCTCTCTGCGGTTGCCAGAGCGGCTCTCTGCTGTTGACAGAGCAGGTCTCTGCTATTACCGGAGGTGTTCTCTGCTGTTGATGGAACGGCTCTGTATTATTGCTGGAGAGGCTCTCTACTGTTGCCAGAGCGGCTCTCTAAAATTTATATCTCCAATTTCAGCGTTTTTTTCTTTTTTTTAAGCTTTTCACCCCAAGCAAGGCGGGAAGCCATTATCACGGAAGGGGTTACAGGGAGTTTGAGCGAGAGTAAATAGGAGTGATAGAGGAAAGGATGAAAAGAAGGATAGGGGATAGGCATCTGGAGACGTCCACTGACATTACACTTGAATAGTCGGAGATTATAGCTATCACGGAAACGGGAAAAGGGGAGGGAGTTCCACAGGCGAGATGTGCGAGACATGAAGCTATTGGAGTAGAAGAGACGGCTATATTAAACAGTTTGGACAGTGAAATTTTGAGAGCGAGATGCCAGCCTAGTTGAAAGCTTAATTTCAAGAAGTCTGGGAACCACCGAAAGCAGCTCATCGGAGCCGTTACCATGAAAGTATTAGTAAAAAAGACAGAGGGAGGCGACGGCACATCTGTGAGGGAGCGACTGAAAACGAGATGCCAGATCAGGGCCAATTATATTGTATATCCGTCTTTGTATTTCTAAACTTATTTTAAAAAAAATCCTTTAAAACTAGAATAATATTATTCTAATTTAGTTTTATGATAATTCTTATTATATATTAGTGCAATTTTTAAAGAGATTTTGTAGCTTAGCATAACACAAACAACTGATTATTATTATTTTTTAGACAAAATTCGTATTATATATGGGGGCAATACGGTAAGTTTTCGGCCAATACAAGGCAAAAGAGCTACACAATGTAGAGCGTTACGGACTGCCGCTGGTGTGCGAAACAGATATGAAAAGAAAAGTACAGATTGTGACGATAGATTACGATGAAAGTAAACGGTTGCCCACAAGGCTGGATTTAAGCGTTAAGAGACCCCAGGGCTAATAGAATTGTGAAGCCCCTTCATTATGTATTTTTTCCTTCCGTATCTATTTATCGTCTATATATATATATATATATATATATATATATATATATATATATATATATATATATATATATATATATATATATGTGTGTGTGTGTGTATGTGTATATATATATATATATATATATATATTTATATATATATATATATATATGTGTGTGTGTGTGTGCGTATGTGTATATATATATATATATATATATATATATATATATATATATATATATATATATGAGTGTGTGTGTGTATGTGTGTGTTGCACCAAAATAATAATAAGCAAAAACATAAAACCCTAGAAGATTAAAGGTATCACCTATGAGTAGAAATAAGAAGTTCTTAAATGTTTGTAGCAGCAAGTTTAGATATATATATATATATATATACGAAAATATAAATAAATAATAATAAATTAGGAAATACAGAAGATGACTCTGTTGTGTGGAAAAGATCTCGTGAATTTGAAATTGACATAGAACAATAAAAAAAACGCAATAAAACCATCAGTAAACATTTTTTGGAACTTACAGAAATACGTATGCATATACACAGACAATTTTATCCCCTGAGGATGGTCTCAGATAAGACTGAAACTACTTGAAAGAAAATTTTGTTATTTTTCGTAATCAATTTTCTACGGCTACCAAGAAACTGATTCGTCGACTCGATAAGATTAAAACAAAAATAAATAGACATAGTACGTTTAAATTATTAAACAATCCTATATTAATATATATATATATATATATATATATATATATATATATATATATATATAT
Organism: Acanthosepion lycidas; assembly: GCA_963932145.1. Taxonomy (NCBI): domain Eukaryota; kingdom Metazoa; phylum Mollusca; class Cephalopoda; order Sepiida; family Sepiidae; genus Acanthosepion; species Acanthosepion lycidas. The sequence continues at coordinate 54,780,866 of OZ010612.1, forward strand.
ATATATATATATATAGTGCAACATTTGTTCTCGAGTGTCTTATATGGTGAATAAATCAGTTTTCGAACAGAAAATTCGAGAATGAAATGCCTCGTTTATCGAACAAAAGTTCAGTTCTTGAACAACATTACCGAACCGAGTTAACCCGGATGGAATCATTTCTTAGTCGACCGCCATGCTGTATATATTCGTCTGTTGTGCCTTGCTTTTCTTATCCAATTTTATTGTTCTGTGATTTTTCCCTCTACATTGATTCCTATTGGAAAAATAGTTTTTGTTTACATTCGTGAACTGAGCTTCCACTGAGAATAGCTCAATTAGATGTCATTTAAATATTCATAGAGAAACTATTCGGAACATACTTGTCGACAAAACTAATACACTGAGTTCCAATTCCAGTCGAGTCTATTACATTAACTTACATACTATAAGCCTTGTGAAAGGCATTGATTCTCTTCTTCTACCAACATATATGGGTGAATAACAGGCCATACTGGGTTCTATAGATTTGGATGGCAACTGGTCTAAGAGAAGGATAATTTGAATTCAAAATCTGCCGATGGTTATTTGGTACGTAGTGCACAGGGTCTCTGTGTTCGACCCTTCAAAAAGTGTGGTTGGTTCTGCACAAAGCCTTCACCAATATAATCAAATCATATGTGCTGGTGTCTGGGCTGTCAGTTCCTACTAACTGAGCTGCTTGACCATCATACGTCGTAAATATCTACTAGAGAGAGGAATTTATAAAATCGACGTCATCGCCAGTTGTGTTTTGGGTATTACTAGGGTTTTTTTAAAGGGGGTATTATGTTGAAAGTCCCGAAACTCCTAATGAACCTCCACTAACAGCATCACCGATGAAGTGTAACAAAGCATTCAATAGATGTATTTTACGAAATATATATATATATATATATATATATATATATATATATATACGGGTTTCTATTTGTTTTCTTTTACGCTTAGTTTGAATTTAATTAGCTAATATTCGGTTGGTTGACCCTTATTTTTTTTTACGTATTTTGCTTTTGAAACCAATTATTCGTTTAGTCCCCAGTCATTTACAATCGCCTGATGAGACGCAACGATATGTGTTCAAACACGACTGCCATTGTGTAGCGATTGTTACATGTTTTTTGCAAGAATCTAAAATAATTCTATATATATATATATATATATATATATATATATATATATATATATATATATATATATATTAAATTAATTGATTTAAAATGTTTTTTCGCTTCACAGTTCTAACCATGTTTCACAAATTGGAAGCTAAAAGCTTCGAATTTAATTTTGTAATTAAATTAATGACATTATTTCTATTTCATCCTCTAGCGAATTTTGGAGCAACTTAAGTTACTCCAAAATAGGATGAAATGGAACTAATGTCTTTAACTTAATTACAAAATGAAATTCGAAGATTTCAGTTTTCATTTTTGAAACTTGGTTAGAACTGTGTAGCGAGAAACCATATTTTAAATCAATTAATTTATAATATTAATGCTCTGTAAATTGAGCACTATTTTGTAAAAATAAAAAATATCTATAAGAACACCGGATTATATATCTTACTTTCGTTATATATATATATATATATATATATATATATATATATATATATATGGTTAAATAAGTAAAAACGTATTTCGTCTATTTATTTTAGTTTTGATCCTTGCCAGTCCACCGATTAATTTCTTGGAGGTTGTAGAAAATTGATCAAGAAATTTTCTTTCAATTTTTTTTTTTTTTTTTTTCCAAGTACTTTCAATCTCATCTGAGACCACATTCAGGGGTTGCATATCTATGGATGTGTTAAGGCTTAACACTTTATATTCAAAATATTTTTTCACCTCTATGCAAGGGAGTTAACTTTTAAGTTTTTTAAAGAAAGATTTTTAATTGTAGCATTTTAATTTGATATATTTTATATAACAATTTTTTGGTCCAAAGATTTTAGAACTTGTTGCTATACTCGTAGTTCTTTTTATTTATTTTTGGGTATAATTATTTCATATAAAGGGCTTCTCGAATTTTATGTTTTTGCTTATTATTACCTTTATAAAATACCGATGTATTTTCGACTAATATATGTTTAAACTGTGAACGTGGAAAGGAGTGTTCTTTTAAATGTTCCGAGATTGAACTACGATCGTTCAAGTGAAACGTTAGCCTTCATATATATTAATATTTCTATTAGAGATGCAATCTCTCAAAGGATATTTTAAATTAATATACGACGTAGTATTTTGTTGACGGAGAAGTGTTGTTAAGAAAGACTAGGTTAGTAGTATTAATTTATTTGTTTTACTTGTATCAGGGGATAGTCTTTTTAGAATTTATTCCTCCTGCTTAAAGCTATAATACCTTTGATTACATTATATTGGTTTGATATGTTTAGAGTTATTTCAGGACGTATATATATATATATATATATATATATATATATGTGTGTGTGTGTGTGTGTGTGTGTATGTGTGTGTGTGTGTGTGTGTGTGTGTGTGTGTGTGTGTGTGTGTGTGTCATGGGTGCTTACCTATAACTACAGAATGAACTCTTCCTAACACGATGTATACTTCCCCTCTGAAGAGAGAGGGACGAATCGAGTCGAGCCGATAGTAGTTCACTCCTAACCAGACTGACAGTCATACTAACACCTTCCACATCTTGTATTATTATTTCGTGTAATATACCTTCGTTATTTCTACTATTCTTTTTCTTTTGTTCTTCCTTTGTCCTTACCTGGACCATAACAATATATATATATATATATATATATATATATATATATATATATATATATATATATATATGTGCGTGTGTGTGTGCATGTGTGTGTGTGTGTGTGTATATACAGCGTGTCCATAAATGTGTATTTGCGACCAGAAATAACCTGTAAAAAATGTTAAAATACCGTGTTTCAACAAGATGAAGCTGCTTGTCACTTCGCTCTGCGTGTTAGAGAGTTTCTACATCAGAAATTTCCTAACATTTTATTGGCCTCCATTTTCGTCACATTTGACTCCATTAGATTTTTTATGGGGACATGTGAAAACAATGTGTATACAACTAAACCTAGTTCATTAGAAGATTTGAAAGATAAAATAACTAATGTGATTGTAATTCAGTTGGGAAATTTTTTCCGTGAGCTGCAAAATCGTATTACCCTTTGTATTGCCAATGATGGAGGACATGTGGAAACAATAAAGCCTTTAAAAAAATACATGTACTTCTTTCCAATCCTTTTTACAAATTATTTCTATCGCAAATAAAAAAAAAGTTATAAATTTTTAAAGTGTATACGAACTTTATATATATATATATATATATAAACCTAGTGAGCCAGACAAACCTACCCAGGTTTCACCAAAACGGATCATCAAGGAAAGCCGGCTAAAGAGGCAAATAGAAACGCAAATTTATAGGCGATAGCCAAAATTATACCACGTGAACAAAGAACACAAAATCACCGGAGTGGCCGGGTTGAAGATTTATTCAGCTAAAAGGGGAGGGTATATTAAAATACGAACATTATGGTGGAAGGACAAATAAACGGGGAAATTCGTCTTAATTTAGTAACCAAGATTTTCTTGACGATCCGTTTAGGTGAAACTTGAGTAGGTTTATCTGGCTCCCTAGGTTTATCTATGTCTCCTCTACGGTTGTATTGAGCTCTTTTGTTAATTAGTTGTTTACCCGTCTCGCGATTTTTTCTTTGGGCTTCAAACCTGTATCTGTGTTATTTTTTTCGACAGACTTTCATGTTTCTAGCTCTATTTTTTAAAAAAACCTTTTTTTCCCTCGAGATTGATTTGATTATTGGCAAATCAAAGATTCGATGGTTTTTCGAAATGAGTATAGTTATCTATCTATCTATCTATATATCTATCTATCTATCTATATATATATATATATATATATATAATATATATATATATACTAAACCTAACATAACATGAACAAAATAAGCTGTGAAATCTCGACAAATCTCCTTAAATACCTTGAATTTATAACAGAAGCCATTGGTTTATATAAACGACATCCCATACTTAATACTTCTCGTTTTTCACTCTCGCGTAGTCATGTGTGACGCCACGGGCTGCGACGCGATTTTCGCTTCCGCGTCTCGTATATACGAATTTGTCGTTATTTTGAAATTTTTAATGCAGCAAGGGCGGACTATCTTTGTTGTCTCGTCCGTGTGTTTGATTTATTGAAATTATCATATTTGATAGTGGCTTATGTAAGCCGAAAGATTAGATTGGATTTAAACATGTATCAATAGGGTGTTTTCTTTTTGTCTTTCAACGATAATGTGATTAATTTATCAGACAATATGAAAGGAACTTCCTTAACCAGTTACAAAAATGCAAACATTAACTATAGAAACAATTGCACTAGCCAGAGGAAAATAAATAGGAAAAGAAAAATCATTTGGTATACCCCTCTGTTCAACCAAATGGTTAGTATTAAACTAGGACATAAATTCTTAGCCCTAATTGATAAACACTTCCCCATCAATAGTAGGCTTAGTAATATATTTAATAAGAACACCCTAAAATTGAGTTACAGCTGCACTGAAAATCTAGAACGTATAATAAAAAAACACAATAATAAAATCCTGAACAAACCCCCATGCCTGAATAGTATTAATAAAAACCCTAAACTTAAATCTGACAATAACAGTGAAAAATTGTGTGATTGTAGAAACCCAGAAGACTGCCCATTAGAAAATAAATGCTGCATCAAATCTAGATGGAGGCAGCATAAGTGCTCTTTCAACAATATAAATAAAAGAAATCAGACTTCTCTATCTAAATATTTTTGGCATCTGAAGGAAATAAATAGGACACCTAAAGTAAAATGGAAAATTATGAAGAGGACTAGAACTTGTAAAACTTGGGATGACCCATGCCCTTTGTGCCTCCATGAGAAACTGCACATTATTAAGTTTCTAAATAATAAAAATCTATTAAACAATAGACATGAGTTAACGGCTTTTTGCCGACATCATCAAATTCACGCATTGAATAATTTAGCTTAAAAACAAACATACAATAAATTAACATTTATAATCCATAGCCCCCAAAAAATTTTAAACACCCTACAAAAAAAGATAGTCCTTTATGAAGTCGTCAAAAAACAAATGTTACGACAGTTTTTACATACAGAAAACCGTTTCATAAAGAAATAAAAAAAATAAATAAATCTCCATAGACACGTAAACCAGACTGGTTGAAAACATCTTCCGTTTTAAATTCAGACACCCCCACCTGACCCTGCCTTGATATCTATGAAAGTAACTCTATGCTGATACAAATTGTTAGGACACAACACCCCTACCTATTTTAAAAATTCGCCATGGCTGTTACCATGGAAATTTTGATTTCAATTGTGAATACACTATTAAAACACGTAAATTTCAGAAATAAGTTTTTCCCAAAAAAAATTTCGCTTGAAGATGAAACAGAGCTTACTTTAATTCAATTTAATTCTAATAACTATATTGAAGTTTTTCGGCTCTTGTTTTTGAAACATGAGATCTCTTATGTAGCGTGTTGGAATGATATTTCTTAATAAATAATTATATATATATATATATATATATATATATATATATATATATATATATATATTAATAAACTCTAAAATACAAAATTATAACACATGTCGTATAGACCTATTTCAGCCGACGAAAACTTATATATACACTGAGTTTGTGTCTGAATTAGATGTTCAAATGTGACAGCTGTCGAACAATTAATACAGAATTTATGCATATAGTTCACTACTATTTATTTGTTCTATATAATAAATACATTGGGCTCTTTTCTGTGCGTCAATTTTAATATTTTACATTACTAAGATCCACATGGATTATGTAACTACGTATTTATTACCTTTAATATACATATATATATATATATATATATATATATATATATATATATATACACACACACACAAACACACACACACACACACACACACATATATATATATATATATATATATATATATATATATATATATATATATATATATATAAGCATTTGATATGTATTTATTTCCACCCATATATACACAAATTCACGAATACAAACACGGGTCCTTTTAGCTCGCTAGATAAAGCTAGCGAACTTTGTAGTTAAAATTCGCTCTTTTTGTGTTGGTACTGGAGTGTCCTCTGCAGAACGCAAGCTTTTATGACGGCATGTGTGGAACGTTTCCTGGCCCATTCCACATGCTCTCCACTGTCTCAGCCGTCCCGATTCAATGTTTAGAGACCATCACATTTCAGACCCCGGCTTGGCTGCAGGAGTTGTCGAAAATTTGTCAGAGTTTACAGCTACCGGCCTTCGGGACACCGCTTCGAATTTTCTGTCAGGATGAATTTCCCTAAACATTTTTTCCGTGTTTAGATGCGGTTACAAATGAGCGGGGTTTTACCTACTTATCAGACCCTATACGACACATGGCACAGTGGAAAAAGGCGTTAGTTAGATGCAGTGATAGGCCCCAAATAGTGTGAATTCAATACCTGGTTAAGACAGTGGAGAACTTGGAGAGGGGAATTATAACTGATATCCATTAGACATGGCACGTGTAACTAGAATAGTCTACCCCAGCGAGCGAAATAAAAGGTTCAGTTATGTATATATATATATATGTATATATATATATCAAATATGTGGTGCAGTTCAATTTATATTACAATGAATCCTTCATACTAAAATTAGATTAGTAAAGTTAAAGATATAAAATGATTTAGACTGACAAATAATTCCCTGGACAGGATTAACCCGAAAATCGTCTTCCGCTCGGGTAATGATTTTACAAAATCACACGAAGAGTAACATTTTGGATTAAAAACAAATGTGAAATCACTGATAAACCCCTACAACAAAAAATTTCTCAAACTGCCATATCATTAAAACGCACTCGTTTAAATTTTCAAAAGTATTCACCCATAGCGTTGTGACTAAACACTCCAAAATTATGTATCCGTTAACAATTACATATTAAAAAAAAGAAAAAAAAAATATTTCGATTCGCATCATATTTTTCGTCTCGGATGCTACCTGAATTTTACCAAAAGCGATATAATTTCCATGCCTGAAGATGACTGAATGAACAGTCGAAAGTACTTGCGTATTAAAGAAATAGTTTACAGAGCTTATAATTTCTAAAACAAGGATCATAACATTCACTGAGTGATCTATAATTTAATGCACCTTTAAAATTTTGTTAGCGAAGGGATTTCGCCATTTTATCTCATTAACTTTTCTAATCTACTTTTTGTTTGAATGATTCAGTGTAATATATATATATATATATATATATATATATATATATATATATATATATATATATATATATGTTTGTGTGTGTGTCTGTGTGTAAATGAGTATGTGTGGGGGGGTTGATTTGTAGCAAATGTTCTTTAAGCCAAATACTATTAAAAATGACAGAGATTTTGTGTCAATTAATTTTAATGATCGACTTTTTCTAGTTACAAATAATGCTTTCAAAGTAAGAATGTCAGTCAGAAATTGTCGGAAGTTCATTTCGGAAGAAACGTATAGGGAATATGGTCAAGCTTTAGGTAAAGCAGTTAAAAAAAGGTAACCCTTACGTAATATCATAATATCTGGAACACATAACGATGAAGGAGTACACCTAAGGGCATAATGGTGAGAAGGGTGACAAGTGAAAATAGCACATACCCGAACTAACAACGTTTGTAAATTGTCAGCATAAATGGGATCCTGGAGAAACAACAAAGAAAAAAAATATCTGTGCTAAGAACTTCAAACAACAGGAGAGTGTAGAGAGACATAATAGCGCATGCCCTGAAGGGTCACAGCATTTACATGGGAAAAGGTTGGTGCAAAAATAATGACGTAATAATGTCGTTTTTTGACGTATTTTTTAACGTCAAAAAACGATATTATTACGTCATTATTTTTGCACCAATCTAATATATGCATCTAGCAAAAGAGTTCGTCCAAATAAACCTATCAATGTAGACTGACAGATAATTCCCTGGACATGATTAACCCGAAAATCGTCTTCAGCTCGGGTAATGATGTTACAAAATCACACGATGATTTAAAAAAAAAAAAAAATGAAAATTTTGGATTAAAAACAAATGTGAAAAAAAGAAACGTAAAAAAAAAAAAAAAAAAAAAAAAAGAGAATTTCGAAGTGATGACGGGGAGAAGATACTGTGGAGATGTCTGTAAAAAAAATAAAAATTTAAAAGAATTTGAACAAAAAATAATTCTTTGGGTTTGTTTGACTTCGACAATTTTTCACGATAGCTTTCTGTTTAATTTTATAAAATTTTATTTTAATGCACACATAAAAAATGCGAAACTTGTTAAGATGGCATCAGCTCTGAAGAAAAGGCGAAAAAACAAATAAAAAAAAAAAAAAGTAGAAATCGGAAAGTCCAAAAAAAAGAAATCAGAAATTCAAAAAAGAAAAATATTTTTACAGAAACGCACAACGGAGGTTAATTAGTGTCGGACATTTTAATTACGTTTCTACTCTTAATGAATGCAATCAATTGGACCACATTTGCATATTGTCGAACTTTGAATTGGAGCTAAATTAACGTTCGGAAAAACAAAAAGAAATTCTTTGTTTAACTTGAAGAAAAGATTTTGAAAAAAAAATAACGATTCAAGAAAGAAAATGAAAATGGAGAATTAAGACAAGAACATGTGAGTTTCGGTAAAAAAAAAAAAAAAATCACGTCA
>OZ010612.1:54794639-54834639 GCA_963932145.1 Acanthosepion lycidas
CAATGAGCACTAAATAATTACCCTATATTTAAACATACCCTGATGATGACATTACGCTGTGTCGAAAGTACTCGGAATAAATACACTAGGAGCCAACACGATGTTTTCCTCGCGTCCGCGCAAAAAAAAGTTTATTCGGGAATATGAAAGGATCTTATCGAAAATAAGTAGGAAGAACGTGTCTAAATTATTTAACGAAACCTGTCTGAATATATATATATATATATATATATATATATATATATATATATATATATATATATATATATATATATTCTACCATACTCTAACTGCAGAAGTCATAACAAAAATAATATGCAGGAAAATCTGAAGTGCCATTTCAGAATTAATAATCATCGGAATCGGATCAAGATTATTTCCTGTAGAACACGATTTCTGCCTAGAAAAAAACATGATTTTAAAAGCCATGCAAATTCCCCAATAATTGAAAAAAATTGAAAGAGATAGAAAGATTAGCGTTCAAAAATACTGGAGGAACATGCAGTCAAATGGATTTCACGCATCAGAACTCTTTGTCGAGACGGACTTAACAACAAATCTCACAAGAAAGAATTAATATATAACCCCATAAATCAAGGCCTAACCACATTTCTCACCAGCACAAGACAGACATGTTTGCAGAAGTGTTGAGATCTGACACAGATACCAACACTCCCACAAATGCATATATACACACATCAAACATACTCTAAAAATACTAAAAGATAAAATACACTTAACACACACACACGTCCCCTTGGCAGCAACCAATAAAACTGTCAAAATGACCAAGGAGGGAATTCTGACTCAGGTATCTTCCGGCTTCTATTTTAAAAATAACATGAAAGACGGCGTTTAACCAATACAATGGCTGAGCAAGATTAACTATAAGAAACAAACGAGAACTTCAGATAAAGTTCACTTTCTTCAGAGACAGCCATTGACCCCTGTAGCTCATTGATACTAACAAGCAGGGATTTATATTTTCCTTCTGATGATAGTGATGATGGCCGAATCTTGTCGAGGAACCTAATTGAAAAATGAAAACAAATAAAATATTAATATACAACAGTGTCTGAAAATTTTACTTCTTTAATTTTTAATACTTTTATTGTTCATATAATAATTTACAGGAGTTAGGGAGCAAAGACTTTTCTCATATTTTTAATTCTCCCAAGCGATTTCGGCCATTTCTTTGGCCGTTTACAAGAAGGTTTTTTTTTTGGTGTTGTTAATGTTTCATCAGGATCTATTTAATTTGTATTTTATTTTCATGTTGTTTTAAATTCCGTATCTTAGTTCTACAAAACGGAAAAGATTCTGCCTTCCTAGCGATATTTCATGAAAGTGGTTTAAAAGAATGTGTTGTGGCCTGTTGGGAGCCAGAAAGAAAGACACGGAAAGAAGAAGGTAGGTTCAACATGTGTGTTGAACTAACAGAACATATATACAAAATAAGAGTTGTATCAGTCAGAAGAAAGAAGTATCCGCCCGAACTATCAGGTTACACTGCGTCACGACTGCCTCGTCTAGGAACTCTCGCAGTTTAGTATTTATGTACGAGGAAGAGTTCATTCTAATGTAGATAGGTCACCACAACAGAAAGGTTGCTGCCCATATATCTAAATGAAATAATAACAAAAAAAATATTAATTTACAACCCAGTGTGTCTGAAATTTTTACTTTTTTGACATTTTTTTATTGTTTAAGATACACACACACACACACACATATATATATATATATATATATATATATATATATATATATATATATATATATATATGTGTGTGTGTGTGTATATATATATATATGTGTGTGTGTGTGTGTGTATATATATATATATATATATATATATATATATATATATGTATATATATATCAAATCTGTAGTGCAATTTAATTTATATTACATGAATCATTCATACAAAAAACAGATTAGTGAAGTTAATGAGATAAATGGCGGGAATACATCTCGCAAACAAATTTATTAAAATTACATTAACCCACGAACCTGTAGATGAATGTTGTGATCTCTGTTTTTGTAATATAAATTGAACTGCACTACATATTTGATTTTAAAAGAACTGTTCCGACGTGCAACTTTCGGGATGATGGCTCCGACATTCTTCTCTTTATTGAACAATTTAGTTCATGCCACATCGACTGAAAAAACTACTACAACAAAAGAATTCTTCAATACCATATTAGTAAAAAAAAAAAATCTGTTAAATATTAAAAAAAATTGAACCTTAGCGTTGCGACCGCACGCTCCAAAATTTCTTACAGCTAACAATAACCCATTTCTAAAAAACATATTTCAATTCACATCTAATATTTCGTGACCCGTTATTACCCGGATGTATTTAAAAAAAATAAATCAATTTCTATGCCTGATGATGTCTGTATGAACAGATGAAAGTACTTGCAAAAAAGACCTTATACAAGTTGAATTTATTAAAAACAGGGATCACAACATTCAACTAGAGGTTCGTGGGTTAATGTAATTTTAATAAATTTGTTTGCAAAGATGTATTCTCGCCATTTATATCATTAACTTCACTAATCTGTTTTTGTATCAATGATTCATGTAATATATATATACATATATATATATATATATATATATATATATATATATATATGTATATATATATGATTTACATTATATATATATATATGATTTACATTATATATATATATATATATATATATATATATATATATATATATACATATATTTATATATATATGATTTACATTATATATATATATATATATATATATATATATACACGCACAGAATTTTTACATAATTTACTTCCTTGGCATAACGACAATTCAGGGGCGATATTCCCGCTTTTTATTCACACATATACAATATGGCCGACATGATATTCCTGCTTCTGAAGAACAGCTGAAAATTTGCTTACGTTTCGTTAGTTCTCAGTTATCATAGTCCTGAAAAGAAGAAAATTATACGAACACAAGCAAAATTAATTCTCTTTCGTTTCCTTCTCTGGTTTTCAGATACACACGGTCACCGTTCAGGCCGTGTTCTGTCACTTCTTCACTTGTATCCTTTTAATTTCACACATGATGCATCTAAACGGCGGAAGCTTGGAATGAATAAATGCTGATATTAAATGACATTGAACAACGAAATAAAATTATATTTCTATTGAATATCGTAGTTTTATAATTCCGCTTTTGATTTTGGTATTGATGTTATTTTATTTATATAAAATACAGTTTATATAATAGCAAGTGCAGAAAGTGTAAATTGTGTCTGGAGGAAATATTAGCAAACCAAATCAATTTACTAAACAAGAAAAATGAAATAATGAGAAAATTCAGGCATTTAAACAACTATCTACTTTGTTATCTAAATACTAATATAAAAGAGAGAATGAAATAAAATACAAAACGCAACCACATCGCAATCTCAAACAGCCATATGTAACATGTAATACATACAATCTCTAAACATAATCCACCCAGAAATGTGTAACCACAATATCAAATAAATAATAACTAACAAAATCATACCCAACCATACAAAACACACGCAAACCCAACACATACAATTTATCACAATATTTCTTACAAAAATACACACATGCTCAATATATAAAAGCAAAAGAAAAGCAAGAAAACAGTATACAATATATAACAAGCACGCATTACGTAAAGGCAAATAATACTACCTACTAAAAATACATATGCAGTTAACATCGTGAATATTAGCGCGAACGTATAAATGCTCACAAATAAGCAAACACATAAACACAAATACACAGTGAGATATGCACACACGAACACACATCCAAAGACGCGTAGTTGTGTGTGTATATATATATATATATACATACACAAAGGATATCATGTTCTTTTCCGAGGTATGAGTTTGTGGAGTAATTATCCGAACTGCAAGACCAAATTGTCCTGCATATCTGGATAAAACTGCACTTTTCTATTTTGCGTCAGTTGGAAGAGAGGAAGATAAACAGATGCCCCTATTTTCAGATCTTTACATTAATATCGATTACTTAAGCAGAGGTTGATTTATAATTGTATTGAGACACTGAATGGCTTCGAAATCTATATTTGCTCGGGAATACAGCAGGTGACAATGAATAAATTTGAGAATAATCAAAAAGACAAAAGGTATAAGAAAAATAAATTTAAGAAGAATCAATACGACAAAGTTATGTGTTCCGTTTTCTTTTATTCTTTAAATCCGAAATTAAATTGCTGTGATGTATTTCATTTCAGTATCTGTTTATATTTCTGAGTTGAGGTATTATGTACACTATTCGGACATTATTCGGATTATTGTCCTCATCTCTGTCGCCATATTTATCACAACATTTCGGCCTTTCAGTATCTGTCTATATTTCTGAAAATGAGATATTATATACGCTATTTAAATTATTCGGACTATTTTCCTCATCTTTGTCGCCATATTTATTACAACGTTTCGGCCTTTCAGTATCTGTCTATATTTCTGAGATGAGGTATTATGTACACTATTTACACTGTTCGGACATTATTCGAACTATTGTCCTCATCTTTGTTGCCATATTTATTACAACGTTTCGGCCTTTCAGTTTCTGTCTATATTTCTGAGATGAGGTATTATGTACACTATTTACACTATTCGGACATTATTCGGACTATTGTCCTCATCTTTGTCACCATATTTATTATAAGGTTTCGGCCGTTTTACACTGCTGTTGAGAAGAAAAAATCATTCAGACCTTCAGTAATGGCACCAACATTGATACGCTGGCTTCCATTTTCAAAGTCCATTCAAGAACCATCGACGGTGAATAAGCTTAAAAAAGAGGGAACAGTAGAGGAGAAAACTGGATGAGGAGATCAAAACGGCACGAGAGATCATCATTTTAACTTAGAATTAAAGAGATCAATTAGAAAACATCCAACTCAATTCATAAGACATTTGACACGTGAAAGATGTGTTTCAGCTATGACAGTCTAAAGATCAGTGCAAAAAGAAATAAAAATGAAATCGTACATGAAACCTTTGAGGCTCATTGTTACTCCTGGGCAGAAAGTTATAATGTTAGCGGGGATTAAGATCATCTTGGATAAGTTGGAAAATGATCCTGGAATAACATATATATATATATATATATATAAAAAGAAAAGTTTTAAGCAGTCGTCTCCGCTTCCATTATATATAAAGTGGGCCATAAATTTTCATACAGAGAAAAAGATAAACATTTTAAGTTGGACAACCGTTTTTATTTATATAATTTGATCTACATGATTACCATTGATCCGAAAACACATATTAATGTTGAAGAACAAGCATTTGGACATTTTGAAATTATGTTTGTAATTATACGTTCCTTGAGATGTTACGCCATGGCATTCAAGGGTCCCCAAAGATAAAAATCAACAGGGAAGAGATTTGGGGATCTTTGTGGCTACTCCAGACGACCATGTCGACTAATCCAAGCATGTGGAAACTGCTGATCCAAATACGAACGCACTTGATGACCATAATGAGGTGGTGCTCCATCTTCCTGGAAGTAAAATTGGGAGTCATCTTCCCCATTAAGCAGGGATGGGAGCATTTCTTCTTGCAACATGTTAAGATATCTTTCTCTATTAAGATTTTCACTGACAAATATTAGTTCAATAATTTTTCCGATATCCCGGTCCACACCATGCATTATCCTATATTAATAATTAATATGCACATACATATGCAATCATATATCTAAAATATCTAAATATATATACATACATACATACACACACATACACACACACACATACACACACATATATATATATATATATATATATATATATATATATATATATATATATATATATATATATATAAAATAATTCCAAGTGGATACAATCCAGGCAGAACTCAATGTCCAGGACAGAGTAACGATATTATAAAAAGGCTTAAACAGTAATATCCCATGGTCATAATTTATTCCATATATATATTACGGCATTCGACGGTTAATATTTTCCACTGAAACTGTTTCTGGTTCCAGCAAAGGCCTTTTCATTCTCTTTCATTCCTGATGGACTCATGTTTAGTATCATCTTTCTGGTTACGGCTAATGATTTTTCATTCCCTTTTATTTCCAGGGACATCCTGTTTAGTATTATATTTCCGGTTTCTTCTAAAGAGATTCAATTCTCTTTTATTCTCAGTGGCAACGGTTTTAGGATTGGGTTTCCAGTTCTTTCTAAAGTCTTTTCATTCATTTTCCTTCCCAGTGGACACCGTTTACTAAAAAGTTTCCGGTTCCATCTAAAGTTTTTCATTGACCATCCTTTCCAGTACCCCGCTGTTTTGGATTGGTTTTCCGGTTTCTTGTAAGATCTTTTTATTTTATTTCATTGCGTGCGTGTTTAGGAATATGTATCTGATTACTTCTAAAGTCTTTTCATATCCAGTGGACCCGGTTTAGTAAAAGGTTTCCAGTTGCATTTAAAGTTTTTCATTGACCATCCTTTCCAGTACCCCGCTGTTTTGTGTGGCTTTTCCTGTTTCTTGTAAGAACTTTTTATTCTATTTCATTCCGTGCGTGTTTAAGAATAAGTATCTGGTTCCTTATAAAGTCTTTTCATTCTCTCTCATTCCCTAATTGACCCGTGGTTAGGAATGGATTCCTGTTCCTTCTAAATGTCTCATTCAGTTTCATTTCCAGTGGCACCATATTTAGGATTGGGTTCCGTTTCCTTCTAAAGCTCATTGATTTGCTTTCATTCCCAGTGGCTTCCAAGTTTGAGATTTGGGTTTCCGGTTCCTTCTAAAGTCTTTTCTTTCTCTCTTATTTCCAGTCAAACCGTGTTTAGGAAAGAATTACCGATTCCTTTCAGTGTTTTTTTTTTATCCCATTTCATTCACAATGTTCACCACATCGTCTAAGTGTATTTATCGACTTGCATTGGATGAATTAATGAAAATTACCTTGCGGTGGTTCTGACAGCGCCCAAAATTGGAAAAACACAATTGTTTTTGTACGAAATCAATTTGTAAACACGATTGAGAGGCAATGCGAGAATGAAAGGGGGACAACTCATATCGAATTATACTTATTATAAAACCCAGGTTGTGTGTGTGTGTTCGTTTATATATGGGATCGGATTTCCTACATTTTTCAACCGATTTCAACAAAACTTCACTTTTTTTGGCAGGTAGTGTTTCTTATTGTTTTGCACACTTTTTTCTTTATTTTTAGATTCAGAATGCTTTCAAAATTACATTTACAAGACAATTGTTTATGATAAAATTCTATTCAATCGGTAGACTCATAACGCTTGAAAACAATTCGTAAAAAAAACAAAAAAAAATAATTAAGACATGCGTGTCCGTCAACCTTAAACAATAAACTTTGTCAATTTTATATTTCAGTCTTTATGATGGTCGATACTTGATCTATCTCTTACTGTTACATCCCTGGGCAACGCCGGGCTCTACTGCTAGTAATCGATAAACGTCAAAGAATTGTGAGTAGGTATGGCAAATGAATGCGTGGAAATCGCGAATAAATTAATATCCTGGTGTTTGCGATTGTCTTGTTTTGAAAAAGGTCGTTAAGAAATATAATCGAAATTTAGTTTCTGGACGCTATTCAATTTTGAAAATGTATTTTAATTTATACCGAATTCTTAACCATTCAAAATATCTGCATATTCTTGTCTGTCTCCTTGGATATCATAGAAATGTAAGGAATTTTGCTGAATATCAATATTTTGAGTAAACCTTAACTTACATAAGAACAGAAATCGCGTATAAATATACGGTATTTCAGGAAGATATGCAAGACGTTTTTTTTCTTTAAAAACGAAGATCATTATTATAACATAGTTGAGTCTAAGTATAAGAAAATGTTCTTATGGATTCCTCTGTAAATTTTATTAAAAGATCCAATGCATGTACATCAAAATAAATGAGAGCGAAGATTATGTATGTGAATTGTCGGACGAAGGACTTACTGTCTCCTGGAAGGTCTCAATGAATAGCGTCTACGTTAGGTTGTTTGGAAGTCACTGGGACACATATTTGCATGATACCTTGCTGTTTCAGTCAGAAAAGAGAATCATCGAGCAAAACAATAGCGAGTATGCTGTATGCAAATAATGGGACGGAAGATTTATTGTCTTGCGTAAGGTCCCAATGAATCCAGTCTAAGTGAGGTTGATTTGGAGTCACTGGGGGATATCTGTACAATACGTTGCTGTTTCAGTCAGGAGGGAGTATCATCTATCGAAGCTGTAGCGAGGATTCTGTTTGTAAATTCTAGGACGACGGACTTACCGTCTTGAGGAAGGTTTCAATGAATGCCGTCTAATGAGGTTCTTTGGAAATCACTGGAAGACATATCTGCACAATACCTTGCCGTTTAAGTCAGAATGGAGAATCAACTAAAGAAACTATAGCGCGGATATATGGAAATTTTAAGATGAAGGACTTACTATCTTGCAGAATATCTCTATTAATAGCGTCTACATTAGGTTGTTTGGAAGTCACTTGGGAGACATATTTGCACAATAACTTCATGTTTTCGTCAGATGGAAGAATCTATAGTGAAGATGTACAGAGTGAAAATGCTATTTGAGGACATTTTTTTTGTGTTAAATAAACAGAAATATTTTAGCAAACAATGTATATATTTAATTCAAATTGACACAAATATCCTTCATGATACTTCTTTATCTAATTATTATATGAAACCACCTTTGGCTTCAATGACTGCTTCTATTCGGGCTTGAAACCGTCCACAAGCTGCAATTAAGTGGTCTCTATTCATTTTGGACATCACCTGGACAATGGCGGCCTTCAGTGCGGCTATGGTACTATGAGGATGTGGGTTAGTTTCCCTTTCAACAGGAGAAGAAATATCATATGGTTCAACCCACCGTACAGCAAGAACGTAAAAACAAACGTAGGAAAATATTCTTCAACCTCTTACACAAACACTTCCCAGAATCAAGCACCTTACACAAGATATTCAACAAAAACACAGTAAAAATCAGCTACAGCTACAGCTACACCGAGAGCATGGCACAAATAATAAAAAAGCACAATAGGAAAATTATCAACAAACCACACGAACAAATTAAACCCACGTGCAACTGCAGAATAAAGATGAATGTCCCTTAAATGGAAATTGTTTACAAAAAACGTAATATACCAAGACACGATAAAATCACCAGATAATGAAGAAAAAGTATACCTAGGAGTAACTGAAGGACCCTGGAAACAAAGAAATTATACACACAAAACATCTTTCACAAATGGTAAATATGCAAACAGTACAATGCTTTCTAAGTATATATGGGAAATTAAAAACAAAACGAACATCAAACCAAAAATATCTTGGAAGATAAGGAAAAAATCATCAGCCTACAATATCCAATCAAAAACGTGCAAACTTTGCTTGGAGGAAAAAATAGCTATCATTACTTTCCCCGACCAAAATAAATTATTAAACAAAAGATCCGAGCTCATCTCAAAATGCAGACATGAAAATAATTTTTTACTACGTAACCTAAAAAATTAAAAACGAAATAAAATAAAAACAAATAAATATACTAATGAACAAAATAACAATAAAAAAAAAATAGAAATAAAACATAAATAAATATTACTAAAAATCTAAAACCGAAAAGAGAAAATACACAAGTAAAATAAATTAACCTAAATTCATCCAAGTAAATAAATAAACAAACCAATTCCAAATAAAGATAATCAATTAAAAACTGTTCCCGCCAAAATACTACTTAGAACAACAATCAACCCCAAAACTGAACAAATAGCTTTAATTAAATTCCCAAACCAAAAAAAAACTGTTAAATAAGTGATATAAACAAATTTTTACTACGTTAATAAATAAATGAAATAAATAAATAAATAAAATAAGAAACAAAAAATAAAAACAAGCAATATAATTTGACCCAAATAGATAAACAAACGACTTTCGGTGAAATAACCGCCGTAACAGAATACCCACAATGCACCACTAACCCACTAATAGCCGAGAAAAATAACAGCATATGTGGCCTGACGATTGCATATAGCATGAAACAGACTGTCGCCTCTCTCTCTCTCTCTCTCTCTCTCTCTCTCTCTATATATATATATATATATATATATATATATATATATATATATATATATATATATATAAACTATGGTAAAATGTAGGGATAATTCCAAGGAAAATATAAATCGAAAGAGAGCTTAACAGAGGAAATATAATGATGAATATAATAATGAATACAGAAGTCTTAAAAATTCATTTAGGTGATAATTTATTTCTTGGGATCAGGCGCCCATCTCTTCAGCTCCAAAATTTTCCTAACGTGTTTGAAGTCTGAAGAGATGGGCGCCTGATCACAAGAAATAAATTATCACCTTAATGGATTTCATTATATATATATATATATATATATATATATATATATATATATATATATATATATATATATATATATATGATACAGCGAAACGGTCTGTGGATGACTATATATATATATATATATATATATATATATATATATATATATATATATATATATATTAACAAGCTTCTCAAGATTACGGGCGGCTCTGAAATATTGTACTGAGTATGAGCATATCCTCTTCCCTTCAATCAATTTGAAATATCGTCATCTACTGCGCATAAACTGGAGTACATTTCCCGGAAATTCTCTTTCTTGCTTTCTGGCAAAGCATTTTGAATGTGGAGACAGCTTTGGACAGGTAATGCTTATGAAAATAAAAAAGTGTGAGGAGGTCATTATTCATCAAGATAATGCATGTTTTCATAGTTTTCGAATGACCAACGATATCTTTGAAGCGTTCAGCTGCGAAAACATGATTCTTATCCAACATTCTCATCTAACCTTGCTCCATCATTTGTTTAGCAGATCGCAAAAGAATTTTTCGCGTACAAAGATTTACGACAAGAGAATAGGTTGTAAATCAGTTAGTCTTGTGTTTCAGGTCATGATGGCAGTAATTCTTGTAAATGGAATAATGTTATCAAAATGGAAGTTAAGTATTAGGTTGGTGCAAAAATAATGACGTAATAATGTCGTTTTTGACGTTAAAAATGCATAAAAAAAACGACATTATTACGTCATTATTTTTGCACCAACCTAATATATATATATATATATATATATATATATATATATATATACATGTGTGTGTGTGTGTGTGTGTGTGTGTGTGTGTCTGTGAGGAAGAGAAAGCTAACACCATTTTTGTTTCAAAATAAATTGATACACGAGACAAATCTCTCGATAATATATGTAATTTGTCTTCCCTACAGATTTATTCTGAGAACTTTAACACATTGTCTTTTGTTTAGAAAAGAAAAGAAAAAACAGAATAGACTGTGTGTACGCTATCCCGTGCAGCTGCGGAAAGGAATATAAAGGAGAGACAGGCCGCCCCCTCAAGGTAAGGCTTCAAGAACACCAGAAAGTTGTAACGCGAGGGGAAGTAGAAAAATCAGGCGTGGCTGACCACATATTGAGAGAGAAGGGAGATCACCGCCCCCTGTGGGATCATGTTGAGATCATAGATAGGGAACACCATTGGAAAATTCGTAAACTTAAGGAATCAGCACATATGCTAGGCTACAAAAATCTCCTGAGCCGACCAAGCATAGAACCAGTAATAAGGAGTGCCAGAGAAAAGCAATGATAACAAAGTTGCAATATGAGCTCTGGTAAAAACATGAAATGATAACAGCAAAATTCCAATATGTGTACTGGTAAAAATGGTTGCAGAAAACATTAGGTTTATAATACCCAGAAATTCATACCCAGATGTCCTCAAGGACACATGGCACAGTGGATAAAGGCGTTGGTTAGATCCAAAGAGTGTGAGTTCAATACCCGGTTAAGGCAGTGGTGAACTTTCAGAGGAAAAATTAGCAGAAGATAACTGATAACTGACATCCATAAAACATGGCACCTGGAACTAGAACAGTCTACCCCAGGGATCGAATTAAAGGGTTCAGTTCGAAATTCCGACCACCTGAAGAAGGCCGGAGCGTACAACGGCCGAAACGTTGTGACACATATGGCGACAAAGATGAGGACAATGGTCCGCATAATGTAAATACTATATATATATATATTTACAATTTTTAAATTATATATAACAACACATTTCGTTTTTGTTTATCATCAGTTGCCTTGATAAATTCAAATATCGAAAAGCAATTGTCTATTTTATTTAAATTGACTTCTCTACAAATTTCTTCTGAGGAATTTAACAACCACACATATGTTGTTCTTAATTTTATTGAGTATGTCTCCCAAGCCCACTATTTGCTTGGGGCGGAGGATTGGCCGTTGACCCCACCCCTGTTCTGCGTGTTTTTGAAACTCGATGCTTGGACTTAAGGTAAGCCGTACATTAACTTCTTATCATGAGGAACAAAGAGGACTAACACTCGCTGCCAGGTCTGTTGGGGCATTTATTATGACATATCAACAAAGCCGGATAACCTTATTTTGTTCAATTTCTTTTTTTTTTTTTTTAGAATAGGACAATGGGACTTATACTAAGTTAGAACTTAGTGTTGGAGAAGGGTAAAATCCAAGTGTCAGCCAGGACTCTTTGCCAATTACCTCCCCCTCTTATCCTTTCTTTTGCTTTTGTCGTTCTTGTATGTGTTATATGTAATAGGAGTAGGTAGTCTTTCCTACCGCCCGGTCAACACTCCTTCCGCTTCTCTTGGACATGAGTAGAGCCTTACGCCTTGTTTCTTGTTTAGGAAGGGGTTACCGGTACTCTCTCTCTCTGGCCGCCGTATTAGTGCAGCTCTGTTTCTCCCATGATGTGTGCAGTCTGTGTCATTACCTCTTCATTCTGATGGTACACGGTTGACAGTTCTCTGGTTGCTGTTTCCGACTGGTAGTTAGGTGCCCTAACTCTTGCGCAGCGTCTTGAGCGGTCGCTCTGATCAACTTTTGTATAATACCGGGGTGTTTGTAGTGCCATGTCGCGCATGGAAATGTGTCCCTGCAGTCAGACCCAGTGGGCAACCCTGAGGCCACATTATGATGCAGGATGTGCCAACTCCTCTCTGCTCATGTCGCGGTCGATAACTGTCTGCTTCTTTTACTTCGGGCCTTCTCATCTCCCAACCAAAATTCCACATGTCCGAAAATGTAATCCTAAACCAGCCACTCAAAAATCACTTAAACCCGTCAACATTTGGTTCTCCAACATCCGTGGCATTAGAACAAACTTCTTCAGTATGGAATCTTTCCTCACTGCAAACTGTCCGGATATACTGGCTCTCTGTTAGACCAAACCGTCTATCCCCCCCTCTGATCTCTGGATCCCATGCTACCTTCCTCTCCTCAGAAAAGACTCTCTGACCCACATGCACGGCATTGGTGTCTACGCCAAGGACCCTCTCTCTCTGATCAGAGAGTTCTCTCTCGAATCGCCAGACCAGTCGTACATGTGTCTCCGACTATCTCTTCTCAAATCTTCCTTTACCGCTCTCCATCCTCTCAAGACAGTGGGATACTCGATAGCATTTCTGACAGCATAGACAAAGCTCTCTCCCTCCACCCTCACGTATTTCTGTTTGGCGACTTTAACGCCCATCATACCATGTGGCTTAAGAATGCTACTACTGACCACGCAGACATTCAAATGCTCAATTGTTGAGTCTCTCAATCCACCATGCAGATAGTTAACTTCCCGACTCGTTTTGCCTTCAACCGGGAAGGTAAAACCTTTCTTCTCGATCTGTGTTTTACCTCCATCCCCGAGTCTTGTAGCGCCACGCAACTCTACCCTCTTACTAACTCTGATCATGCGGTAGTATATGTTAACATCTCCTTCAACTCAACCCCCAGCAAAGAACCTCCTACCACTAGAACTTCGTTCTACTGTCAACGAGCTGACTGGGACTCGTTCAGTGATTTCCTCCGCGATGTCCCTTGGGATGATTTCTTTACGCTCCCCGTCCAGGAATGTGCTTCTGTGTTCTCATCCTGGGTTAAAGCTGGAATCGACGCTTTCATCCCCTCAAGGAAATATAGGGTCAAGTCGCCCCCCGGTTCTCCGCTGCTTGCTCAGCCGCCATCGCCCATAGGAACCACTACTTCCACCTATTCCGTAGCGATATGTCTGGCTGCAACAGACGTCTCTTTGCCTCCGCCCGTAACGAGTGTAAGTGTGTCCTCAAAGATGCTAAGTCACTATTTGCGGCTCGGATGAAGGAACGTATTGCATCTCGCAAATTTGGCTCCAAAGATTATTGGCGTCTCTGCAAGAGCGTATTGAACAATTGCAAACCCTTTATACCTCCTTTATTGAACCAGTTCGAAGTCCTGACCTCCTCTACCGACAAGGATGAATGCTTTGCACGGATATTTTCAGTCAACTCGAAGCTCAACTCTTCGGGTGTACCCATAATCAACTTCCCTCTTAGAACTGAGGCCCTATTGAGTGGGTTAAATATGACCCCAGCTTTTGTATTGGGCGTTATCTCCAATTTAGACCCCAACAAGGCTAGTAGTGGAGACGGGATACCAGCAATTGTCTTGAAGAAAAGCGCGCCTGAACTGGGGCCAGCTCTTTCTAAACTATACAACTACTGCCTCAAGAAATCTTGTTTTCCTGACTGCTGGAAGTCCTCTTAGATTGTTCCTGTCTTCAAGAAATCCGGCGACCCCTCTGACCCTTCCAACTACTGTCCTATCAGTCTCCTACCTATCTTCGGCAAAGTCTTCGATGCCCTAATCAATACTGAAGTGATTAACCACCTTACATCCCATGATCTGCTCTCAGAAAAGCAATATGGCTTCCGCTTTGACAGATCTACAGCTGATGTGCTTACGGCCATCACAGGAACTGTTTACCAAGCTCTTCAAAATACCTGGGAAGCTCGTGCCGTGGTCCTAGACATCTTCAAAGCGTTTGATAGGGTTTGGCATGCCGGCCTTCTTCGCAAGATCCACTGTTATGGCATTACGGGACGGACGATTGTTTGGCCTAATACAATCATTCCTGTCAAACCATGAATTGAAGGTCGTTCTCAACGGATTCTCCTCCAGTTCCTATCCCTCGAATGCAGGTGTTCCTCAAGGCTCCATCCTAGGCCCCACTCTATTCCCTATCTACATAAATGACCTTCCTGGCGCCATAAATTCCCAAGTTGGCATCTACGCGGATGACACCACAATTTACTCCTGCCTCAAAAACAAATCTAGTGTCGCTGACAAAACTAACCGCGCGTCTCAAAAAGGACCTCCAATCGGTTGTGATTTGGGCCAGGAATTGGCTGGTCAAGTTTAATGCTTAAAAAAAAAACTGCTCTCTATTAATCAGAACGTAGATCCTTCCCTCCCCTCCACTGGAATGTCTGACGCTCAACTTCTCGAGAGCAACTCTCTGCGGCTGCTCGGTCTCACATTGACTGCTGACCTGAGATGGAACAAATATATTGTCAATTGCTTCGTGCATCGCAAGGAAAGTTGGCTCCCTGTGCCGTGCCAGGAAATTTTTCTCCCCGGAATCGATCCTCCAGATCTACAAATCAACAATTCCCCCTTGCATGGAGTATTGCTGCCATATATAGTCTGGAGCCCCTTCTGTTTGCCTCGGGGTTCTTGATAGGCTCCAGAGGCGGATATGCAATATAATTGGCCCTGTTCTGGCATCTCGTCTACTTCTCTCTGTATTTTTAACAAATACTTTCATGGTAATTGCTCCGAGGATCTGCATTCGCTGGTCCCCAGACTTCATGAGCTGAAGCGCCCTACGAGGCTGACATCCGGATCTCACCCTTTCACTGTTGAAACTCCTAAATGTAGCCGTCTCTTCCACTCCAATAGCTTCATGTCTCGCACCTCTCGCCTCTGAAACTCCCTTCCCTATTCCAGTTACTCTAAGAGCTATGATCTCCAACTATTCGAATGTAATCGACATCTCCAGTTGCCTTGATCTATCGACTATCCTTCTCCTCATCCTCTCGTCTATCACACTTATCTGATCTTGCTCCAAATTTTCGGTAAGCCCTTGCGTCTTAGTGACTTCTCGATTTGCTTGGGGTGAAACGCTTAAAAATGTTTGTGTGTTTGTGCGAGTGTATGGTCTGTATTAAATGACATTTAAGCAATAAAATATCTATACATATAAATATATACATATATACATATATATATATATATATATATATATATATATATATATATATATGTATGTGTGTGTGTGTGTGTGTGTATTTAAAGTATGATATAAGATATAAAGTAATATATTGTAAAGTGGAGGCTGACAAACAGCTGCGTTTAAAAGGTGCATTCACTAAAAAATCGCTCAATACAACATTCCAACGTTTCACAGCATTAATCCAAAGTAAGGCTCGATACTGATAGTAGTCAAGGAAGTTTGCTTTAAGAATTCTTTATTTGTATCTCTCTAGTAGGGGATATATAATGTATTCATCTTTGTGTTTGTGTGAGTATGAATATATATCTATATACACACACACACACACATATATATGTAGAAATATAGTTTTAAAGTGTGTGCGTATATATATATATATATATATATATATATATATATATATATATATATATATATATATATATATTGCGTATATTTTGGCAAAATATTTTCATTAAGACATCAAATAATTCAGACAAGTTTTATCAACACATTTTCAATAGGATCCTCTCATGTTCACGGACAAGCTTCTTAGTATCTTTAATAAAGTAAGTGGATACATGTTCATTTATTCCTAGTACTTTCGACATTAGCACAATGATATCACCAGGGTGTTGGTTTTTCTAAGACAAAATTTGTGTTCATCTGAAAGTTCCATTTTTACTTTGTGAAGTGAGAAAAAACATTTAGGCATTTCATAACTTAGTTACCCCATCCCCCCGAAGTTTACATCATGAAATTTAATTCGTACAGTATATAACATTTGCGTTTTTCACTTTACAGTTAATAATAAAATTCACATGAACACATTTGTCTGAGAAAAATCACGAACATATCTTGGAAAAAATAAGATCATGATTATGTTCTCTATGCAGCTGTAGCTGATTTTTACTGTGATTTTGTATAATATTTTCTGTGGGATGCTTGATTCCAGGAAGTGTTTGTGTAAGAGTTTGAAGAATATTTTCCTAGGTTTGTTTTTACGCTTTTGCTGTACGGTGGGTTAAACCAGTATGCTATTTCTTTTCCTGTTGGTATTTTTTGTGTACTGTAGTGAGTATATAAGTGTTGCTGGGAATCTGTTATCTTTTAGGACTGTTTTGTAGTCTTTCTTAGCTTTGTTAATTATAGGTTCATTGGAGGGATTGTCGGAAATATTGCGGTTAATCGATTTTGGTATCTATTTGATTATAGAAGGCGTGTGGTTGGAAGATGTCTGTCGCCTCTAAGTTTTTCACTGTTCACTTTTATATTCACATATGCTCTATCACTGATATTGAGCACTTTATCCCATAAATATAGCACATCTTAAGACTATATTTCTTCATATATATATATATATATATATATATATATATATATGATTCATCAGCACAGAATAATCTTCAACAGACGCACTGGACAGCACTTTCGGCCTATTTGGGACTCATCATCACCTATGTATACTTTTTCTTCATTATCTGGTGATTTTATCGTGGCTTGGTATATTACGTTGTTTTGTAAAATATTACCGTTTAAGAGACATTCGTTCATTATTCTGCAGTAGCACGTAGGTTTAATTTGTTCGTGTGGTTTGTTGATAATTTTCCCGTTGTGCTATTTTATTATTTGTGCCATGTTCTTGGTGTAACTCTAACTGATTTTTACTGTGTTTTTATTGAATATTTTGTGTAGGGTGCTTGATTCCGGGAAGTGTTTGTTGAAGTGTTTGAAGAATATTTTTCCTACGTTTGTTTTTACGTTTTTCTGTACGGCGGGTTGAACCATTTGATATTTCTTTTCCTGTTGGACTTTTTTGTGTTCTGTGGTGAGTATGTGAGTGTTACTGGGAATCCGCTATCTGTTATGGCTGTTTCATAGTCTTTCTTAGCTTTGTTAAATATGGATTCATAGGAGGAATTGTCGGAAAGCCTGCCGTTAATCGATTTTGGTATCTGTTTGATTAAAGAAGGCGGTTGGTTGGAAGATGTGTGTATGTAGAGTGGTTTATCATTAGGTTTTCTATATGGTTTATATATGCTTTTTCTCAGGTTGACGGTAACATCTAGAAAATCTACTTCGTTTCGGTTAAATTTATATATGTCCAATCGAACACAGCACAAATATAAAAAAGTGCAACAGGAAAATTATCAACAAGCCTCACGAACAAATTAAACCCGCGTGTAACTGCATAATAAAGAACGGATGTCCCTTAAAGGGCAATTGTTTACAAAACAACGTAATATACCAAGCCACGATAAAATCACCAGATAATGAAGAAAAAGCATACATAGGAGTAACTGAAGGACCCTGGAAACAAAGAAATTATGCACGCAAAATATATTTCACAAATAGTATATATGCGAACAGCAAAATGCTTTCTAAGTATATCTGTGAAATTAAAAACAAAACGCACATCACGCCAAAAATATCTTGGAAAGTAAGGAAAAGATCAGCCCACAACAACCAATCAAAAACTTGCAAACTTTGCTTGGAGGATAAATTAGATATCATTAGCTTCCCAGACCAAAATAATTTATTAAATAAAAGATCCGAGCTCATCTCAAAATGCAGGCATGAAAAGAAATTCTTACGCCGTTACTTAAAAATCGAAAACTGAAAAACTGAAAAATAAATAAAATACAATAAATAAAAAAAATGACAATAAAATAAATTAAATAAATTAACCCAAACAAATTACCAAATCAAACCCGTTAAAATAGACGAAATAGAATAACTAATTAAATAATAAAAACAAAATCAATGAACCCAAATAAATAAAGTAAATAAAAAAAATAAATAACAAATCATTATGACCAAAATATTAGTTAGACTATAAAAATCAAACCAAAATCGGACGAACGACAGAGCTATAACTGTTATATAACGATAAAAAATACTACGCTAGTTAAACCTCGAAAACCGAAAATCGTAAATAAAAATATACAGTATAATAAATAACTAATAAAATAAGGTAAATTAAGTTAATCTAAATTCATCCAAATAAATAAACAAAGTAACAAAAGGATCCCGATAAATTAACCGTTAGAAAAAACAGGTAAAAAAAGTCAATCCAAATAAATACATAAATAATAATAATAAACAAATTAAAAACTTCTCCCGCTAAAATAATAGTTAGAATAAACTACAAATATCAACCGCAAAATTGAATAACTAGCTTTAAATATCTCCCCGAACCAAAATAAAAATTTTAAATAAGCGATATAAACAAATTTTTACTACTAATTAAAATAAAAATAAAATATATATATATATAAGATAAGAAATAAAAATACAAAATAAAAAAATAAAGATAATGACAAGCAGAATAATTTAACCCAAATAAATAAAGAAATAAACGACTTCCGGCAAAATATCCACCAAAATAAACAACTGTGACGTCGTCCCCTGGTCGTAGCGCCAACCGTGTCGTTGTATCACAGTCTACCACGGCACCAACGGTGACGTCCTACTTTGATTCCCAGTCTGCCTACCCACGTTTGGATTTGATCTAGGCAGAAGAAATCAATCAGTCATCGGGGCCGTACTGCAAACCGAGTCCAACGGGGGTGATACCACAAAAACCCGCATAAAAGGCAATAAAATGAAAACTCAAAAGTTCAAAGTATCAAAGAAAAAGGTAACAAACTTTATGTCTAGTTGTTCGATACATAGGACTGCATCTATCTCCCGACCCGTTCTATGGATTGTTTTCCGCTAGGAAAGTTTTAACACTTCAAGTCGTCTGCTCTTTAAGAAATTGGTGTTTCGGTGGGTCTTTGGACGAAAGTCAAAAGAAAAACTTATTTCGGTGATCTGGATCGAAGTCGCTCTTCAAAATAATTGTTCTTGGTTTGAAGATGGTCCGGAAAGTGTGCGGGAATCCGGTCAGCTATCTATAAGGCTTGCCTCAACCGGAGACTGACGCTGGGAACTGCTGCGACTCGACTCATTTCTGCTCGTTGTGGCTTCGTTTATATGGGCGCCGACCAAAACCGGGGTGGGTTTGTCGGCGCCGGGGGGTCCTCGATAATTCTAGATATATATCCACCTCTCTGGTTAGGAATTTCCACCTTTTTCCATTTTTGGGAACCTTTCCTCACTCCCACCTTCTCATCATACTTCAGAGGGGCGTGAACTGCCCTCCCCACATCTTCGTGGCAACCTCTCTTACTCATCCTCCAGATGGGCGGCAAATGATGTCTTAGTCGGGCGTGGACGAATCTGCGGCTTTGTTTCAGGAAGAAAAAAAATATCTTGCTTAAAAAAAAAAAAATTATCTCTTTTTTCTTTCCTTTTTCTTCCCCTTAATGGTTTATCATTTCTCCAGCCGCGAACGGGACAATATGACAATGGCGGTCATAACTCTTGTTCTACACGTGGTTTACTACAAGTATTTTATCGCTAATTATCAGAATGTGTGGTCTTCTCGACATGGTCTCAAAAAGGAACATCTCCAAAGTTCCAGTCCGTCTGTCGCCTCGAAGAAAGAAAGAAAACACATTCATTTCCTTCGGTACAAATTCCTGATAACAAAATGTTATTATCGCAGGCCAAGGATGCTCGTGGGTGGTTTTTTAATTTTTCATATCTGTCTAAGTCTTTTTAGTTGTCTGTTTTTTCGTCACTTAACGAAATAACATTTCATTTGAATTTTTCCCTCTTTCTCTGGCCAGTCAGTTTGTAGTTGATAATAAGATGTCTTCCCGTACCAATAGTTTGTTTTCATACCCTTGGATAACACGGCCGATGCCAAAACATATATGATTCTTTCCTTCCTTTCCTTTCTTTTTACTCAGAATTTCCCTGTCATTGTAATGACACTCTTTCGCCATTTGTTACTTATCAAAATATCCTTCTATCCATTGTCTCTTAGCCGTGTGTGTATTCTTGCTTATCACTCACGATTCGGTTCTTAGCCTCTCCTTTTTCTTCTTTTCTTTCTTTTCCCTTTCTGCCTCGTTAAATGGTGACACAACCCACAATACACCCGTATATATAAATATTCGAGAAAAATAGCAGCACTGTCACCTCTAAGTGTTGACTAAATGTTCACTTTTATATTTACACACGCTCTGTCTCTGATATTGAACACTTTACCCCATAAATATAGCACACAGAGAGTGAATGTTTGGTTTTTGAACTTTTAAAATCATTTATTTTCCATTCAACATAAATAAGATAAGACACCAGTTGTATCGAAACAAGATTTTCTAGCAATCTTATAACATGGAAATGTTATAAATTTGAATATATATATATATATATATATATATATATATATATATATATATATATATGTATGTATTCCGTGCTAAGGGAATAAATACTTTTTTCCGTGCTAAGGGAATAAAATACTTAACAACAGGTCGATAATAGAAGAAAGGTTTATTGTACATAACCAGTACAATATGAAATACGGTACAGTTATACACACAGGTCAATGTAGTAGTGAGTGTCACTAATTGGAAGGTCAGACGTGCTTGCTTCTTCTCTCTCTCACTCTTCCTCGAGTGTCTCGTAGTTGACTTTATAGGTACTTACTACCAATAGTGTAATCATTCATGTGGTGACTGGTTATTCCATTATATATATATATATATATATATATATATATATATGTGTGTGTGTGTGTGTGTGTGTCATGATACAAATCATCAGACCTATCCTTACTCTGTCGTGGACATTGACTTCTAACTGGATTCAATCCTCTTGGGAATTTATGCATATAAATATATTTTCAATATATATATATATATATATATATATATGTGTGTGTGTGTGTGGGGGGGTGGGTGAGTGTACGTGTGTGTATATATATATATATATATATTTATTTATTTAAAAATATGATTCCATCGCTACATAAGAGTTCTCATGTTTCAAAACAAGAGTCGAAAACTTCAATATAATAGGTTTATACACACACACACACACATATATATATATATACATACACACGCACACACATACATATATATACATACGCGCGGGCACGCACACACAAACACACATACACACACACACACACACACACACATATATATATATATATAACAAAGTTATATATAGCCGGGTTAAATAGTGGTTAAAATCTCATACTGTCTATAAATCACATCCGTGAAACTCTTCTTAAATAACATCTCTCAACTAAGTTGAGCTATAACCCGTAGAATGAGCTAAAACTGGCCTCTCATAAACTGCTGCTTTGGGTAGATGCTGCTCCTGACCACAGTATGGCAATCCACTAACTAATATTTTTGTTTTACCTAATATATATATATATATATATATATATATATATATATATATATATATATATCCCGTTAGCAAATATCAACATCCTGACAATAAATAAGGATACTAAGAATCGTGTCCGTGAATATGAGAGTATCCCATATATATATATATATATATATATATATATATATATATATATATATATATATATATATATATATATATATATCTTTTGGTTGTTTTTTGAAATCTTAAAATCGTTTATTTTCATTTCAACATAATCACTTGATAAGAGAACAGATGTATCAAACAACATTTTGTAGTAATCTTATAGCATGCATAAATTTCAACATATATATATATATATATATATATATATATATATTTATATATATATATATATGACACTGTTACATAACAATTCAAAATGTATAAGGTACATATAGCATTTCAATATAGATTCCCTATTTTAAAACCAATTTACAACGAACAAAATGTTTCTCTCAACGTAAAGGAAAATTTTAAGCGCATATAATTTCGAAAGTTATTGCAAAACCTTTCAGAATACCCTTTACCCATGTATTATTTCTGATTTTACTTGTACGCGCAGCTGGTTCCTGCTTTAACATTGTGCAGTTAAAATACCAGAATAATCGTTAATGTTAAGCCTTAAAAAAGAAAAAAACTCCAAACCAAAACCAGCTGTCGGAAATTCTGAAATACGATATTTTGAAACTATCAAAAGAAAGATACTTTTCATTAGGCCATGAATTAAAAAATCGGCAATCAGTGAGAATGAGATATTTCTTGCTAAAAAAAAAAAACAAACTATTATCTTCCTCCGAAATTATTCAGTGAGAAGTTTCGCTCGGTAGGGTACTCATGGTTGGCAAATGCTTGATTATGGAAATTTCTCTCACTTCAGCATATCTTTTATTGACATGTAGCCGGCTACATTTCCCTACTGCGGACAATAAAAGTAGCCTGTACCAACCATACGCGTTGTGCTATTTAATACTACAAAAACGGACATATGGTGAAAATAAAACTGATTTGAATCAGAGAAAGAAACAGTGTTTGTAAAACTTTTATGCATTGAGATTGAAATGCCAATGAAATTTAACTAAGCGACACAACTAAAAAATTCGCTACAAAAAAAAAAAAAAGATCGTACTAGCTAAAAGCCAATTTGAACAACATACTTAACCACATATGATGTTCGAACTATGTGGGAATTATTTTAAAGAAATATCGAAAATGAAGGAAGCAAAATTGTTGGTGAATTTGGGAATCCATGCCAGCCCCTGAAGATGGTCTAATGAAACACAACGATTTGAATGACCACAAAAATTGTGTTCATTCAACATGAAAGCACCAAAATAAAGGAAGCTATGGAGGGGCATAATTTCTTTTATCATGTATGAGCATGATGGACAGAGAGAGAGAGAGAATATACGTAGCTCAATAAATGTTAATAAATCGTCTCAAAATTAATAATGCGTATTCATAAAATCAGAAAGAGATGATATTTCTGATGGAAATAATGAGGAAGGAATATTGGGAAAATATGAAACTCAAAGGAGATATGGTACGGAAAAGGGACTCACTGAGACAGCGGGCAACCTACATGACGACCATATACGACCATATACGAACGAGGAGCGAGGTTGATGGTAAAAAGGCATTTTTAGAAAGAGCTACACAGGATGAGAAGTTTTGGCGAACCATGAAAGTCTATGATCTTAACTGACGTAGAAGACACAAGTAATTTTACCTCGGAACTAATTTCAACTCGGAACTAATTTTATCTCGAAACTAATTTCAACCCGGAACTAATTTTAACTGAAAATTAATTTAAGCTCGGAATTAATTTCAACTCGGAACTAATTTCAACTCGGAACTAATTTCATCTCGAAACTAATTTCAACTCGGAACTAATTTCATCTCGAAACTAATTTCAACTCGGAACAAATTTTAACTCGGAATTAATTTAAACTCGGAATTAATTTCAACTCAGAACTAATTTCAACTCGGAACTAATTTCAACGCGGAATTTAAACTCGGAACTAATTTCAACGTGGAATTAATTTTAACTCGGAATTAATTTAAACTCGGAATTAATTTAAACTCGGAATTAATTTCAACTCGGAATTAATTTCAACTCGGAAATAATTTCAACTCGGAATAAATTTTAACTGGGAATTAATTTCAGCTTGGAATTAATTTCAACTCGGAATTAATTTCAACTCGGAATTAATTTCAACTCGGAGCTAATTTCAACTCGGAACAAATTTCAACTTGGAATTAATTTTAACTCGGAATTTCAACTCAAAATTAATTTCAACTCGGAACTAATTTCAACTCGGAATGAATTTTAACTCGGAATTAATTTCAACTCGGAACTAATTTCAACTCGGAATGAATTTCATCTCGAAACTAATTTCAACTCGGAATTAATTTTAACTCGGAATTAATTTCAACTCGGAACTAATTTCGTCTCGAAACTAATTTCAACTCGGAACTAATTTCATCTCGAAACTAATTTCAACTCGGAACAAATTTTAACTCGGAATTAATTTCAACTCGGAATTAATTTCAACTCGGAACTAATTTCAACTCGGAGCTAATTTCAACTCGGAACTAATTTCAACTCGGAATGAATTTCATCTCGAAACTAATTTCAACTCGGAATTAATTTTAACTCGGAATTAATTTAAACTCGGAACTAATTTCATCTCGAAACTAATTTCAACTCGGAACTAATTTCATCTCGAAACTAATTTCAACTCGGAACAAATTTTAACTCGGAATTAATTTAAACTCGGAATTAATTTCAACTCAGAACTAATTTCAACTCGGAACTAATTTCAACGCGGAATTTAAACTCGGAACTAATTTCAACGTGGAATTAATTTTAACTCGGAATTAATTTATACTCGGAATTAATTTAAACTCGGAATTAATTTCAACTCGGAAATAATTTCAACTCGGAACAAATTTTAACTGGGAATTAATTTCAGCTTGGAATTAATTTCAACTCGGAATTAATTTCAACTCGGAATTAATTTCAACTCGGAGCTAATTTCAACTCGGAACAAATTTCAACTTGGAATTAATTTTAACTCGGAATTTCAACTCAAAATTAATTTCAACTCGGAACTAATTTCAACTCGGAATGAATTTTAACTCGGAATTAATTTCAACTCGGAACTAATTTCAACTCGGAATGAATTTCATCTCGAAACTAATTTCAACTCGGAATTAATTTTAACTCGGAATTAATTTCAACTCGGAACTAATTTCATCTCGAAACTAATTTCAACTCGGAACTAATTTCATCTCGAAACTAATTTCAACTCGGAACAAATTTTAACTCGGAATTAATTTCAACTCGGAATTAATTTCAACTCGGAACTAATTTCAACTCGGAGCTAATTTCAACTCGGAACTAATTTCAACTCGGAATGAATTTCATCTCGAAACTAATTTCAACTCGGAATTAATTTTAACTCGGAATTAATTTAAACTCGGAACTAATTTCATCTCGAAACTAATTTCAACATGGAACTAATTTCATCTCGAAACTAATTTCAACTCGGAACAAATTTTAACTCGGAATTAATTTCAGCTCGGAATTAATTTCAACTCGGAACTAATTTCAGTTCTATTTAAAAACACTAACCCTAAGCTTAAACTTTAGTTCCGAGTTGAATTTAGTTCCGTGTGGAATTTAATTCTTCACCCCGTTCATACTACTCTCATTATCATAACAATTTTTTTTCAATTTACAGAGAATGTTTTTCAATTTTAACAATATAAGAATTGAAAACATATTTAGCAGACACGGAAAAAATTAAAAAAACAAAACTTAAAATTAATAAACTTCCATGAAGTATTTATTTATTTAAAAACTTCCTCGATGACAAGATGTTTCTCACCGAACACGAGTTTTTATTAAGCCCTATATTTATTTAATATATATGTTTTTTTATATACGTTATTATTTTTATAGATATAATTTATTTAAGTAATTCGTATATCTTTAATTAAACAGTAGTAATTAAAATTACCCTGATGAATCTTCGGGAAATGTCATAGAAAATATGCAATTAGTGTTACAGGTTCGATTCCTGTCGGAGAACCCATATTTTCTACGAAAGTTTCTCGAATATTCAGGAAGGTAAATGTAATTAATACTGCTTAATTAAAAAGGAGAGCATTTACATAAATAAATTATATCTCTAAAAAAATAACGTATAATATATATATATATATATATATATATATATATATATATATATATATATATACTTAAACCTAACCAAGGTTTCACCTACGCGGATCGTCAGGTAGTGCTGTCTCTCACTGACAACCCGTGTAGGTTTATTTAGGTTTGCTCTATTTAGCGTATTGAGCTCTTTATTTCCTTATTTTGCTTACTCGTATCAGTTTTTTTTCCCCTTTTGGCTTTGGACTTGCATGCTTGTCGATTATTTTGGGCTAACTGCCATGTTCTTGATTTTTTCTTTTTTTATACCTTTTTTTTCCCTTTGGTATTGGTTTGATTATTTGCAAATCAAGACACCGAAGGTTTTCTGGACGAGTATAAATTCTCATATTTATAAGATTATTACTAGTATATATATATATATATATATATATATATATATATATATATATATATATACAGTTGGTAGCAAAAGTATTTAACGCATTGGTTTTTCTTACATATCTCAAAAAATAACAGATCAATTTCAACTAAACTTATAGGAAATATTTCAACGAACATTGTCGATCAAAACATAGAAGGAAAATTTAAAACCACTGTTTTGAGAAGCATTTATTAACAATAAATAAAATAACCCATATTCAAAAGTATTTAACACCAATGCAAATATTATGCTAGTAGAGACGTGTCGTCATGATTCCTACACATATTGATATGATGTGATATGTCGAGCAAAGACTGCACTGCACGACACTCAACTGGCTATTAGATAACAGCTCTGAGACACTGCAGCCATTCTGTCGCCACTACTGCAAGAAAACAAAAGAATTGTCGAACGACATGCGCAAGAAGATCGTAAAGAATCACAAAGATGGTAAGGGATATAGAAAAATCGCTCAAGATTTGAATTTGCTTGTGAGTACAGATGGTGCTGTTGTTCGAAAATTGAGAAAATTCGATACTACTGAAAACATTCAAAAGAGTGGTCGTCTCCGTATCTTAAATGAGGCTAATGAGTGATACATTTCCCGTACTGTGAAGAAAAATCCATTTTCAACTCGTCGAGAAATTCAGAATGATTTGAAAATGCTGGAATTGAAGTTAGTAAAGATACAATTAAAAGATCAGTGAATCGTGCAGGTCTCACTTCAATATCACCGAGAAAGACTCCATTACTGAAACGCCGACCGACGCCATTAAAACCGTTAGCAATCTGGAAACGACATGCTGTATATATATATGTATATATTATAGCATCGACGTATATTGTAAAAGTAAATTCCCACATACAGGGTCTAAACAGGGATTTGAGTTAACTCAGAGGGTAGAATTTTCACAAGGAAACCCATTATCAGCAACACCACTCAATCGATGAGTAAGCCAACCATCTACATTTTAACTCTAAATTTTAACAGCCGTCACCACAGTTACCTAATATATATTTTAGTGTTATATATTCCATTTTTCCCTCCTCAATTTTATTTTCATCCCATCATATCCTAACCAGAGCCCGTCATTCTTCACTTGACAACTTGTTACGACAATTTTTGTCTACAATTTGCAACACGCGAAACCTCTTTCCCCCTCTCCAAATTATAATTCTCTTCATCAATATTTGCAATCTCACTCCCTACTACGACACACATTAGTAATAATACGCTTTTACCCCAATCAATATATATATCGCCCGTCGAATTCGTATGAGGGTCAAGCAGATTAGTTCCCAGTAAACCGACAACAGCAAATTAGATTTGGATTATAGTGGTGAAGTTTTCGTGCAGGACCATCCACACTTTTTGAAAGGCCGAATACAGAGACCTGGTGCACTATGTGTCACAAACTCCCCAAACAAACCTCCACAGGTTTTGAATTGTCCTCCTAAACCAGTTGCCATCAAAAGGCTATAGGACCCAGTCTGTCCAACTATTTACCCATAGCTGGATTGAGATGAAGAGGATTCACACCTTTCCCAAAGGTATTAACACGTAAGTAAATGTCATTTTATTTATACCAATCTGTCTTGTCCACAGAATTGATCTGGGAATTTATCTATATCGTTGACATGGAAAAAAAATCTCTTACTATAAATGTAATTTGCAATAACCAGAAAAAAAGGCTTAGACAGAAGCGTCTATCTTTTTAAATTTGGATTTTTTAATGTAACTATAACAACAAGAACATTTCGATTTCATTTTTGCCTTGAAAAAGTCGGAAGACGAAACGCGTCGGCAAAATCTAAGATCTTTTTTCCAATTGTCATTTTATTTATACCAATCTGTCTTGTCCACAGAATTGATCTGGGAATTTATCTATATTCAACGTGATGTTCAACGTCATATTCTCATGATTTTCAACGTGATGTTCAACGTGATGTCCAAAGTGGTATTCAACGTGATATTCAACGTGATGGTCGACGTGATATTCAATAAGACATTTAACATGAGGATCAACGTGACATTCAACGTGATATTCAAAGTGTTATTCAACGTGATGTTCAACGTGTTTTTAAACGGGATGTGCAAGGTGATATTCAACGTGATGTTCTACATGATTTTCAACGTGACGTTAAATGTGATGTTAAACGTCACATTCAACGTGATGTTCAACGTAATATCCAATGTGATATTACCATGAGGATCAACGTGACATTCAACGTGATATTCAAAGTGTTATGCAACGTGATGTTCAACGTGTTTTTCAACGAGATGTTCAAAGTGACATTCAACGTGATGTTTAACGTGATATTTAACGTGATTTTCAACGTGATGCTCAACTCGACGTCCATCGTGATGTTCAACGTGATGTTCAACGTGATGGTCAACGTGATATCCAATGTGATTTTTAACATGAAGACCAACGTGACATTCGACATGATAATCAGTGTCATTCAATGTGATGTTCAACGTGTTTTTCCAACGTGATGTTCAACGTGATATTCAAGCTGACGTTCAATGTGACGTTCATCTTGATGTTCAACTTAAGCATCAACCTCTATGTAAGAAGGTGTAAATAATACGATTCAGATTTCGTCGATAAGCGACACGAATGACCCACAAATTGTAAATTTTATATGTAATAACAAAAATAAATATGGGAGGTTTTTATGATAACCAAGACTAATTACCTTAGTGCTGTTGGTGGTGGTATTATCATTTTTTCCCTTGATTTCTGTTGTACCAACCAGAGACGTAAGGTCAGAAATGGTGCTATAACATTTTCCACTGATCATTTTTGTAAAAATCAAAAAGAACTAAGATCATTTACATAGATAAAGCTCTTCTTACTCGTGAGTACATTTATTTTGTATTTCCTCAAGGCATGACCTATCAGGGTTCCGTTTAATGAGTCTATCGGAACCTTTTCCAAACAATCCGAATGCTCTAACTACAAAGGAAATTATATATGTCCTTATGTGAGAGATGTCTGAGCTATTTACTTCAAGATCCTTGTATTTTGATAGTTTTTTTTTAAATCTGCAAAGATACATTAAAACCTACAGAAACTACTGTCAATAAGAAAGCACATTCTGTTTCTGCGGTCTTTGATCACTAAGCCTGGGCGATTAGCTTTCATTGTTCTGTCTGTATGTATTGTAAATTCCAAAAAAATTGTTACAGGCCCTACCTCTGTAACCGAGTCTGGGTGATGTTCATACTAGTTTCTTGTAGTTTCCTTCCCGTAAAAGTTGAATATTTCTCAATGCAGCTATTAGCCCACAAGGTCCTGTGCAGCAAGAGTAAAACATTTGGTTTGAGCTATTAACCATGCACTACTTATGTACTAATGGGTACTTGTTTTGTCTACATCACCTTGCTTGCTACGGGCAAAGTATTGACCGTGAAACGGTTTATCTTGCCATCGTTTCTGTATCTAGTCAGTTAAATTTGCTTTTAATTTATTTTATGTATTTTGCAGCTGTAGTCCGTGTATTATTCTTTACTTGTATTTTTTCAGTCATTTGAAACTCCATTTGGAACTTGTTGGCTTTGTTTATTAATGAATGAAGTTTTCTTGTTCTATGTTCATTGACACAGATCATAATCCACTCCTCTATAGTTTCTAGGTATCTTTGAAGACAAATACTTGTAGTTTTGTAAGACAGTTCTAGTTGAACTAATCCTCTGCCTCCTTCGGATCTGCGCACATACAGACGATCAACTTCAGCTTTGGGATGATGCATGTTGTAGCAGGTCAGAAGTTTTCTCGTTTTGGCATTCATTCGCTTAACGTCAGCTATGTTCCAGTTAAGGACGTTGAAACTGTATTGCTCGACAGGGACGGCAAAAGGTGTCTATGGCTGATATTCTTTTTTTCTTTTGATTTAGCTGGTTATACACTAGCAGACGCACACGCCTGTAATACTTCTTTCTTAGCTTTCTTCATTTGGCTATGCTGTATTCCATCTCCTTCGCTAATTCCTAAGTAAGTATCCCCTAAATCTTGTGACAAATTCTAAATCTATTGAGTTTGTTT
This sequence comes from Acanthosepion lycidas, assembly GCA_963932145.1. Classification (NCBI taxonomy): domain Eukaryota; kingdom Metazoa; phylum Mollusca; class Cephalopoda; order Sepiida; family Sepiidae; genus Acanthosepion; species Acanthosepion lycidas. The sequence continues at coordinate 54,825,776 of OZ010612.1, forward strand.
CTGTAATTCTAGATATCTTGAATGTTACTTTTGCACATGTATCTAATCCAAAATCCATACCTATATCATCTCTGAAATATTTTACACTATTGATGAGACACTTCAACTATTAATATTATTATTATTATTATTATTTTTAATTTCTTTGATTTATGGCGTTTACAGATTTTTTTCCGGGTCCAGCCTAGGGACCTAAGATTAGAAATGGCATCATGACACTTTCCACTGACAAAAAAAAAAAAAAAAAAATTATTATTTCCATTATTATTATTATTATTATTATTATTATTATTATAAACTTTACGATTCCTTACATGTTGAGAAGCAGGCACAGAATGTCATTCGACAAATTCTCAACATTCTAACGCCAATGAGAGTGATAGTTATCAAGTTTTATATGGTAGATCATCCACTCCCACTGACGTCCACACCGGTGTCGCTGCGCCAAATGTGACGTCTGCCTAGCCGCGTCAGTCGGGCTATCCTGTCCTGTGACGACCAACTGACTTGGTATTGGTCGCGGCACCAAATGTGACGTTCTAACCTTTTGGTGATTCGGATGGGAATCTGGTTAGATTCGGTATCAGCCTTGTCGTTCCCATCTCGCCTACAACGTCTGGTTACCGAAGTAACTGTTTTGATTTCCAGTCTAACCTACCAACGTTGTGAATTGATCTTAGGCAAACGAAATCAATCAGTCCCCGGGCCGTAAGGCAAGCCGAGTTCGGTCAAGGGTAACACCGCACAAGTATATGTAAAATAAAATAAAATAATAACTCGAAAAATTCAAATGTGTTAAAAAAAAGATAACAAAATTTTATATCTGGTTGCTGAATACAGGACTGCGTCTTCTTCCCAAACCGCTATATGGATTCGTGACACTTTGTGTTTTTTAGGCGAGTCTTAACATCGTAAGTTGTTTGTTCTTTAAGAAACTGGTTCTTGGTGTATCTTCAGGTGATATTCGTAAAACTTGTTTTGGAGGTGTGAGTCTAAGTCGTTCTTCAAAATTAAATTGTTCTTGGTTAGAAATTGAGTCGTGATTTGCGTGGAATCTTTCGGACAGGTTTCTGCGGGGCTGGTGAAACTCCAACCGTGAACTTGAACTCGAACTGGTCCTTAACTCGCTGCGACTCTGCTTATATGGACGCCGACCAAAACCGGGGTAGGCTTGTCGGAGTTTGAGGTTCCTTGATAATTCTAAATCCACAAACCATTTCTTTGTTTTCGGTCAGGAAAATTTTATTATTTTTCTATTTTTGGAAGTCTTTCGTCTTCCCACCTTCTTCTGTTCTCATATTAGTATCTCATCATGCCCTCAGAGGGTGTCAACCGGTTTCCCTCTCTCTCACAGTGTCATCTCACACCTATCCCTTCAGTAGGGCGCAACAGGCCTCCCCTCCTTCTTCACATTATTACCTCCACCTAATGCTCATGCCACCATTCAACCAATGGGCGCTGAGTGGCGTGGGTGTGGCCAGACTAGCCTCGGTTTAAAAAATCTTGCTCAAAGAAAAAAAAATTATGTTTTTTTTTTCTTTTTTCTTTTTCTTTTCTTTCTCTTTCTTTCCTTCTGCCCGACCACAAACCCTTGGACTTTTATCTTAGCCAAATGTTACTTGGACTTTATCACCCGGGGCCTTCGCCAAACAAGTGGGTGGTCAATTGGACGTATTTGCATTCTTGGTGCCAATTACTGATCCGATAAAATAGTTTCGCTATCATAGCCAACCCTGATAATAACCAGATGCTTCTCTCAATGATATTCTGCATATAGACAAAGGCTTAATCTTTCCTTCATGGTGGTCAGCGGATATTTTTGTTTTTTCTCGGACAGTGCGTGCCTAATTAATTTTTATTTTTATCTCTTTAGAATTCTGCGGAAGGTCTCTTGTCCAACTTGAAAAAATCTTTTTTTATCATTGCCATGGTCAGATTGGTTATATCTTACTCGCCGCCCCGTAACATAAATCAGATTAAATTCTCTGTTTTACATTCTCGACAATGGAAATAAAAATCTTACCACTTTTCCTTGTCAGAAAAATAAACCCGCTTAGTGTCCTTTTTGTGGTGGCTTCTTATCACCTAAATTTAATTCTCGCCTTTCTTTTTTCTTCTTCTTTGTTTCTAGCATCGTAAATAGTGTCAAAACACTACACTTTGACAGAAAATCTATTAAGGAATTCATTAAACAAAGTGATAATTATTATTATTATTATTATTACTTGCATTTCTTTACCCATTTGAAACTCTATTTTGAACTTGTTAGCTTCCTTTATTACTGCATAAATTGTCTTACTTCTTGCATGTTCTTTGACAGAGATCATCATCTAGTCTGTATTGAAATTGCATTGGACCACAGGGACAGACAAGCTGTTTTTGGCTGATATTCGGTGTTTTGAATTCAGCTCAGTATTCAGTACCAGGCGCACATCCCCGTTTCTTATCTTCTCCTTCATTTGGATATGCTGTATTCCATCTCGGTCGCTAATTCTTAGGTACCACGCGGCTTAGTCTTGTTCCAGTTCCCTAATGTTTGTAACAAAAATCCTTATCTGTTGAATGTGTTTCAATTATTTTCCTTTTCTTGAATATTATCATTTCATATTAATTTAATCCGACGTCCCTACCTATGTCGTCACTGAAACATTTTAGAGTATTGAGCAGACCTTTCAACTCATTGTCGTTTTTAGCAAAGAGTTTGAGATCATCCAAGTAGAGTAGAGTATTGAATACTTTTGTGGCACCATTTAACGAGGCAGAAAGGGAAAGGAAAGAAAAGAAGGAAAGGAAAGGCTAAGAACCGAATCGTGAGTGATAAACAAGAACACACACAGAGCTAAGAGACAATGGATAAAAGGATATTTTGATAAGTAACAAATGGCGAAAGAGTGTCATTACAATGACAGGGAAATTCTGAGTAAAAAGAAAGGGAAAGAAGGAAAGAATCAGATATGTTTTGGCATCGGCTGTGTTATCTAAGGATATGAAAACAAACTATTGGTACGGGAAGACGTCTTATTATCAACTACAGACCGGCTGGCCAGAGAAAGAGAAAGAAAAATTCAAATGAAAATGTTATTTCGTTAAGTGACGAAAAACAGACAACTAAAAGGACTTGGACAGATATAAAAAATTAAAAAAAAAACACCCACGAGCATCCTTGGCCTGCGATAATAAAATTTTGTTATCAGGAATTTGTGCCGAAAGAAAATGATTTTTTTTTCTTTCTTCGAGGCGACAGAACGATTGGAACTTTGGAGATGTTTTTTTTTTGAGACCATGTTAAGAAGACCACACATTCTGATAATTAGCGATAAAATACCTGACGTAAACCACGTGTAGAACAAAAGTGATGACAGCCATTGTCGTATTGTCCCGTTCGCGGCTGGAGAAATGATAAACCATTAAGGGGAAGAAAGGGGAAATAGAAGAGATAATTTTTTTTTTTAAGCAAGATATATTTTTTTCTGCCTGAAACAAAGCCGCAGATTCGTCCACGCCCGTCTAAGACATCATTGGTCGAGTGGTGATCACGTGATGCACGAGGGAGGCTGTTGCCGCCCATCTGGAGGATGAGTAAGAGCGGTTGCCACGAAGATGTGGGGAGGGCAGTTCACGCCCATCTGAAGTATGATGAGAAGGTGGGAGTGAGGAAAGGTTCCCAAAAATGGAAAAAGGTGGAAATTCCTAACCAGTGAGGTGGATATGTATTTAGAATTATCGAGGAACCCCCCGGCGCCAACAAACTCACCCCTGTTTTGGTCGGCGCCCATATAAACGAAGCCACAACGAGCAGAAATGAGTCGAGACCCAGCATTTCCCAGAGTCAGTCTCCGGTTGAGGCAAGCCTCGCAGATAGCTGACCAGGATTGGCGCACTTTCCGGACCCACATCTCTTCAAACCAAGAACAATTATTTTGAAGAGCGACTTAGATCCAGATCACCGAAATAAGTTTTTCTTTTGACTTTCGTCCAAAGACCTACCGAAACACCAATTTCTTAGAGAGCAGACGACTTGAAGTGTTAAAACTTGCCTAGCGGAAAACGACGTGTCACAATCCATAGAACGCGTCGGGAGATAGATGCAGTCCTATGTATCGAACAACTAGACATAAAGTTTGTTACCTTTTTCTTTGATACTTTAAACTTTTGAGTTTTCAATTTATTGCCTTTTATGCGTATTTTTGTGGTATCACCCCCGTTGGACTCGGTTTGCAGTACGGCCCAGATGACTGATTTCCTTTGCCTAGATCAATTCACAACGTGGGTAGGCAGACTGGGAATCAAAGTAGGACGTCACAGTTGGTGCCGTGGTAGACTGTAATAGAACGACACGGTTGGCTCTGCGACCAGGGGACGACGTCACACTTTGTTTAGTTTGTATCTATAGCTATTATTGTTTAGTTCATGCGCAAGGGGATTACGGACGAACAAAATAGGAAAAGTGCCAGAGAGACTCCTTGAAAGATTCCTCGTCGCATATTCAAGCGGTTCGAGATGGCAGTGCCTTTTGTGTGATTTAGGTATAATGTGGCTTTCCACATCTATTTATTACTACCGAGGAGACCTTGGAGAGTTCCAAAATTTTAAGGTTTCCAAGAGTGTAGAACACTACCAATGACTTTACAGTGATCTATCCATGCTGTGCTAAGATTGCCATATCTTTTACTGCAATTTTCGAGGGTCAATTTTATATATTACTAGTTCATATTTGTAACCATAACAACCTCAACGTCATCACTTCTGTTCCAGGGATCAAATGTTGTTTTAATCGAGAAAAGCTTAAATACGGTTCATCAGGACAGACGATATAAATTTATACGTATTATAAATACACACACACACACATTATATATATATATATATATATATATATATATATATATATATATATATATTGGCCTGTAATTTCTCGGATCATCAATTTCACCATTTTTGGGCTTGAGATATGAAATATTTTCAGTGATCCATTCCAAGACTTCATTGGGATTATTAATAAGCATTGATAGAATTTGTGCAAGGATTTTATGGATTGATGACAAAAGATGGATCCAAAAATTGGCCGCCTAGTCATTTCCTGTAGATTTCCCCTTTGGGGATTTCGTTAGAGCCTGCCTAACATCATTCTTGCTTAGATATATATAATTTATCCAGCTTTCTTTATTATTATTGTTGTTATTGTTATTATCATTATTGTTGTTTTTTTTATTTTCTTTGATTTCTAGCGTTTATACATTTCTTTCCGAGTCACCTCCAGGGACCTAAGGTTAGAAATGGCATCTTGACACTCTCCACTGACAAATATATATATATATATATATATATATATATATATATATATATATATATATATATATATTACATAGATAAAGCCCTTCGTAAAGTGTGGGCTGTACTTGTCAGAACAATTTTTTGTATCTCCTTGAGGCATGATCTTCCAGGAATCCCTTCAGTTAGTCTACTGCAATCTTTTCCAAACAGTCCTAGGGCTCCAACTACAACAGGGATTGTTGATGTTCCCATATGCCACATTTTCGAGATTTCTATTTCAAGGTCCTTGTATTTTGACAGCTTTTTGAATATCTTCAAAGACACTTTGCAGTCAGCAGGGACTGCCATATCAATAAGGAGGCACCTTTTTTTGTTTGTGGTCTTTAATAACAATGTCTGGGCGGTTGGCTTTGATTGTTCTGTCTGTGTGTATTGTGTAGTCCGATAGAATTGTAACAGGTCCTTATCATTATTATTATTATTATTATTATTATTGTATTTCCTTTCATTTTTGGTGTGTACACATTTCCTTCCGTGTCCTGCCCAGAGACGTAAGGTTAGAAACACCATCATGACATTTTACACTGATCAATTAAAAAAATACTATATACACACATTTTACACAGATAAAACCCTTCGTAATGTTTGGGCTGAACTCGTTGAGAACAATTTTTTTTTTATTTCTTTAAGGAATGGTCTTCCAGGAATCCCTTCAATGAATATACTGGAATATTTCCCAATCAATACGAGGGCTCCAACTACAAGAGGGATTGTTGATGTTCCCATGTGCCAGATTTTGTTAAATATCTATTTCATTATTAATATTATTACTAGTAGTAGTACTAGTAGTAGTATTATCCTCCAAAAACATCTCTAACCCATAATCTTTTGCTAGGTTATTGTGTGATATCTTTTCCCTTAATAATAATAATAATAATAATAATAATAATAATAATAATAATAACAGTGAAAGTGAAAATAATAGGCGATAGCGATAAAATAATCGATAAAATCAATAATCCGTGTCAACATTCAGCTATGTACAAAAATGCTGAGATCGAATTTAAATCTGGAACTAAGACGGCCGTCTTCAATTTCTTTTATTTATTTTCGTGCGATGCCTCCATTTTTTTCCACTAAAAATGTCTTCTTCCCTTCAATCCTGAAACGGCCAATCAACTAAATTAAACGCTGTCACGTGACTAATGCCGAAACAGCAATGGCAGACATTCACTTAACTGGCGACACATGATCACATCAACTGGTGGTCAGGCACGTTTTACCCTAGTTAAACTTCTGACGCATTAAAAGATTGCTGACTGGAAAAAATAGCTTTTGGCAATTAAATTATTATTATTATTATTATTATTAATAATAATAATAATAATAATAATAATAATAATAATAGTAATAATAATAATGTTTTCTGTAGCTCTTATTTACTGTGTTTATTTTTTTAATAAAAGTTTTTTTATGTGTTTTACGACGTTTTATTCGTTTTAATTTTATTAATTTTTCCTTTCGCTTATATTCTCCGACTCTTGGTCTCACCGTGAAATTTGGCGAGCGGAAGTTTGCGAAAAATAGAGGATGACGGGAAACTGTGAGACGAATAGAAGTTTTTAATAAGAACAAAATAATCGAAAACTTTTCAAACAGAAAAAATAAACGGAACACAACAAAGCGATAAAAGACACGTAATTATTCGCATATGGAGAGGAAACAGAGTGATATGGATAGAGAGGGACAGAATAAGAGAGTGAGTTAGAGGGAAAAAGAGATAGGGAGAGAGAGATAGTAAGCCCGAGAAAAAGAGAGAGATAGTGAGCACGCGTGAGAAAGAATGTGTGAGCGCGTATGAAAAATTGAGAGAGAGTGAGTGAGCACGAAGAGAGAGAGAGAGAGAGAGTGAGTGAGCGCGAATAGAAAGAGTGTTTGAGCGCGTATGAGAAGGTGAGAGAGAGACAAAGAAATAGGGGGAGAGATAGTGAGCGCGTATAAGAAAGTGAGAGAGCGAGAGTGGGGGAGAGAGTGTCTGTGAGTGCGTGTGACAAATTGATTGAGAGAGAAAAAAGACGGGGAGAGATATATAGTCAACCCGAGAGAGAGTGTGTGAGCGCGTATGAGAAAGTAAGAGGGAGAAAAAGTAGCGGAAAGTGAGTTACCGCGAAAGAAAGAGACAGGCAGTGAGCACAAGAGTTTGAGCTCGTATGATAAAGTGAGATTGACAGAAAGAAGTAGAGAGGGAGAGAGCCAGAGAAAGACAGATGTAGCAAAGCATAGAGAAAGACAGAGAGCATGGAAAAGAGAGGAGGAGGAAAGGAGGGGAGAGATGCGGAGCGAGAGAAGGACAGTTGAAAGTGAAATAAACAACCAGTGTGAAAAAGATTAAGGAGAAATTAGACACATTTAAGGGGAAAAGAAGATTATCCCCCCCTCTCTCTCTCTCCTGCAGAGAGAGCAAAAGAGAGAAAATCGGGAAATATTTTAGAAAAATGAGAAACTGAAAAGGAAAATGGCGCATGAACGATGAAAAATGCCAATGTGTAATACGTGCAAAGAAAAAGCAAAATATTCACAATTTTCGAGATTTTAATATCTAGCGTGATTTCTCGAGATTTGACGGGTTCAAATTCACGCACAGTAGAATTATCACGATGCACATTTCGGTAGTTATAGATTTGCATGTTTCTATTTTCAGAAAAAACAAATTTTCGGAAGCAACCAAAGATATTAAGAAAGGGTGTGGGATATTTGGAAATAAAAGACAAGGAATTAGATGCAAGGAATCCAAAAGGAATAATCTAGCTTGGAATCTTGTAAACAATTCCATAATATTCTAAATGAAATAAATATTTTCATAAATATTTTTCAATAGGATTTGTTCGATAAATTCATTTTCTCTGTCTCCCTATCTCTCCATATATATATATATATATATATATATATATATATATATATATATATATATATGTAGTCGACTCTCCCGTCGAAGTCGACGTATGATGGACAAGCAGATCAGTTCCTAGGATCACATTTGATTGAGATTTGATTATAGTAGTGAAGTTTTGTACAGAACCATCCACACGTTTTCAAAGTGTATATATATATATATATATATATATATATATATATATATATATATATATATATATATATATATATATATATATATAGAAAGAAAGTAAAATATATAATCCGGTGTACATATAGATATTTTTATTTTTACAAAATAGTGCTCAATGTAAATTTACAGATCATTAATATTATAAATTAATTGATTTAAAATATGTTTTTGCTACACAGTTCTAACCATGTTTCAAAAATGGAAACTAAAATCTTCGAATTTAATTTTGTAATTAAATTAAAGACATTAGTTCCATTTCATCCTATTTTTGGAGTAACTCCAAAATTCGGCTTGGATTGAGGAATCGGAGAGCCGAGTTCGAATTCCAGTCGAATCCATTACATTCACTTACGTGCTAATACCCTTGGGAAAGGTATGAATCCTCTTCTTCTCCCTCCAGCTATGGGTAAAATAGCAGGACAGACTGGGTTCTATAGCCTTGGATGGCAACTGGTCTAGGAGA
>OZ010612.1:54839639-54842139 GCA_963932145.1 Acanthosepion lycidas
TTGTCTATCAGTCTTTGAATAAGGTGTGCGGGGCTCCGGCTGTAGCTTGGGATATTTCGAAGGCGTTTGGACACTGTTTGGTCTGTTGTTCTTCACATGATCTAGGTCTATGGAATCTCTTGCCGAATATATAAGTATTACACTAATCGTTCCTAACAAATACTATGATGAAACTCGCATTTTAACGGTAACTTTTCTCGATTCGTTCTCATTAATGTCCCTCGTGTCTCTATCCTTGTAGCTATGTCGTTTTTTCTCTATTTCATCAACGGCTTTCCTGAATAGGTATTTATGGTAATGACAAAACTGTTTACTGTTGCTATTAGTTGATAGACTCGGTGTAGAGTTGCAGACCAGAAGGAGCACCAGGTTCTTTCTCCGAACCCTCTTGACCAGATGTTCACCTACGAAAGAAAATGATTATAGCAGTATTCAAATTTAATTTAATTTCTGTTGTAGATGAACGTAGCAAATGTGACGGTGTGTGAGGGGACGAACTGTCTAATGGGCGCCTTCCTTTCCTGTGAGTGCTATTGGTCTGGTTTTCTGTCCATCTCTGTATTTTTTTTTCTGACGACTTTGACCACTTACAAAGAACAAACTTCTTTATTTTGTCGGTCTTAGTTAAAAAAAAAAAGACGCTTATCAAGAACTCAGAGTCTACCTTCAGTCAGTGACCATCTTTATCGGGAACTAGACTTGACTTGACCTGTATCGGTTTTCACCCTGGTCGGGTTGAACCGGCTTCCTCCCGAGCAAGTACAGCATCACGGACCATCGCCGCCCACGATCGCCGATCCTGAGCCAGGTCATACGAAATGGCGAGCCAATCGCGATTCCATCGTCGAAGCGCAACTACTTGTGGACGTTTGATATGTTTCTTGAGAGGTCGACGCTATTAAGTCAACCTACTTAGACAAGACCAATAATTTTGAAAGCGAATTCTGTGATGTGCTGATGGGCCCTCAGCAAGATACCAGCTGACATTGATATCTCTATACAGGAAGCTGCACACGAAAATGATTTCGTCAGTTGTTAACTGGGTCAAGAAATAGATAGTAAATTTTAACATCTTCAAAACGAAAATGCTATCATTTATATGATTACAGAGAACCACTTAATCTTCCAATATCATGGCCGAGGCTGGCCTACAGAATTGCAGCATATTGCAACATCTTTGTCTACTGACTTGACGTTGAGTAAAGCCTATTTTCATATTGTTCTAATGAACTTTCCTCATTACTCTATCGGCTGCATAAATGTAAGGGCATTACTAGATTGGCAAGTAGGTCTCATAGTTTTACAGTTGAAATAATTGAATGTAAACCTAATTTCTATTCTATTAATTTATTTTATCTCGTTTCTCGCTTGCGTTACTCGTTTCCAATTTCTTGATTCAATTCAGCCTAGGTTATTCACAAATTTAAATGCAACATCGATCGTCTGTCTTCCTGGATTCTGTTCTTTTATTGTCCTTCTCTTCAGGAAAGCCTTCTCATTCTCTTTCACTCCCACCTAGCGCAGAGAAGAAATTTCCGCTTAGTTAATCCGCTTAGAATAAGATTCTAAACACTGTCTTGGATCAAATCGTAATTACCTTTATTCTGGATTCTCATAATAAATCCTGATTCCTCCATCCGGGATTAGGTTGACTAAAATGATTTTTCCTGTGTCGAGCAAGACATAAGAGTTAAGAGTTTTAAGCGCTAAGAGATGTTCCTTTCCGACGTTTTATGCATAAACCAATTTTCTTACCACAGGTAGTTTTGTCCAAAATCTAGGAAGCGACTTACTAATTTGATTAACTGAATGAGAAACACAGAGATTTGACAAAACTTAAAAGACACTATAGTACACAAATATAACAAGGAAAAGATGTTACATCTATTATATATATATATATATATATATATATATATATATATATATATATATATATACACTAGTATACCCTTGACATCAAAACTGACGGCAAGAATAAAGTTTTATATATATTATAAGTAATTTTCTTTTAATCCCAGTACAATTGTGTAATTTAAAATGGTTCGTTGTTAATGATAATAAGTGAACTGTGTCTAATTCATAAACACCTAGGGAAAAGTATCCGCATTTTTTCCTTATTGAGTGCCTACGTGCACTTTGTGACACGTCTTCGGTGTTCTTTAGAGTAAATTGGTTGGTTCGTTGGGTTTTATGGCATATCAACCACTGTGGGTCATTTAATGCCAAATTAAGGCATATATATATATATATATATATATATATACACATATACATGCATACACATACACCTATACATATATTAAATATACAATACTATTAAACATATAGCTGGCAACATTATTTTTTTAAAAAACGTATAGCTGGCAACATAATTTTTTCCAAAAAACGTATAGCTGGCAACATTATTTTTTCCAAAAAAAACGTATAGCTGGCAACATTATTGTTTCAAGAACGCATAGCTGGCAACATTATTGTTTCAGAAAACGTATAGCTGGCA
>OZ010612.1:54847139-54854639 GCA_963932145.1 Acanthosepion lycidas
TTCTTATTCAGTGCTGAGTTTTTTTTGTTTTTTTTTGTGTTGATCAGATAGCTTTTGAACTTATCCAAGTTACAGTAGACTGGAAAACATCAGGCAAAGTATGACATCAATCCTCCATTCTTGAGCCTAGAAAATAATTCCACCGACCTTTGACAGATGTTTTCTTTTCATTTTCTTGGTATCTATCCCAACTCCGCATCAGGTAATCCTTGTGCAATTCACCGGGTTGTTTATCGGTACATCAACATCTTATGGGCCATTTAATGCTGACAATTTCTTGGGTGCTTTGAAGTAATAAAACTGTGGTATATGTTATTCTGCTTTCACAGTTGAATACATGGTAGATGCTTTTGTGCATATACATGTTTGTGTGGACATTCTTGCGAGTTCTCAGACGACAAAATACCCACGGAAATTTTCCTAGACATCGTTAATTATTTGAGCTTAACAATTTTAAAAGATATTTCAATAACACTCATAAATATGAATACTGCTTCTTTTTTTAAGAAGTAAAGGAGTACAAATAAAAAACGAAAATTGACAACGTTTTCCATTTCACTGAAGCAGACGTTAAATAATAATTTCTTTGTCTTTTTCCATTTATTTTCTCCTTGAAATGAAGAGGCGTCTCTGATATGTGTTTTATGTTTTTCCATGCGATCACAACGGAATAGTTCATTATTAATATTTATTAGGTATTAGCAGGAGGAGTTAAACACTTCTATTTTGCCTTTTTCTAGGTAGAATATCTGATGTTTTCTTCCGCCTTTTCAGGCAGTGAAAACGGGATAGTCCACTATTTATAACGTATTGTTAGGAGATGTTAAACAATTCTCTTTTCCCTTCTTTCTTTCTTTCTTTCTTTCTTTATTTCTTTCTCTGAAATAATGTAGCGTCACTAATATGTCTTTTCCGTCTTTCCACGCAATAAAAACAGAATAATCAGTTATTTATGAAGTATTGGTAGGAAACGTTAAGCAACTCTATAATCCTTCCTTCTTTACTTTACTTTTCTTTCTTTTTTTCTTTCTTTCTTTCTTTCTTTCTTTCTTTCTTTTTTTCTTTCTTTCTTTCTTTCTTTCTTTCTTTCTTTCTTTCAGCTCTTAATGCATTTCTTTACGCCTCTCTACTGATTTCTCTCTTTCTTTCTTTCTGTCTTTCTTTCTTTCTCTCTTTCTTTTTTTCTTTCTTTCTTTCTTTCTTTGTCACCGTTTCTCAATGAGTTTATGCATTTTCCCTGCCATTAAATATTTATATCCGCTAAGTTTTCTGCCTTTCTTTCTATCTTTCTTTCTTTTTCTTTCTTTCTTTCTTTCTTTCTTTCTTTCTTTCTTTCTTTCTTTCTTTCTTTGTCTTGCCTTTTACTTTCTTCATTTCTTTTTTCTTGCCTTTCCATCTTGTTTCCTCTTCATTTTCCCCGCTATAATTACTTCTTTCTTTCTTTCTTTCTTTCTTTCTTTCTTTCGTTGCATCTCTGAGAAGTCTTTTTGGCTTTTCTTCTGGTCAAAACGGAATAGTCTATTATTTATGAGGCATTGACAGTGAGTAACGGCAGTGCTCATTATAGAAGGCAGGAAGAAACACGCAGATTTATGAGAGAAAGAAAATGTAAAACATTTCTCCTCAGTTTTTAATTAAATTTTTTATTACATCTACTTTTATTTATTACAGTGTAAACCGGATATAAGAGAGTTGTCGGGACCGGAGACGAAGTCTCTTATATCCGGGTTTCTCTTATATCCGCGTTTGGTCTATTTTATATACATTAACCCAGGCTCTAATTTGGGACCAGAGAAAATATCTCTTATATACGGGTTTCTCTTATATCCGGGTCGCTTTTATCCGGCTTACACTGTATAATATAACCGAATGACCAGCCATTCATTTCTGACAGTACCCGTCTGTAACATCGCTAAGTCAATCTCTGTTGCAGACGCCGGACAAATATCACACCTGGTTTATACTGGAACTACGGCTTCTGAGAGGGAGACCATAATCTTTCTTGTTAACATTTTGTACAGTGCCACTGCATTCAAAACCATTATGAGGTTCGCTTGTGTAGCTTACTGGGGGTATAGATGGACATTGGTACAGCCATAAACAGCTTCTAAATAGTTTCCTTCATGCTTGTATCAAAGCGTTGAAACGGGGACAACTATCACGGGCCAATAATATTAATAAGTAACCTCGCAGACATGGTGAAATATGAACCCGGGTTTCCTGGTCGGGAAGCAAATGTTTGAATACCTTTGTTTCTCTCCAACATTAATATGAATATATCATCAATGCAACGAAAATATATCATAGGCTTGACATAAGTTTTATATTTTTCTAAAGTAAAAATTAGATAAAGTAGAACCGAGGGGCGAACCCATGACTACGACATGTGCCTTTTAATAATATATAATTTAATAAATTTTTTTTTTTTTTTTGTGAATTCGCAAAGTATTTGAATATCTCTATCTCTCTTCCACATTAATATGAATATATCACCACTGCATCGAACAGGCATCATAGGCTTGGCATAATTGTTACATTTTTCTAAAGTAGAAATTAGATCTGAGGGGCGAACCCATGGCTCCGCCATGTGCCTTTTAATAATATACAATTTAACAAAACTTTTGCAATTTCTTTTTCTTTTTTTTCTTTTTTTTGGGGGGGGTGAATTGGCCAAAAAGCGACCGCACCCATGCGAAACGGTTTTCATATTGAAAACCTCGGCAAATATCGAGCAATAATTTGAAAACCAGAAACTGAATACAACTAATTAAAAAGCAATTTGCGGAATAATAAGACTGAGAAAAAAATAATTTCGTCAGCTTTTCGAATTTTTTTATTTTACTTTTTATTTATTTATTTATTTATTTTTTGCTATTTTTACTAATTGTTATGTTGTAGTAATGAGGTGGGTTGTTTGAATCGAGATTTCTGTCCTGGTTTTATATCAGAACGTCAAACAGCTAAGCAACAAGGTAGTGAACTACATCGCCGAAGGAACAATTGACTGTTACGAGTTCGAAACAATGTTAAATCACTGGGATTATCATCTGCAAAGTTTAGAAGAGCCATTATCATTCTAAACCTTTTGGGAAAATTTTAGTTTAATTTTATTTATTTATTTGTTTATTGTTAAACTATCATTTATAGTAAATTTAGTACAGGAGATAAAGATATTGATCAAAGAATAGGCTGAGGGAGATTTTAGTTCCGCGCAACACCAGAAATTACTTAAATAGCTTCGTCAGATCGAGATTTTAATATGGATGTCATTCTTGGCCTTAAACGTTAGTGATATCTAAACTATCAGCTGAACACGACTACATTCTTGGATCGTCTGTTAAAAATAGCTTCGAGCGAATGAAACGTTTACGCCCCAGCGAGGGCAATGCGTTTTGGAAACTTGTCGCTCAAGAATGACGAAGAAAGTTCTTAACAAGAGGACAGAAACCGCATCACATGAGCATTGCCAACAACTAAAATGGATAGCACATGTAACCCAAAAAGAAAATAATGACATTTTCAAGAGTGTGACGTTCCTCACTACTTCAAACAAAAGACTGGGAGAAAAACCAACATCAGTACTGGAAAGATCTATAACAAATAGTGGACATGAGAAATATCTATTTGTTCCAATACAACATTTTGAAAGAAAGATTTAGATATTACAGCAGACAGTAGTCCTCTCTGTCCTCTCATTGAATGCCGAATAATTCCCTTTCGTGTAACATTTGTTCCCCATTATAAGGCTCAGAAGGCACTCAAGGCTGGGTGATACTGTACATGCTCGTAAGAACAAGCAAGATGTTAAAATTTACTTAATCAAAGAAATTAAATAGCTATTCTTTGCCGACATTGTCAAAAATTTTCCTTAAGTAATATTTAAATAAAAAAAAAGAAAAAACTGATAAATCAAAAATACATATTTATATTTGATATTTAATACTATTTTTTTAAATAGTTTAAATAATTCTGTTACATTTATTTGTTTTGAAAGATGTATAGTGTATTAGTAATTAAAGTTAAGAATACTATTTTAAAATTGTAGTTCAATACGACCTATTGATATAAAAACAACCCTTTTACAAAAATCTTTATGCACACAAGTACCAATTTAACGTCGAAACAAAAGTAACTGAGAACTTTTGTCGTTGAAAAAGAACAGACGACTTGCGTTGAACGGATGTCATCATTCCTTTGAAAAGGCACCCTTACCCTAACTTGACTTAACCTTTTCCGAAAGTAACAGTGACAATGAATACCCTACCATCCTTGTCAAAATGATTGAATTTCCCCGTATCCTTAGAAACTAATATTATAAAGGAATGTGCTTATAAAACTCAGTAAATTTTAAAATAATTTATTCCAAAATTGGTTTGAAAATGAAACAGAACTAGGGACTTTAATTTAATTATATAATTGAATTTGAAATTTTTAGCTTCTGTTTTTGAAACATGGTAATTCCTGTGTAGCGGTGGAACCATATTTTTAAATTATATATATATATATATATATATATATATATATATATATATATATATATATATATATATATTTGATAGAAATGCTGAAAATGCAAGAACGGTTAAACTTAAATTTAAATTTTCTAGGTTTCGATGTGTCTCGGTACACGAATGGATCGACCAGATTCTGCTTCTCTTTTTCATTTTATCACTTCTGTTTTTAAACATCTCATATTCTAATCTCAGCAGGTATGTTAAGAAAGGCGATATGCTGAATCAACTTAAATTTAGCCGTGAAGACTCATAAAGTTTTGAATTTTCTGTATATTTTCGAATTAATAAATTATTTTCTCTTTTAATTCTGTCAATCTGTTACCCATAATTACATATTATGTTTGTCTGTAATTGCGATAAAATCGTTTGCTTATGTATAATTCCAGTTGTATACATTATATTCACTGCCGTGCGATAAGCTTAGGAAAGGTAAGCATTCTCTTCTTCTCCCCCACAGCTATGCTTAAATAGCAGGACAGACTGGTTTCTATAACCTTGGATTGCAACTGGTCTACCGTAGAATGAAATTGCAACCTACTGCAATGTGTCGAACATTACCTGATCCTATAAGCGTGTATCATCCATGGCACATAACTAATTGAATACTTATTAATACAGGTGGTATCAGGTTATATAGTTATCTTTGAACAGTCTTCAAAGATAAGTAATATTTGCACCTGCTGTATATAAATTTTGTTAGACAGGAATAAATCTTATAAAATTAACAATATCAAAATGAAAGCTTTTCTTGTTAAGACAAACAGCAAGAAATTTAATCAGAATGCTATGTGCACCCAATAACTCACAACGTTCAAAAGCTGGGAGGTTGAGCATTAAGGTTTATGAAAAGAAACTTATATGAAATGTCATATTTTTTTTAATAAATATGTAATGTGTAAAACTGGCACCAAACGAATAAATAATATATATATATATCTACCATCATTTTCTAAAGTCTGGCGCTACATAATCATAAACGAAGTTTTATCAAATAAAAAACGCATAACTCGAAAACTTATGACAGCAGAATCAAAACTATATTTAACACAGGTAAGTAAAATAGAAAGTAATAATAATAATAATAATAATAATAATAATAATAATCATGGTCATCTTGTATCAGGTTGAAAGCTATTGGCCCCTACTGAATATAAAACCTGGCATAACATAGTGGGCTAATATCTGCATTGGTAAAGCTGCAACATCTACCGGAAGGAAACCGAAAGAAAGTAGTAGGAACCCCACCCAGGCCCGTTTACTGGGATAGGACCTGAAACGATTTTATGGAATATACACAGACAGAACAATCAAAGCTAATCACACAGACATTGTTATTAAACACCTCAAACAAAAACAAAAAAATCCCTCCTTATTAACATGGCAGTTCCTGCAGACTGTAATCTGCCTTTGAAGATCTTCAAAAATCTATCGAAATACAAAGACCTTGAAATCGATAACTAAAAAATGTGTCAAATGGAGACATCAACAATATTTGTTGTAGGTGGAGACCTCGGTTTGATTGGAAATGATCCCAGTATACTAATTGAAGGGATTCCGGGAAGCCCATGCATTAAAGAAATATTTGGTTGGTGCATAAATAATGACGTAATAATGTCGTTTTTTGACGTTAAAAAAATACGTCAGAAAACAACATTATTACGTCATTATTTTTGCACCAACCTAATACAATAATTTGTTCTCACGAGTACGAAAGACTTTATCTATGGAAAATATGTGGGGTTTTTTTTGTTTTGTTTTTTGTTTTGTTTTGACTTTTATTACTTTTTTTAATTGATCATTTGAAAATGTCATGATACTATTTCTGACCTTAGGTCTCTGGACGGAACCGGGAAAGAAATTATTACACACTAGAAATCAAAGGAAATAAAGCAATAATAATAATAATAATAATAATAATAATAATAATAATAATAATAATAATAATAATAATAATCTCTGATCTTAAGTTTCAAGTTTGGACTCGGAAGATAATATTTAAATCAAAGGAAATAATAATAATAATAATTTTGGATTGGTTGGAAAATATTCCAGTAGACTCACTGAAGGGATTCCTGACAGCCCATGCTTTAAAGAAATGCAAAAAAGTTGTTCTGACGAATACAACCCTTAAAAAGGAATTTATCTTTGTAAAATATGTGTGCGTTTGTTTTTTGTTGATTTTTTTTTTAATTTATCAGTGGAAAATGTCATGATGACATTTCTAACCTTAGGTCTCTGGTCGGGACGGGACCCGGAACGAAATGTGTACGCACCAGAAATCAAAGGAAATATAACAACAATAATAACAAATAATAATAATAATAATAATAATAATAATAATAATAATAATAATAATAATAATAATACAATCCTTCTCATATTCCATAATGTGTCTGTACCAAACAAGATGATAGAGACACGCCCCCAACTATCAGTGGTTACGTCATGCAATGTTAAAAACTGAAATCCGAAGTGTATATTCTTGCTCTACAGGAACAATGTTTGCTAAGTAAAAAAATACCAAGCACATATACTGAAGAATTGTGTTAAACCTAAATACAGGTTCTGTGATAAATAACCAAAAACAATAGAACATCTTGTAACAGGTTTCCTGGTATTAGATTCCACTGAATATAAAACTCGACATGATAGATTGGGCCAATATCTATTTGGAAAATATGAAAATTGTTCCGGGGAGAAAATAGCAAGAAAATGGTATGAACATCATCCAGACCAGGTTGCAGATACAGGATATGTAACTATTTTATGAGGACATCATATATATATATATATATATATATATATATATATATATATATATATATATATATATATATATATATATATATATACGTTGACACACATCTATGTTCCACGTAATTGTAAATACATACAGACAAGTACCCATACATCCTACATAAAAGAAATTACAACATATACATACAAAATACATATTGGATAACCAGAATAAACATACACACACGCA
>OZ010612.1:54857139-54859639 GCA_963932145.1 Acanthosepion lycidas
ATTCTTCCTATTTTTGTGCTGCCAATTCTAAAGTATTTTTAGAGCTTAATTATGTAAGGAGTTAATTTGCGTTTTTTTTTTTTTTTTTTTTAAAGTCATTATGCTTGAACAACAAAAACAAAAATAGAATTTGGGCTTAATCAAACTATAAATTTGCAGAGACGACACGGTCTTTAACACAATTTCTTGTCTTCAGGTTTTCTTTCTGACATGGAAGCTGTGATTTATTTTCCGCACCTGGAATAATTGGGAAGGGTTTAATTATTTAAAAATATTATTGCTAATTTTCTTTCATTACTTCCTTTTTTTTTCTTTTTCATTACGTCAAATTAAAACCGAGAAAAATGATTCACGCATGATGCAGCGTGTAGAAAATGATAGCTGTTAATTTGTCTGTTTCGACACTTAATTTCAAATTGCTATTAAATCGTTTGAAAATTAATGAACTACGACAGTTTCGTTGTCCTTCCTTTTTACTTTAATATGGCGGCGAAAATTATTCACAAAAGGAAAAGACGAAGCATTTTTTAAAGCGAAAGCAGCAAAAAACAAATGTATATTGTTACTTAAGGATTAGTATTTTTATATGTATTTACCAATTTTTAATTATTTTACTTCAAGCAATGCAATGAAGCTACTAAGACTCTAAGGTTACTGAAAGTTAGAGAGGATGAGATTAAAAAATGCTACCATTAAGAATGGATATTAAAGGAACAAGAATAAAGACAGATCATATCTATAGGTATTATCTTTAATTTTTTGTAGATAAAAATTGACTGGGAAGCAAGAAGCCGTAAGAGAGTTCCATATGCGTGAATCGAGAGAGAAGACACTGTTAACATAGAAATTACGTTTACGTCTACATATTTTATCTGTAAAAGGACAGATCATCTCGTCAGTCTAGTAAAGCGTTTGCATTCATAGAGTTTAGGTCAAGGATGACCAAACAGTGGCGCATGTCCCATAAGTGGCGCATTGGATGCTTACAAGTGGCGCATTGCATCCTTTTGATGAAAAGGTCGCGACTTGAAGAATTGTTTGTTGCTTTCAGTTACGAATTTAACTCCTAATATTGCTGGTTTGGCGAAAACAAAGCAGAATCAAAAGACACATTAAAGTTATTTGTTTATTTTGCCTATGTAAACATTATAAACTCAGCCATGCCACCCCGCCCTCTGCAAAATCTGAAGAGAAAAAAAAAGTCAAAGTATTGATTGATTCCCCCCCCCTTTCAAAACTCCTGGATACGCCCCTGGTCATAAGCATATATTTTTCAAATAAATAGATTTTATTATACCTTTAAAATATGTCCATATTACAACACGTACTGAAAGGAAGTGAATCTTTGTGTGGCGCATTTAAATTAATCGTACAAAATATTGGCGTATGGAATCAAAAGTTTGGCCACCCCTGGTCTAGGTAATATAGAGGAAATAATATTTATTTTGAATAATACTAGAATGGGGTGCAAAACCAAGAGAGTAGGGGAAAGGGGGAGGCTGGTCTTCAGTCGGTCTTATCTTAAATTTAGCTAGTCACAATTACTGACCCAAACATACCACATTATTCCTTTTGCTAAAACAACACGTATTACTTACCAATGCTTACGACAGCCAACATAATACCTCAAAGACTTTATGTAGTGAAAACTAGTTCTCATGTACAGTTTTTCTGAGGTGGTTGGGGTGGGGTAAAAGAAATGATTTACTTAATTTATAAGTCCAGACAAATTTGATATTTTGAGATGTTAGTGTTATGGTAAATTACATCTTTCTTTTCTTTTTCTTTTTCTTTTTTTTTTTTTTAGATGTGTTAAGATTTAACTTATTTAGAAAACTCATGTATCTAATGTATTATTATTAGGTTGGTGCAAAATAATGTCGTTTTCTGACATATGTTACTATGTGAGAAAACGACATTATTTTTGCACCAACCTAATAGATAGCGATGTCTGGTTTCGGTATTTAGGATTACTGAAGGAACTTAGGTGTTGGTTCCATCTTAATTTAAATTCATTCATTGTACTTCCTACATAGACTCTAACATCATAAGGATTCTCAATATATAAGATATTGCACTGATAAAGTACGGATTTTATATGACATTTATTATTCAGAGGACAATACTCGGGATTTCTAGAGTTACATAATTTTTCTTTATTTTCCTTTATTCCTATTTCTTTGATGTTTCCAAATAATACTTTCTAAGTTATCAGTACAACAGCAACTTATTTTTAAGGTATTTTTATTAAGAATTTTGCTGTGTTTACTCTTTTTAGGAAAATGTTTTTCGATTAATGCAAGGAATTTTTGTCCTAGTTTACTTATAACTATTTGGCTGAATGGTGCTGTATACCAAATAATTTTTTCTATTTCTATTTTTTCTTTGGATTCTATTATTATTTTTCCATAATTAAATTTTCGGCAATTATAGCCACTATCCTTCATAGCTATACCATAGAAATTTGGATTTTTTCTATAAGGTATGTATATATTATTCA
>OZ010612.1:54862139-54884639 GCA_963932145.1 Acanthosepion lycidas
GAAAAATTTTCACAGAAAATATTCGTCCTCCGACAGGAATCGAAACTGTATCATAAACGGAACCGTCATATAGCTTGACGTGCCTTTAAACCGATTCGGTCACAGAGGAGCGTTCGGCTAACAAGGTCGAATATACTGACTTTAAACTACAATCTTCCATGGTTCTCTCACGTACATTCATATCTGCTATATGACGTTTCCGTACAGGATACAAGCTCGATTAATTTCGGAGGACGAATATTTTTGATGAAAATTTCTCGGACATTCAGGCCAGTAAATGTTATTAATACTGTTTATAATAAACAGAGCATTTACTTAAATATTTGTATCGGTAAAAAGAATGTATAAACATAAAAATGTCTTAAAATAATTGTCGGACTTTATCTATTACATAATGTGCGACATATATATATATATATATATATATATATATTATGATATTATTGAGGCCACATTATACAGTACACTATGGAAAGAGAAAATGACAACAAATTAGTATTTCTGGATGTACTAATATCTCGAGCAGAGTATGGGTACAAGACATTTGTATACCGCAAGTCAACATTCATTGGGCAATAATTCAACTTCAAGTTCCACCACCCATGCAGTGTAAAGAAAAGTATCATCTGCTGCTTACAGCATCGAGCAAAAGTCATATAGTGACCCAGTGACATGAATAAAAAATGGTCAGTATATGCAATACTCGACATTATACCAAATACCCTGGGTACAGTAAACTACAAACTGGGATAGAAAGGTGCAAGAGGATAACTCATAGATAAAAACCTCGTTCTGCCTACCGTACGTGAAGGGATAATTGGAAAAAAATAGAAAAGGTTTGTGGTCCATATTACATAGGTACCTCCACTAATTCAGCATCCCTAAGGTTAAAATTAATTTTCGTAAATTAGAATTTTTTTAAAGTTTTCATTTAAGCTTTAATTAAAAGTTAAAGGATTAAATTTACTATTTCTAGTAAGCAAAATACTGTGTAGTTTATTTAAAACAGAAATTCTATAGGTTGGAGTCGATTTTGTTTGTGGGGGTAGGGTATAAAATTAGTTGATTAGCGCCCGTTTTAGGCCATATGTCATCGCAATGAA
Source organism: Acanthosepion lycidas (assembly GCA_963932145.1). Taxonomy (NCBI): domain Eukaryota; kingdom Metazoa; phylum Mollusca; class Cephalopoda; order Sepiida; family Sepiidae; genus Acanthosepion; species Acanthosepion lycidas. The sequence continues at coordinate 54,863,243 of OZ010612.1, forward strand.
TATTTCTTTATTAAAAAATATTCTAAAATAAAATATACTTTTCTGAAACTTAGCTGATTTAAAGTACAATTAATCTGATTTGAAATAAATTTTATTTACTTAAAGTCGAAAGTAACAGAGAAATGTTTTTTTTAAAACAAACCGTAGGGCAATTAAGTGCTTGTCAGCACATCGTAAATCGAAAGACGAGAGATTTATGAGGTGTTGACACTTTTATTATTGTTCTACGGAAACCTTATCTGTTAAAACATAATTTAAGAAAATGACGGTTGAACGCTTTTCTACATAATTTTTAATTACTCAGTAATCTTAAAAAATGTTGGAAATATTTTCCGCAATGTAATTTTAGGAATGTTGATTTTAAATTCACTAACACACTCGATCTTATTTTCTAATAATGTCGTGTATGGTCACCCATACCTTCAAAATCATCATGTTTATAGACATAAAAAAATTTTAAATTTTAAAAAAATTTTGGGCGTTCTGGTTTGTAATTTTCTCTTAGGAAATATAGTCTTCACGTCGAAGTTTGGACAAACTTTTAAAACACTTTTTAAACTTGTAAATTATTGAAATTTTTTAAAAAGTAAACAATTCTTGTAAAATTTTATTATTCATCGAAAATTGTCTTTTCTTCAGACCATAATGTCTTTGATATATGTTATTTATGAAAGCAATTAAATGTTTATCTAATTAAATAATTAGATCGTTTTGTTGCAGTTTTAATTATTTTACGATTCGGATACGATTTTATGCGGATTTGGCAAAATTTTGGAAAAAAATGTTGATTTACAATCTCCAAGGAATCCTTTATTTAGCTAAAAAAAATTTGGGAAACGAATTTAATTTTAGAAATTTTATGGAAGTGGTGAAGTGATAGGTAACTTATGCCAAAAATACTTTACCGGGATTTTCTCAATATATTTATTGAAAAAATAAATTCATTTACATTTGAATAAGTCCTGAAAGTTTCATTAATATCCGACAATTATTTCATTTTTACAAGAATTTCTTATTCTTCTGGAAAACTGGCGCGAAAATTTCTATTTCGGTTACATCGTTGAGGCATTAAAAAAGAAAACAAGACTTCTAATAAAAATTTCGAACGTGTTAGATAGAAGTAAAAAAAAAATAAGTAAAATATATGTTTCTTTCCTCTTAATAATAATATAAACATTTTGACGATAGAACTTTTTTTTATTAGGTTTGAAACCTTTTTTCATTATGCTATGCTGGATTTTATCGAAAAGTGGAGGTACCTAATAAAGAGGTTCAACACTTCAAATACACCTCTTCTGAGTAAGACCTCCCATAGAAGAGAACATGATTAAGAACTGTGTGTACGTTGTCCCGTGCAGCTGTGGCAAGAAATATAAAGGGCAATCAGGCCGTCTACTTAAGATAAAACTGCAGGAAACCCGTAAAACCGTAACACGAGGGAAAATAGAAAAATAAAGAATATCTGACAACATCAGAAAGAATTTGTAATACTGAGTGCGAGAGAAAAACAATAACAACAGCAAAATTGTATTATGAGCTCTGGTAAAAAAGATTTTTACTGACATATTAGATTTATAGGTCTCAAAAATTGAAACAATGATCTCAAATGATTTGAACCAAAGTGTTGTGAATTTAATAAATCTGAAAGGAAATAATTGATACTGGGACATCGCGAAGAGGCATGTCACGTGGAACACGAACAATCTACCTCACTTGTAGAGTTTAGTCAAAGGGAAATAACTGATACTGTACATCGGGAAGAGGCATGAATCGTGGAACTAGAACAATCCACCTCGGTTTCAGTTCGAAATTCAAGTCACCTGAAGAAGGCCGGAGTGTACTACAGACAAGACGTCGTGAACAAAGATGAGGACCACAGCTGGAACAATATAAATAGTGTAAAGAATTACAATATCTCATCTCAGAAATATAGACAATTATATAGTTATGTATGTATATATGCGGATTTATTGAAAAGAGTACTGTCGCTTATTAGGTTGGTGCAAAAATAATGACGTAATAATGTCGTTTTTTGACGTTTTTTTAACGTCAAAAAACGACATTATTACGTCATTATTTTTTGCACCAACCTAATATATAGTTTTGTCGACATTTGAACTCAAATAAATATTTGATGGTAGTAACACAATAATAAGTTTATAATTGTTTTCCCATAAAGAGGCTGTTTAATGTGTTAATTCTATCTATGATTTGCAATATAAATGATGGACAATAAATTATTGTACTACCATCTCCATTCCCTCACACAGATAGTTAACTTCCCCACTCGCTTTGCCTTCAACCGGGAAGGTGAAGCCTCTCTTCTCGACCTGTACTTTACCTCCATCCCCCAATCCTGCAGCGCCTCGCAACTCTGCCCTCTTGGTAACTCTGATCATGCAGTAGTATCAGTTAACATCTCTTTCAACTCCACACCCTATAAAGAACCTCCTACCACTAGAACTTCGTTCTACTATCAACGAGCTGACTGGGACGCATTCCGTGATTTCCTCCGCGATGTGCCCTGGGAGGGAGTCTTTAAGCTCTCCGTCCAAGAATGTGCTTCTGAAGTCTCTTCCTGGGTTAAAGCTGGAATCGACGTCGCCGTCGCCTCCCTCTGTCTGTTCTACAAATACTTTCATGGAAATTGCTCCGAGGAGCTTCATTCGCTGGTTCCCAGACGTCATGAGTTCCAGCGCCTTACGAGGCTGGCATTCCGCTCTCACCCCTTCACTGTCGAAACTCCTAAATGTAGCCGTCTCTTATACTCTAATAGCCTCATGTCTCGCACCTCTCGTCTGTGGAACTCCCTTCCCTTTTCCTGTTTCCCTGTGAGCTATAATCTCCAGCTATTCAAGTGTAATGTCAATCGACATCTCCAGTTCCCTTGATCTATCCACTACCCTCATCCTTTCTTCTATAACTCCTATCTGATCTTGCTCTAAATTTCCTGTAACCCCTAGTGGCTTCCCCACTTGCTTGGGGCGAAATGCTTTAAAAAAAAAAAAATCTATCAGATTAAAGATTAATATTAGGTTGGTGGAAAAATGATATCGGTTTTTGACGTTAAAAATACGTCAAAAAACGATATTATTTTTGCACCAACCTAATAACACCGGCCGGCCTCTTTTTCGACCCAAATGTAGTTGGCTAATGGACACATGATTCTGGGCTATTTTTTTTTTTTTTTTTTCACGCTGAATCTTAAAATCAATTCCATTTTGTTCCATCACATCATGTTTTCTCAGTACGGATAATTTTTATTTGGTTTAAAATAGGCAAAAATGCGTAATTCACAAGGATATGCCACGGTTTAAATATCAGAGTTTTTCTTTTAATTTATTTCTTTGGATCTCTGGCAGAAATCATATCATTACCGATAATGGCGCCGGCAACAATAAGAGCCTCGTTTTCAAATTGCCGGGCTCCGGATTGAGATTTTAATAAAAATAATGTTGTTATTGTTCAGGCGGGTTTATTTTGTGCAGCGATTTCCGAAGGAGGCATTAATTTAAGTGGGTTTGATTGTGATGATGTGACACGCGAAGGCTTATGTCAGGCAACGCACGTATCAATGATTAAATAAGAGAATAAAAAGGTGCTGAAGACAAATAGAGAGGAAAGAGAGAAAGACAGGCAGAAAGCGAAGAGAAGGATACAATGAGCACAAAGGACGAAACAAAAGAAAAGCAATACAAAATATAGAAAGAAACAAAGAAAAAAAGAAATACAGAAGGTAAAGAAAAAAAAGGAAGAAATAGAAAGGAAGAAAGAAAGAAAGAAAAAAGAAAATAGAAAGGAAAGAAATAGGAAATAAAAAAAAAGAAATGGAGAAAAAGAAAGAAACAAGAAATAAAGAAAAAGAAAAAAGAAATAAAGAAAGGAAAAAGAAAGAAAAAGAAAGAAAGAAAGAAAGAGAAAGAAAGAAAAAGAAAGAAAGAAAAAGAAAGAAAAAGAAAGAAATAAGAAAAATGAAATGAAGAAAAAGGAAAAAGAAATAAATAAAGAAAAAGCAAGAAAATGACGGAAAATGAAGAAAAGAAAAATAAATAAAGAAAATAGAGAGATAAAAAAATAAAGAAAAAGAAATAAATTAAAAAGAAAGAAGAAAGAAAGAAATAAAGAAAAAAGGAAGAAATAGAAAAGAAGAAAGAAAGAAAAAAACAAATAGAAAGAAAAGAAATGGGAGATATGGAAAAATAAATGAAGAAAAAGAAAGAAACAAGAAATGAAGAAAGAGAAAAAAGAAAAAGAAAGAAACAAGAAATAAAGAAAGAGAAAAAAAGAAAAAGAAAGAAAGATAAAGAAAGAAAAATGAAATGAGGAAAAAAGAAATAAAGACAGAAAAAAGAAAGAAAATGACAGAAAATGGAAAAAGAAAAAGAAATAAAAGAAAAGAAAAATGAAAGAAAGTAATAAATAAAGAAAATAGAAAAATAAAAAATAAAGAAAAAGAAAAAAGAAAAATAAATAAAAAAGAAAGTAAGAAAGAAGGAAAAAGAGAGAAATAAAAAATGAAGAAAGAAAGGAAAAGAAATAAATAAAGAAAAAGAAAGATAAAGAAACAATGGAAGAAAAAGAAAGAAATAAGAAAGATAAAGAAATAAAGAAAAAGAAAGAAAAAAGAGGAAAAGTAATAAAGAAAGAAAGAAAGAAAGAAAGAAAGAAAGAAAGAAAAAGTATTAACTAAAGAAAGAAAGAAAACACAACAGCAATTATGAGTAGGTTCCACTTCCCTCAAAATGCCCAATCTACCGATCAGAGACATTACTGCTGTTTATAGTTTATCGTCATACGAGGAACAGGAATGAGGATTAGAAAAGAAAGAAAGAAAGAAAGATTGAAAGAAAGAGAAGTTAAAAAAAAGAAAAGAAAATTCCCAATGAAAGAAGGAAAGAAAGAAAGAAAGAAAGAAAGAATGCAGGAAAGTGAAATAGTAATGAGAAAAAAAAAAGATAAGAGAATGAGAAAAGAAGGAAAGTAATACTGCGAACTAGAAAAGAAAATACGAATGAATGAAGGAAAGTGATAAAAAGGTTATGATGTAAAATAAAAAAGAATGAAAGAACGGAGAATGGTAAATAAAGATTCAAAAAATATTGCGAAAAGTAAGAAGAAAATAAAATATAATCGATATAAAGAAAAAAGGTAAAAACGATGTTATAAAAAATTAATATGAAGAATGAGAAAAAAATTACAATGAAAAGAAAAAAGAAAGAAAGAGTAAGAAAAACTGTGCAATTAATCATACAAATCATATGGGGCAGTATTCACAAACAGCATTTCCTGATATCCGTAGTAGTTCTTTTCGGGATTTTCTCACTTAATTTCGCCTTCATTATTCAGGAATCAAGAACCAGACTTGTCATCGGTTGGTTTTCTTTAGCGCCATATTAAAACCTCGATGAGATTTTTAATGCAAAAATCTAAATATTTTGTAAGTAAATCTATGCTTACAACTCCCGATATACATTATTTACATTATTCGGACTATTGTCCTCATCTTTATCGCCATATTTATTACAACGTTTCGGCCTTTCAGTATCTGTCTATATTTCTGCATATGAGGTAATATGTACACTATTTATATTATCGGACTTTTTTAAGCGGGAAGTCAGATTTAGAAAAATGACGTAAATTTTCTTTTTAAATGTATACAAAGTCGATTTTGGAAACCCAGTTAAATAGTAAGTTTTCAATGTTGATTTTCAATACAACGACACTCTCTCTTTATTCAAAAAAAATTCTGAGGCACTTCATTTCAAATTTGACTATGATCTGTCAGCATCATCGCGTGTCGTCTGCATGCATTACGAGGGGTGATGCTGACCTCCAGGAGAGTGACTTGATGTACCTTCTTGGGCAAAACTTCTCGGCTGACATTAAGTGGAAAGATGGTATTGAATCGATTGCTAGGTTACATGCTAGGAAGTTTGGTTGTGCCAGACGGTTTTTCTCCGCAAAGTTTATCTTACATATGTATGAGTCTACCCTTCGTCCATGCTTAGAAAATTGCTGCCACTTATGGTCCAGTGCTCCTGGGATCTGTCTCCAGGTCCTCGATAAATTTAAAAAAATCAGCAATAATATTGGCTCCGATTTGGCGTATCGTCTTAAGTTATTTTCTTACTGTCATAAGGTTGCCTTTTTTATGAAAACAATAGCAGGATGGCCCGGCGTTGCCCGTGCTTGATTCAAAAATCGTACGACTCATACAGCAATCGCTATCACTTCACTAAAAATATTTTTGCCCTTCCTTGCCTGTAAAGGAGTGTCCCTTGCCGTGCTGATGTTGGTACATGCCTTACTTCTTGCTTACCTCACACTGCGAAGTTTTTCTAAGCTCTATGCTAAACATTAAATATGTTATGAAAAAAGAACTAAACAAAATGAACACAAAACGATCAGCTTTAAAAAAAGGACTCGTAACTGAAAAAACCGAATGAAAAAAGAATGTTAACAACAAATACTTTTTCACACCCAACCCAATTCTGCGGAATCAGAATCAACGTTGAGTTTAAGCAAGCGAATGAGCCAATTGGAGTAAAGTGCCATGCAGATTTAAATTTTTCCCACTTGTGACGAATGCAGCTATCGATTTTTTTTGCATGCTAGCATGTTAGTTAACATTCGTGTCAGTCAGCTACTGGCTCTCACGCTGGCCAATAAAATATTCCTGCCTATTCGTGGCAGCCAGGTATTGTCTCTCAGTCTGGCCAGTAGAAAATTACAAACTACACGAAAACTGTCGTAGAAGGATAAAAAAATCGATTATTTCAACTATCGATGAGAGTTGGGAAATGAAACTTTGGTCTTGGCCTTCCCGCTGACTTGCAGAATATACATGTAAATTTTGGTGCAAATCCATCGAAAATTACGGCCTTGCATTCGTTACACACACACACACACACACACACACACACACACACACACAAACACACATCCTGCCTTTTATAGATAGAGATTCATTATAATCGTTCGGATGAGCTTTTAACATTAATGCAGAGGTTCTTCGAATTTAAGCGCAGTACAAGGATATAGGTTTGTTTTCATACCAATATATTTCAGTTTCTTTCCGTATAATTTTCAGATTTTCCAGATATTGCCACACTCTGCTAGGCATGGTTCAGTGGATGCTAATCACGTGAAACCTGACACAAGATGGTTAAATGTTTCTGGATATTTATCACGTAATCTGCATTTTGGGCTAACACAATTTTTTGAATGTGTGCTTGATAATTTCTGTTTAATAAGTATTACACCTGTGCAGCAAGGATAAAAACAGTCGGTTTCAGCTTTAACTCGACACTACGTAGCCCCTGAACGGTACGAGGTTTGTCTACATCAGCTTGCTTGGTACGTTAATTTGGATATGGTGTATAATTAACAAAAGTAGCATATTTTTTTTTAAGCACTTGTTATTAGCTTGAGCCTTTCGCTATGGTACTTAGACTATTTTTTTAATATAAGCGCGAAATTAGACAGGTGTCGAGATCCCATCAATTTACAGTTGAGTAGATATAACCATAAATTCTATGCTAACAGTTTGTTTTCTCACAGTTCTCGCTTGTGGAACTCTATGTTTTTCTGCCAATTTTAATCTTCAAAAATTTAGATACAATACCAATCGCTATTTATTGTCCTGATTAGCATTGTTTTCACCCCATAATTTTTGTTTCTAATCATTTAAGCGCAGTACTAGTCTGACAAGTAGTTCTGACCAATTTACAGTCGAGCTGGGTAGATGTAAACGAAATATTTTTTGCTAAGAGTTTCTTTTCTCTCACTTTTCGCTTGTGTTTCCATGCTTTCCAACCAACTTTAATTTGCAAAAAATGCAATATCAATCGCTATCTGCTGTCCTCGTGATTACTTTTCATCTGTTCCCGCTGCTTAGTAATGTTCCTGTTTCTACCTTTTCACACCCAGTAACCCCTCGCGTTTCTGGGGGTTTACTGCTTTGCTTGGAGTGAACTTTATTTAAAAAATAAACTTACGATTCCGCTTTACCTATTATCCACGGCACCTTATATGGATTCACTGTCTTATTTGGTGAATATCAGTTTTCAATGGCCGGCCGCTGCTGATGTGTATATGTTTTTTTTGTGTTCACAACAGAACGTTACTGCTACGTCTTTTCCCTACATGAATGTCCTCTAAATTTTTATCTCGAATAATTACTTAGATTTGATAGGTTGCCAATGATCTGCCTGTTTGTTTTCTGGCCGAATTCAATGCAACACGAAGGATTCTTGTACAGGTACCCTGCAGCTTCATTTGTCACTACGAGGTTAGGGCATAGGAGAGGTTTTATTTCATATCATCCAATAACCCCGACTTCCGAACTATTGGCAGCATGTCCATCACAGACAATATTTTGCCATGCGCAATGTTTATATTCCTTTATGTGCAAGTGATGTTATTTCAAACATACATGGAATGATTTACCATTTTAAACGCTTCCCTAGAAGTTAATTAATACTAAGAAAGAAAGAAAGAAAGAAAGAAGGAAGGAAGGAAGAAAGGAAGGAAGGAAGGAAGGAAGGAAGGAAAGAAGGAAAGAAAGAAGTTAAGAAAGAAAGAAAGAAAGAAAGAAAGAAAGCAAGAAAGAAAGAAGGAAAGAAAGAAATATAGAAAGAAAGAAATACAGAAAGAAAGAATGAAAGAAAGAAGGAAGGAAGGAAGGAAGGACGGAAGGAAGGAAAGAAAGAAAGAAAGAAAGAAAGAAAGAAGGAAAGAAAGAAGTTAAGAAGGAAAGAAAGAAAGAAAGAAAGAAAGAAAGAAAGACAGAAAGGAAGAAAGCAAGAAAGAAGGAAAGAAAGAAAGAAAGAAAGAAAGAATGAAAGAAAGAATGAAAGAAAGAAAGAAAGAAAGAAGGAAGGAAAGAAAGACAGAAAGAAAAAAAAGACAAAAAGAAAGAATGAAAGAAGGAAGGAAGAAAGAAAGAAAGAAAGATAGAAAGAAAAGCAGAGAAATGATAAAGAAATACTGTCATTTCCATTCTCATGAGAAGTTGAGGTCATAGTCTCGCCACGCAACTGAGCAGACCATTTCCCTCTGCATATCAGGATTGAAATCTTGACATATCGTTATTCACGCCTAGAGTGTCTTAAGCAATTAGAGTGGGCGAACCCATCACTGTGAAACCACAGTTGACATATCCCAAGGCCAATCTTTGTCAGGGATTCCTTTCGGGCAATACTCCACCTCCGCTGTTGACTTGCCCATAGATCTTCAGATCTTCGAATCTTCGGGTATGAATTCACTGGCTTCATACATAGCTCTGCAGGCCAATCTCCTACATTGTACAAGATAGCCATTAACTGACCCCAGAAGGTCTTCTTTTGAAGATTATAAGTGTCTAACTACTGTCATTCCCAGCTCTTTCTGTTGAGGAAACCCGATTTATCAGTAATAAATCAGGTCTTCAAAACCAAACTACAGTCTTTTAATAATCTAAGAGAACAAACACATTCCATCTCAGGTAGTACATTTTCTGTATCTTTTTCTGTAGATATGTACCCTAGAAACAGGAACTGCCTCTTCTTGACGTAAACCATAAATTTATTTTTTTGGTTCCATCTTTTCTAAAACTTCGTCGTTGAACAAATAGCATCCTCAGCTTCCTTCTGTAGATCATATTTCTTTAGCTTCAAGCATATTCTTCATCTTCGAGGAGATTGTCCAGTACTCTCTTTCAGGAGGACAGATATGCACGCAGATAACCGTTAATCTGCCCTCACTTCCGCATAAATAGTTTTATGCGATGAGGGCGCTTAAAGAAAAGGTTTTTAAGGTTGTTGTTATTATTGCTTGTTATTGATGTTGTTGATGAAGGTAATCAAAAAAAAATAGTTGGAAATTTTCTTCTCAAAATGACGATTGCTTCTTAATAGGAAGAGAAGATATAAAAAAGGGAAGAGATAGCAAGGAATGGGGAACATCCCGTAGAATATCCGGCGAAGAAAAAAAAAAAGAAGAAAAAGTGCTGAAAAATAAAACAAAATATATATGCCAACTAAAATCTGAAGCAAGGATATTGAAAATAAATTAACTTTGGCATTTAGCGCGGATTGAACTGAAATACTTTGAAAAGAATAAATTAAACAAAAGGCTTTTTAAAATATCCCTTAAGAAGCGGAGATTATAACAGCACCAAATTATGCAGCTTCAGGTGTTTACATGAAGTCAATTTCAGAAGCCTATTCAAAAGGGATATTATCTCTTTGTTTCTCGTTCGACAAGATGCCCGGATGAAAAACTCTATTAACTGCCGCCACATCTAAACTCGTTCGGTTCTATACGAAAATATTTCCTTAAATATCACCGGCGCAGGCTAGTATCCGCATTGATTGTGAACGGACAAAAGAAGACCTAGATGTTGGCTAAATCACCGAGATTTAATTCTGGCTGAATTTCGAGGATAGCTTTTTAATCGTTTCACCCCAAGAAAGGCAAAAAAAAAAAAAAAAAACCCAAAAAAACCCACTAAGACGCAGGAGGAGCGTTACTGATTCAGAAAAACCATAACAAAAAAAAAAAATTATGTTTCATGGGGACCACCCCTTTTTCATATAAGTGGACTCTACCAAGTGTAGCTGGACAGCTGCCGTTAAATACCCAGAGTTACAGTCAGTGGGCATAGTCGGTAGTCGGATGTCAGTCGATGTCGGACGACCGGCTGAACGGTTGAACTCTCTGCCTTCGGGCGGGGAGGAACCCGTAAGAGGCTACGCCGAAGGGCGGAATCTCGTTCGGGGAGGTAAACCTGTCCCTGAACCCGTTTATACGGGTTCAATGGGCATATTTTTGGCCGAGCCGACGGGCTCGGAGATCCCACGTTAAACCGGCCTTGTGCCACATCATATCCTCTTGGGGGGTGACTAAATACTAGTCGGTAGTCGTATAGTGAGAGGATATACGGAGAGTGAGAGAATATACGAACGGAGATAGTTTGAGGTAACCTCTTGTAGAAGTCATTTACAATCACGTAGACTCTGAGGAAGTCCTACTTCCAGATTGTATATATCTATCTGTATTTGCTATTAACCACGTTCCTGGACTTACTAACAGTATTACTCTTTGTATGATTGTGTAAATACATTTTATTTCTTTTATTTAATTATTGCGTTTGTCATTCCTTGGAGACCGAATTCATCACGGAATCCACAATATTATGATTCGTGAAAAAAAAATTTAAAAAAATAGAATATCACGAATGACATTGCATTTAAATTTTTGAAGCTCAACTTTTACTGGAATGATGAAAGAGTTCCACAAGCGATAAGTCCGAGAGAAAAAATAGTTAACAGAACTTGCGGTTACATCGAACTTTTTCAACGACAAAGCAATGAAACCTTGCCTCCGAATTAGGATTTCCTTCATGTACCCTGTCCCTTCAAGGCGTAGGCGATTACGACCCTCCACATGTAGCTCTTAATAACTTTTGTCTTTTCGTTACTTCTAACAAAATCTGTCTATACTATCTGTTTAATCACCTCATTAAGTATGTTACAGCTTGTTTTCCTCTTTCCTTCAATCTGTCTTGTGAGTATCACATTTCCCAATCATTCCTTCCTCATTATATGCCCTACAAACTTCAACTGTCTCTTTCTGATATTAAGTATAAGTTTCCATTTTGTTTCCATTTTCTTTAAAACTTTCTCATTGATCACATGTTCGGTCCATGGTATCCTCACCATCCTTCTGTAGAAAAACATATCGTGTTTTTTTGTTTTTTTTTAAGCAAATCGCCCCAAGCATGGTGGGAGTGACACAAGCACAGGTTACAGAGAGTGAGAGTAAGAGTAAAGAGAATGTTTGGGAAAAAGAGAAGCACAGGGATCAAGGTCAAGGCATCAGAAGATGTCGATTGACATTACAATTAAATATTTGAAGATTATAGCTATCAGGGAAGCAAGTAAAAGGAGGGAAGTTCCACTGATGTGAAGTGCGAGATAAAAAGCTGTTGGAGTAGAAGAGATGGCTAAATTTAGCCGTTTCGAGAGTGAAATGGTGGCAACGAGATGGCAGCGCTTAAATTCATGTAGATTGGGAACCAGTGACAATGTTACAATCCACAACGCCCTCTAGATGGAAACCCAATCGAGATTGCTTGGAAAATGAAGTTTATAAGCATGGATCGCAGTTTGAAACTGCGGATGCTCTTTGTGCTGCGGTTTAAGCATTCTGGGCGAGCATCCCTAGCACCCTTATGCAGAAGTTAATAATGAGTATACCAAAGCGAATTTTCGAAGTATTAGGTTGGTGCAAAAATAATGACGTAATAATGTCGTTTTTTGACGCATTTTTAACGTCAAAAAATGACATTATTACGTCATTATTTTTGCACAAACCTAATAATTCGCGAAAATGTTGAGAATTATATTGTCGTTGAGACTTATTTGACCTGTAATTGCTATTTTTATTTACATGGTCTTATCTTTATGACCAACCAAAAAAATCTTTTTTTCAATGATTGTTTAAATTAATCAATTAAAAGCTTAAAATTTTCACTTGTTTGTTGATTTTGTAAATGTAAATTTTTCGCAAATATATTTTGATTAAAGTAACAATATTTTATATATTTTTTAACCCTTTTGTTTCTTGTCTTAAGATTTTGATCGGGGTTGTATATACCTTTTTTGAAAAGGTAAACCACATACATAGCGCTCCTAGTAAGTATTAAACTCACCGCAGTTGTAATATTCTTATATAATAATCTATTATTTTTAATCTATTCATCCCAAACAGGGAAGTAGTTATACAGTATATTAAATATTAAACATTTAAGATGGAAATTCCTTCTTTGTTACTAGGAACGACAAGATCCGCACCTCCTATTTCAATTCATAAATATAACATAAAACTATGTTTTTTATCATATATGTGAGTATATATATATATATATATATATATATGTAATGAAAAACAAACCATTTTAAGGTACCATTACGATAATTTATTTCACCTAAATCCTTTTTTAAGGATTCAGGATCATCAGGTAAAACTTCCAACAACGAATTGAGAGGAAAATCGTTGTTCTCAATTCGTTGTCGGAAGTTTTACCTGATGATCCTGAATCCTTAAAAAAGGATTTTGGGTGAAATAAATTATCGTAATGGTACGTTAAAGTGGTTTGTTTTTCATTACATATTAGCTCTGTCCTCACATTGAGCTCTCAGGATTTCATCCTCTTTGGATTTGTGGCACCATTTAACGAGGCAGAAAGGGAAAAGAAAGAAAAGAGGAAAGAGGAGAGGCTAAGGACCGAATCGTGGGTGATAAGCAAGAACACACACACTGCTAAGAGACAATGGATAAAAGGATATTTTGATAAGTAACAAATGGCGAAAGAGTGTCATTACAATGACAGGGAAATTCTGAGTAAAAAGAAAGGGAAAGAAAGAAAGAATCAGATATGATTTGGCATCGGCTGTGTTATCTAAGGATATGAAAACAAACTATTGGTACGGGAAGTCATCTTATTATCAACTACAGACCGGCTGGCCAAAGAAAAAAAATTCAAATGAAAATGTCATTTCGATAAGTGACGAAAAGCAGGCAACTAAAAGGAACTTTGGACAGATATGAAAAATTAAGGACCACCTACGAGTGTCCGCTGACCGATTTTCCTTCGGCGGAACATCCTTGGCCTGCGATAATAAAATTATGTTATCAGAAATATGTACCGAAGGAAAATGAATGGGAACCTAGAAGTGTTTTTTTTTTTTCTTCGAGGCGACAGACTGACTGAAACTTTGGAGATGTTTCTCTTTGAGACGGTGTTAGGAAGACCACCCATTCTGATAATTAGCGATAAAATACCTGACGTAAACCACGTGTAGAACAAGAGTTATGACCGCCATTGTCATATTGTCCCGTTCGCGGCCAGAGAAATGATAACGGCGATTAAGAGGAAGAAAAGGGAAAGAGAAGAGATAATTTTTTTTTATTTAAGCAAGATATTTTTTTCTTCCTGAAACAAAGCCGCGGATTCGTACACGCCCGACTAAGACATCATTTGTCGAGTGGTGATCACGTGACGCACGAGGGAGGCTGTTGCAGCCCATCTGGAGGATGAGTAAGAGAGGTTGCTACGAAGATGTGGGGAGTGCAGTTCACGCCCCTCTGAAGTATGATGAGAAGGTGGGAGTGAGGAAATGTTCCCAAAAATGGAAAAAGGTGGAAATTCCTAACCAGAGAGGTGGACATGTATTTAGAATTATCGAGGAACCCCCCGGCGCCGACAAACTCACCCCGGTTTTGGTCGGCGCCGACAAACTCACCCTGGTTTTGGTCGGCGCCCATATAAAAGAAGCCACAACGAGCAGAGTTGAATGGAGTTCCAGCAGTTCTCAGAGTCAGTCTTCAGTTGAAGCAAGCCTCGCAGATAGCTGACCAAGATTCACGCACATTCCGGACCTCTCTTGAACCCAAGAACAATTATTTTGAAGAGCGACTTAGATCCAGATCACCGAAATAAGTTTTTTTTTTTTTGACTTTCGTCCAAAGACCCACCGAAACACCAATTTCTTAGAGAGCAGACAACTTGAATGTTAAAACTTGCCTAGCGGAAAACGACGTGTCACAATCCATAGAACGGGTCGGGAGATAGATGCAGTCCTATGTATCGAACAACTAGACATAAAGTTTGTTACCTTTTTCTTTGATACTTTGAACTTTTGAGTTTTCATTTTATTGTCTTTTATGCATATTTGTGTGGTATCACCCCCGTTGAACTCGGTTTGCAGTACGGCCCCAACCACTGTTTGATCTCGTCTGCCTAAGATCAATTCACAACGTGGGTAGGCGGACTGGGGGATAAGTGCAGTTACCTTGGTAACCAGGCGTTGGAAGCGAGTTGGGAACGACGAGGCTGATATCAAATCTAACCAGATTCCCACCCGAATCACCAAAAGGTTAGAACGTCACATTTGGAGCAGCGACACCGAACGGAGCAACGAGGAGAGAACGGCTGGCGCCGCGGCGAGGACGTCACGATTGGTGCTGTTTAGGGACGTCACAGTTGGTGCCGTGGTAGACTAGGATAGAACGTCACGGTTAGCGCTGCGACCAGGAGACGACGTCACAGATTTACCAATTCGGTTTACCAAGTTCCTTATAACTTAACTATATATATATATATATATATATATATATATATATATATATATATATTAGGTTGGTGCAAAAATAATGACGTAATAATGTTTTTTCAAGTTAAAAAATACGTCAAAAACGACATTATTACGTCATTATTTTTGCACAAACCTAATCTATCTATCTATCTATCTATATATATATATATATATATATATATATATATATATATATATTGAAAAATAAAAATTGGGTTGTATATTAATATTCCATCGTTTTAATTATTATTTCATTTAGATTACTCAACTAATTTCGGCTAACATGGCCATCATCAGGAGAAAAAAATTCTGCTTGCTGGTAGCAGTGAACAACAGAAATGAATGTCTTGTTGGCGAATATATATATATATATATATATATATATATATATATATATATATATATATATATGTAATGAAAAACAAACCACTTTAAGGTACCATTACGATAATTAATTTCACCCAAAATCCTTTTTTAAGGATTCAAGAACATCAGGTAAAACTTCCAACAACGAATTGAGAGGAAAAATGGGATTAGAAATTGGTGGGTAGTGTAATTTTTGTAATTTAATAGAGGGGGTTGAGAGTAGCAGTTAAACAGACAATATAAAGTATAGGGAGGGGTTAATTTTATATCTCTCTTAAGTATGTTTTATATTGGAGTAGGAGGAGTGACAGAACCATGACTTATTTAGATGGTTAACAAAACGGAAGTGAAATGTAGAAAATGTATACAAGTGAGTCTTATGGTAAAGAGAGAGATAGGCGGGGAAGGAGAGATGGAGTTGTTATAATTTTTTTTTAACAAAATTATGTAAAAGATAGCTTACAATGTTTGATAGAAAATTCGATGTCTGAAAAAAATTTTGTTATTAACTTAAATCTTTAATTTTTTAAGTAAATAGTTTCGGGACTAAATATAACTATTATTGTAATAAACATATTTATCTAGGACATAAAGAAGTATTTAAAATCTTAATAGTTTATTCAACCGACTAATTGTATTTCCACAATATATAAAGAAAAAACAGTAACAATAACATATATTTTAATATTTAAAATTAATTAATTAATATATATATATATATATATATATATATATATATATATATATATATATATATATATATATCTTTTTTTACAGAAAAATTGTCTAAATCATGTAATAGAAAAATTGTCAAAATGTGGAACCATTGTTTGAACCACTGTATCTTCCAAGTGATTAAATATATCTTACTGGAATTATCCGTGGTTTTTATAACATTATTGTAATCTACAATTAGGATGTATAATTACTGTCTAATCTTACCAGAAGTAATCAATCAAACGAAAATCACATGTTCATCATTAATTAATCACAGCCCATGAAAGATTGATAGAATGTTCTAATATATATATATATATATATATATATATATATATATATATATATATATATATATATATATATATATATAATTCCATGGCCATTTTCAACTTATTCAAGATTGTCATCGCCCTCTCTAAACTTGAAACTTCCTGTCAGGGAGTAACAATATGTCTCAAGGTTTTTACGTACGGTTTCCTTTTCAAGTTTTTTTCACTGCTCTTTGGGGTGTCATACCTGAACCTCACGTGCCTAAAGTATTATGGATTGAGCGGGATCTTTTCTCATTGACCACCTTAGCTCTAAGTTGAAATGAGGATCCCTATCCACGTTCTGACTTTTTCATCCAGTTTACCACTCCACTGTCCACCATTTTAACACTTATGCAGAACTCTGTTGGTTGTTCCTGAATTGATTTGAAGCCAGAGTTTGAATGTTGGTATCAATACTGAAGGCCTGAATGAACTTTTTGCCTTCCAGTTGTAATATATATTACGACAAAGATGAGGACAATAGTCCGAGTAATGTAAATAGTGTACATAATACCCCATCTCAGAAATATAGAGAGATACTGAAAGGCCGAATCATTGTAATAAATATTGCGACAAAGATGAGGACAATAGTCTGAGTAATGTAAATAGTGTACATAATACCTCATCACAGAAATATAGAGAGATACTGAAAGGCCGAAACATAGTAATAAAGATGGCGACAAAGATGAGGACAATAGTCCGAGTAATGTAAATAGTATACATAATACCTCATCACAGAAATATAGAGAGATACTGAAAGGCCGAAACATAGTAATAAATATGGCGACAAACTTGAGGACAATAGTCCCAGTAATGTAAATAGTGTACATAATACCTCATCTCAGAAATATAGACTAATACTGCAAGGCCGAAACGTTGTAATAAATATGGCGACAAAGACGAGGAAAATAGTCCGAGTAATGTAAATAGTGTACATAATACCTCATCTCAGAAATATAGACATATACAGAAAGGCCGTAACGTTGTAATAAATATCGCGACAAAGATGAGGCAACAGTCCGAATAATTTAAATAGTGTACATAATACCTCATCACAGAAATATAGACAGATACTGAAACGCCGAATCATTGTAATAAATATGGTGACAAAGATGAGGACAACAGTCCGAATAATGTAAATAGTGTACATAATACCTCATCTCAGAAATATAGACTAATACTTAAAGGCCGAAACGTTGTAATAAATAAGGCGACAAAGATCAGGATAATCGTCCGAGTAATGTAAATAGTGCACATAATACCTCATCTCAGAAATAGAGACAAATACTGAAAGGCCGAATCGTTGTAATAAATATGGCGACAAACAGGAGGACAATAGTCCGAGTAATGTAAATAATGTACATAATACCTCATCTCAGAAATTTAGACAGATACTGAAAAGCCGAAACGTTGTAATAAATATGGCGACAAAGATGAGGACAATATTCTGATTAATGTAAATAGTGTACATAATACCTCATGTCAGAAATATAGATAGATACTGAAGTGCCGAAACGTTGTAATAAATATGGCGACAAAGATTAGGACAATAGTCTGAATAATATAAATAGTGTTCATAAAACAGTAAGTCACGATAAATTGTTGATTCCGAAAGGCCAAATCGTCGAAATGTCAAACGTGCTATCGTCGACCGTGAACACTCTTCTCCCAAAATAGATATGAAACTGTCGATGAACAAGTAACATTAGTCATAAAATATTCATGATCTTACCCTGTTGGAAGCAAAAATAAATACGCGTTCATCGTATTGTATCGTAACCAGATGCACCTTAATTTTAGACAGAATGAAAAACAATTAAAAACATAATTCACCGGTAAATATCACCCGATGACCCTAACAAACAACTAAAATATATCACCGATGATAAAAGTTCTAAAACATGTAATTTAATGATTACCACCGAAAGGAAACCTCAGAAATCATCGCTGTGTAAAAAAAATAAAAATAATGTGTCTGAATTGTTACGCCTTCTGGCGAATGCATTTCCAACATTAATAATCAAAAAGCAGCATAAAATACTTACACCGGACACACATTCACTAGACTCTCTTGCAGACTGACCTGTCACCTGTCGAAACCCAGTGCAATATCGACCGGCACATCAAAAGTCAAAGAAGGTCTTAAAGCACTAGAAGCTATTATTACACAAAATATATAACATACATTAAATAAAATATTTTTCACTACAAGAGACGGTATCCTGAAGTGCATGTGATATATTTAATCAGCAAATATATTTTTTTCAAAATATAAAAACGACCAATAGAAAAATACTTTATATATATATATATATATATATATATATATATATATAGTAGCGTCCAAAACTAAGGGACAACATTTTGAAACCTAATATTTCTTAGAATTAACAACTTTGAAAAGCTGAAATTTTGACAACTGGTAGTCGTTATTATCCATAATAACATACTAAAATTTGAAACATTTGCAAAGGATAGAAAAAGAATTATAACAATTATTTATTTATTTTCAAAATAGGATCGTCCAAAAGTAAGGGACAAAATTGAGAAAAACAATATAAACAGTATGCTATATTCAATTTTTTTTGATTTTCTCTAAAGAATAAGTCTTACTTAGTCATTTGTAAACGTTGCATCAGCCAGCACCATGGCGAAACGCCAAAAACTTGATTACTCTGTGAGACAAGCTATTGTGAAGCTACACAAGGAAAAGCACACCATTAGAGAGATTTCAGAGAAAGTGAAACGTTCCAAGAGTGTTGTAGGCAGGGTTGTTAAATTCTATAATGATACTGGCAAAATAGTTAGTGCTTTTAAAACCGGCAGACCCCGCAAAACTTCGGCAAGAGAAGATCGAATAATGCAGCGTATGTCATTAAAGGACCGTTTTAATCTGGCACAGAAATTAAAAGGGTTATGAATAGTACCTCATGTGTTAATGTGTCAATACAGACTGTTTCTAGACGACTGCAAGAAATAAGGCTGTTTAATGGAACTCCAGGGAAGAAACCACTTGTTAGTTCGAAGAATAAGAAGAGATTAGAGTTTGCAAGCAGGTATGTAATTTGGACATATGAAAATTGGGCAAAAGTATTTTTCAGTGATGAAAGCAAGTTTAATTTATTTGGAAGTGATGGAAAAAACAATGTAAAGAGACGTATTGGTGAAAGATTAAGTGCAAAGTGTACTAAGAAAACTGTCAAGTTTGGGGTCGGAAGCGTCATGGTATTTGGAATGTTTTCTAGCCAAGGTACAACGCCTCTTGTCCGGTTACAAACTCGTGTAAACGCGCAGATCTATAAAAACATTGTTCAAGATCATGTTGTGTCAATCATACAGAATTCAGGTTTCGATAGGGCTACCTTTATGCAAGATAATGCCCCATGTCACAAGGTAAAGGTGGTAATGAGTTACCTTAGTGAGCAAGATTTGGAAATTATGGATTGGCCACCGCAAAGTCCTGACTTAAATCCAAAAGAAAATCTTTGGAAGACCTTAGGAGTGAAAGTTATGGAAAGAAATCCCACTAACACGGAGGATTTGTGGGTGAAGCTTCAAGAAGAATGGTCTAAAATTAGTATCGAGTATTGTCAAGAACTGATTCGTTCGTGTAGTCGAAGATGTGCAGCTGTCATTGAGAGCAAGGGCTCATTTACTAAATATTGATTGTACATGTATTTTTATTGTTTTTTTGCCGTTTAAATTGTTTTTCTCAATTTTGTCCCTTACTTTTGGACGTTCAAAATTTGAAAATAAATAAATAATTGTTATAATTCCTTTTCTATCCTTTGCAAATGATTCAAATTTTAGTATGTTATTATGGATGATAACGACTACCAGTTGTCAAAATTTCAGCTTTTCAAAGTTGTTATTTCTAAGAAATATTAGGTTTCAAAATTTTTTCCCTTAGTTTTGGACGCTACTGTATATAATTATTTATTTAATAAAAAGTTATAACATAAATATGTTATAAAATCACTACAAAAGTAGCCATTTTGTGTCAAAACACTCGGTGTCTTATCAAGTGATGATGTTGAATGTAAAATAAATGGTTTTAAACGTTTCAAATTAATTAACAATCCTTCACTAGGGGAAAACGTTGTTACAAAAGCTAGATTGACCAATCAAAATACAAGTATAGGAAAATTCAAAAAGCTTGACAACGAAGTCATGCTATAATAGCTATTCAGATGGGTTATATTAAAAAGAATTCATTCTAACCAATAATTACTAAATTACATGATAAAATTTGATATTAAAATTAAAAACTGCTAATTTCAAAATCAAAATTTAATCGCTATTAAGTTTACAACTATAAAATTACTGTGGAGTAAAGAAGAAATATATATGTTATTCAATTTATTTCTTCATTGAAGCTAATTTTATATCTGGACCTTTGACAATATATATACATTTTAATCCCAAGTGTGTGAATGGGGTCCTAAACTGACGCGTAAAACAAACACAATCAGATTATAATACATAAGTACCCAGGCATATGTTTATTTAAAAAAAATTATAACATAAATATGTTTATTTAAAAAAAATTATAACATAAATATGTTCACCAATCATATACTTGTATATATATATATATATATATATATATATATATATATATATATATATATATATATATAGTGGGCATTGAAGTCAACACAGAGAGGCGACAATCTGTTTCATGCTAAACGCAATCGTCAGGACATATGTGTTGTGGTTTTGCTCGATTTTCTATATATACAGGTCGCTGATGCATTGTGGGTATTCTATTGCATTGTGGGTAGTCTTTTGTATTATTGCAAAGTTTATTTTAGAGGACGCTGTTTGTTAATTTGTGTATTATTTATTTGGTTTATTTAG
>OZ010612.1:54889639-54892139 GCA_963932145.1 Acanthosepion lycidas
TCTACTGCAATTCAAGCTATCCGAGTTTTTTTTTCCACGCGAGTACTAAATAATGTGTCCGTTTCTAATTTTCAACGTATATCACGTGAAGAAGGCCGGGTCGGACAGCAGTTGAAAAGTTGAAAAGTCGTGTATATGACAACAAAGATAAAGGCAACAGTCCGATCAATGTAAATCGTTACAATACCTCATATCAGATATATATATATATATATATATATATATATATATATATATATATATATATATATATATATATATATATATATATATATATATGCGGTAATTATTGGAAAAAGCTCATTATCAGTAATAAAGCTAAGATGGATATAAAGTTCTAACAAACTCATATCAATACGACTGAATATATATATATATATATATATATATATATATATATATATGCATATATATATATATATATATATATATATGTATATATATACATACATATATATATATATATATATATATATATATATATATATATGAGTTTGTTACAACTTCATGTCCATCCGACTGAATATCTTAGCTTTATTACTGACAATGAGCTTTTTCCAATAATTACCGTATATATATATATATATATATATATATATATATATATATATATATATATATATATATATATATATATATATATAAGGCGAGTAATTGAATTCGTTTATTAATACAGGATCTAATTCAGGTGTATATATGTACATTATACAAAGTCAAAAAATGATTTAGTAAGAATAATGATCCGAAGCATACTGCCTAAAAGAATAAACGTTATCTAGAGAGGAAGTGCGACGAGCGTAAATTACAACTCTTCCAGTGGCCTAGTCACAGTCCGGACCTTAACACGATTGAAAACCTTTTGGCGATAATGGACATGCGTCTCCGTAAATCTGGCGAAGAACGTTGACTTTAGAAAGAATTTAGTCTATAGCATGCCACGAATTATTAAGGCCGTTATTAAAGGAAAAGTTTTCCCAACAAAATAATAAATCAGTTTTTGACTTGTATAATGTAAAGTACGAGCCAAAAAAAAAAAAAAAAAAAAATGGACGCATCCATAGAAAGTTGATTTTTGTATTTTTACCAAGACAAGTGACTAATAGAATTCGTTTAGGATATTAATACAGGTACATTATACAAGTGAAAAATGATTTAGTAAGCATAAGGTCCGAAGCATACTGTCTATAAACGTTATCTAGAAAAGAAGCGCGATGAGGGTAAATTGCAACTATTCCAGTGGCCTAACACAAATGTAAACATTCGGGAGATAATGACCAAGCGTGACCGTAATAGGAAACTTAACATAGAAGATGAGCTTTTTAGCGAATTAAATGAATGCTGGTGAAATCTGGCGAATGATGTTATGAGACAAAAAACTTAGGCCGTTATTAAACTAAAATGTTAACCAAGAAAATATTAAATAACTTTGACTTGTATTTGTACATATGCAGCATGTCGTAACACGGAATGATGTTTAAAGTGAAAATACATATACATATATATATATATATATATATATATATATATATATATATATATATATATATATATATATATGTATTATCGTTTTAAACGTTAAATTTATATATATATATATTTAGAAATATATATATATATATATATATATATATATATCCATATTTATATATATGTATTATCGTTTTAAACGTTAAATTTATATATATATTTAGAAATATGTATATATATACATATATATAAATATATCTATATTTATATATATGTATTATCCTTTTAAACGTTCAATTTATATATATATTTTTAGAGAATATATATATATAAATATATCTATATTTATATATATGTATTATCGTTTTAAATGTTAAATTTATATATATATATTTAGAAATATGTATATATATACATATATATATATATATATATATATATATATATATATATCCATATTTATATATATGTATTATCGTTTCAAACGTTAAATTTATATATATATATATATATATGTTTCATAAGTAAACGGAATGTATACTAAATTGCAAGTATCCACTGAAAATAAACGTTCATATATATATATATATATATATATATATATATATATATATATATATATATATATATACATATATATTATCGCTTTAAACGTTTAACGTTATATATATATATATATATATATATATATATATATATATATATATATATATATATCTGTGTGTGTTTGTGTGTCTGTGTCTGTGTGTATCAGAATTTTCTCATGTAATATTTTACTTTTTTTATCTGTGTATGAATATAAACACTGCTGCATTGAAAGAACTAAGACAGATGAACTCTGTTTGATTGAATAGCAACCCAATTGCACCCCCAGGGAATAATTTACCAACACAATCTCGATTGTTATAACAAAGAGTATGTCTCTGCGACGATATTGCCTACTACGGAATTGATTGTTTTTTTCGCAGTTCATCCATTGCAATATAAATCGGCTTTCTTTTTACACAGTCTCATTTTCGATTCCTAATGTCAG
>OZ010612.1:54894639-54907139 GCA_963932145.1 Acanthosepion lycidas
ACATTTGCCCTAAAGAACATTTTTCTCTCTAAATACATCTGGTAAAATGAAATAAAATCAATAAATTAAATAATAAGAACTTATAATAATAAAAATAAATATATTTCCCATGATGCTAGTAATAAAAGAGGTTGTATTATATCACCTGACTTCGCCAAACGCCCATTCCTTGACGCTGTTTAAATTCTCTAAAAGGCTAACATTTTCTTCCTCTTTCTCTCTATTCATCTTCTTGCTCCAACTTATAGTAGTACATGGGAAACGATTTCCATTCTTGGGAAGGTCAGCTTACCTGAATAGACTGAGGGAAGAATTAAGTACAACCAGTAAGTTGGTCGCTTCAACTCAGCGAAAGGCTGCTTTGTGTCCGTCTAAGATAAGCATCCTTATTATGATTTACTCTATCTTACTTCTGGAGAAGAAAAATTACTTTGGAAATAATATTCATACCTATTCTTGTGTACGCAGATTCAAATCGCACCAGGGAGGCGACTTCTTGATAATGTCTATGTGTGGCATCGTTGGGACGTAACTGAAAATTGCTTAGGTGGAATTGTTCGTTTAATGTTTTATGAGCTCGATGTCACAAGTCATTGTAATCGAGGGTTTGATTGAACAGTCCTTATTTACACTGGTGATCGCGCCAGATTATGCGCTTCTCTAGAAACTGTAATTAATGTATGCTTAGAAAAGTTTAAGTATGAAAAAAATGTTTGTTCTTTGAGCGTTGAACACACAAAAATACTCCTGAGTAGGTTTCCTAAACAAGGTTAAGCCATCCGCAGACGTGTACATTCGGATACGACCGTTTAGCTATACTCACGTTTTCTGCGCAATTAAACTTCTCTTCGTCTTCTCCATTTAGACGCGTTCGTTCTTTGGCGATCATGTTACTCCACAACTTCTCTTTCTTTTGAGAAATTGATAAATTGTCTTTTCGCTATCTCTGTTTTCTTTTATTCTTTCATGGCATGAGTGATCATGGCTCTCTACGACTTCCTATCATTTCTAGATCTTTTGCAATGTCAGTCTTGTGCTAACCCACCCAGTCACAATATATTTATAAAAATTGTTTTCTTTTTCTCCTTCAGGACATGAATGATCATGGCTCTCCATAACTTCCCATCATTTCTAGCTGTTAACGATATTTATCTTTCACTCTCCTTCCCAGTAGCTGTTCTGTCATCCATTTACACAAGCTTTGTAGGCAGGTTATTCGCTGTTTCACTCTGTCATCCAGGACGTTGGAGTTCATAGTTCTCCACAATTTCCTTTTGTTTGTATCGTCTATCAATGTGTTGCTTTGTCCGCTTCGTCCTCTGTGTGTCAAATACTTCAAATTATCCTTCCTTGTTATAAGACCCTGTTTTTAACCTCTTTGTTCGGATTCATTTCCTTTGAACTTCGTAGTTGCTCATATGTTCTCAGCATCCTTCTGTAGATCTACATCTCTGATACCTAAAGTCTCCATTTAAATTGAGAGTCTGCTTACTGTCAGGCATTGCTATATGGGAAGGATGATAGTGTATAGCAGTTCAGCACTCTTTTCTTAGTTTCTAAACATAGTCATTATTTTTACCTGGCATCACCCTTCAGATACTGAGAGTGAAAGGGAAGTACAAGACTTCAGAAGGAACCGGAAACCAAATCCTAAAGAGTAAACAAAGAATAAACCTCTATTCCTATTTACATTATTTACATTGTTTAAACAACTGTCCTCATCTTTATTGCCATATTCACGTTTCGGCTGTTGTACGCTCAGCATTCATCAGGCGTTTATTTATTTATTTTCTGAAATATCGAGCTGAAACCATTATTTCACCCAAGGGATTAGATTGGTCTTGTTCTACATGCCATGCCACCCACATTTTT
The DNA here is from genome assembly GCA_963932145.1 of Acanthosepion lycidas. Classification (NCBI taxonomy): domain Eukaryota; kingdom Metazoa; phylum Mollusca; class Cephalopoda; order Sepiida; family Sepiidae; genus Acanthosepion; species Acanthosepion lycidas. The sequence continues at coordinate 54,896,512 of OZ010612.1, forward strand.
ATACCAGTTTCAGCTAATTCGATTTTTTAGTAACACAGCTCTCCAAGTTTTTCTCCCCTCTGTTGTGGCCAGATATTGAAATTACATTCTGTGGATTCTGGTGTTTAAATTCTATGAATCGGATTGGATATTCTTTCAGACCAAACATGTTTGATATCGCTTAACGAGACAATGTTCTTTGAAACATATTCTCTTATCTTATCTTTTCTTTTCTTTTTCTTTTTCAGCCGTCTACAGAATCAGCATCCTTTAATTTACTATAATTTACACTATTTTTCTGTGTTTCTTTTCCTTAATCTACGAAGCTTGGGTTTTCTGGCTACGATCAGAAGACTGTATCTATTCTAATCTCAAAGACAATTCTATGAAATGATGTTTACGACTTCCAAATCCCGTCTTTGTTTGTAGTTGTCTAGATATTAATGTTCTTGAACACCTACTTTTCTGTACCCTGATCCCTTTAGGGCGGACGACACAATAGCTCTCCACAACCTCTGTCATTTTTAGATATGAGCAACATTTCCCTTCTTACTATCCGCCTCAGTTTCTGTTTCCCTTCAAGATATGGGAACTCAAAGCTATCAACAATTTCCTACCATTTGTATATCTTTTTTGCAATATCCGTCTTATATTAGGTTGGTGCAAAAATAATGACGTAATAATGTCGTTTTTGACGTTAAAAAATACGTAAAAAATGACATTATTATGTCATTATTTTTGCAACAACCTAAAACTTTGCCTCACAGTCTCAGTAAGGCCGTTCATTTTACACAATCTACATAGTTTTCTTTTTCCGTCTGTCTCTTCAGAACTTTAGTGATCAAGGCTCTCCACAACCTCTATCCTTCTTAGATCTAAGCAACATTTCCCTTCTAACTATCCGGCTCAGTTACTGTTTTCTGTCCACTTATAAAAGCTTGCTAGATAAGTAACTCGCCATTCATTCTGTCCCTTCAAAATATGGACCATCATAGCTCTTTACAATTTTCTATCATTTGTAGACCTTGTTCCAATGTCTGACTTATAATTTACGTCACAGTCTCAGTAAGACAGGTCATTTATACAAGTAAGGTTGTTCACTGTTTCATTCTGTATCTTCAGGACTTTAGTGATCATGGCTCTCCACAACTTCAAATTTTCGCAGCACTGAGCAATATTTGCCACCTTAGATCTACCCAGTTCCTGTTCTGTCATCCATTTACACACGTGTGTAGGTTACCAGTTATCTCTATGTACCTTTTCAGGATGTAGGCGATCATGGCTCTCCACGATCTCTTATCTTTTTAGGATCTTCGCAATATTTTGCTAATTACTGTACCTCTTAACTCCTGTTCGAGTATCTATTTATACAAGCTTGGTCTCTAGATAATTCCTTGCTTTCTTTTAATCCCTCACAGCATGGGGGATCATGGCTCTTTACAACTTGCTATCATTTCTAGATCTTTTGAAATGATACGGTTGTACAATTCCTCCGAGTCACAACACTGCCGTTCATTCACACAAGTTAGGTTGTTCTCTGTTCCCTTCTGTCTCTTCTGGACATAAGTGATCATGGCTCTCCACAACCTCAAATTCTTCGTAGCCCTGAGCAATATTTGCCACCTTAAAATCCACCCAGTCCCTGTTCTATCATCCATTTACCCAAGTGTGTAGGAAAGTTACTAGCTACCTCCCTGTAGCTTTACGGGATGTGGGTGATCATGGCTCTTCACGAATACCTATCCTTTCTAGCTCATAACAATGTTTGGCTTATTATTTCTCTCAGTTCTTGTTCGACCATCCATTTACAAAAGCTTGGTCACTAGATAACTTCCTGTTTTCTTTTGTTCCTTCATGACAGGCTGATCATGGCTCGCCATAGCTTCCTATCATTTCTATCTCTTAACGATGTTTTTCTTTTATTCTCCTTCCCAGTAACTGTTCTGCCATGCATTTTCACAAGCTTTATTGATAGATTATTCGTTGTTTCAGGATGTGGGCGATCATAGCTCTCCGTAATTTCCTTTTTATTGTGTATATATATATATATATATATATATATATACTACGACAGTGCTTCACCTACTTAACAAGCTGGTGCAAACTGGAATAGATATTAAACAGAGAAACACTTCTAGGCTATACAAGGAAAAGGAAAGTGTGGAGAGTTATGACCGCCACGTACTGAATGACAGGGGGAAACTGTGAATAATCTACTTACAAAGCTTTTGTAGATGGAAGACAGAACACGTACTAGTAAAGAGAGTAAAAGACAAACATCGTTAACAGCGAGAAATGATAGGAGGATAAGGAGAGCCATGATCAACCACGCCCTGAAAAGAAAACAGGGAGTTAGACTAAGACCAAGCATTTGTAAATGATCGGCAGTACTGAGACAGAAACGGATAGTGTAACGAGAGAGGTTGACGCACATGGATGCACACACGCAAATATAACGTTTATTGATTGAACATGGAAAACACGATCTTCCGTAAAAGTTACAAACTGTGTCATCGCTATTAATAGGAAAGAATCTAGAACAATGATATATGAAAACTGAGATGGCTGATGGATAAAGAATAAATTTCAAATCGGGTTGGCGAGGACTTGATTATAAACAAATGCAAAAGGGCAGTAGGCGATGTTTAATTTGGGTCATTAAAAAAATAGACAAAAATAATATTTTTGCTAAAAACATATTGAAGTAAATTGGACCGGGGAGGTAAGGTCAGTGTATGTTTACCGCTAGCGAAATCTGATCTAAACATAAGTTGTATCCGCTGGATTTGTTCATCGAAAATACAATTGAAATGAACATTGAACTAATTAATATTATCCACTAAGAGATTTGAAATAGATCTGAATTTAAAGTTTGCTTATGGCGATACTCGTGTTAAGCGCGTAAACAACCTAGCTTATAATCTTCGATTTGCTGTATAAACACGAGTTTTGCTGAGTTGGAGAAACTTGGGCGTTAGACGAGAGTGACGTTTAGAGAGAGAGAGAGACTGTCGTTGCAGTAAGTCGGTACAGTGGCGAGTCAGAGATAAGGACTTCAAGAAATATCATCGTCGTTGTAGCAGTCACATTGAAAAGTCGCTGAAACTTAACGTTTGTCACTTACGACAGCCACCTGAAAAGCTACACTTCCACGTAGGGCTGGAATTACGAGTCAGATATCCTCCCAAGTTGATTTGGAACGAGTTAATCACACATACACCTCTCTCTGTTGGTATAATTGGTAGAGGAGTGGTCCTCTGTTCTTATGTTAATTGCTTTTCTATCCTTTCTGTAAACTCTTTCTACTGTTGTTGTTATAAAAGACATCAATATTTTACCCATTATTGTTCAGCTTCTGCAGATATTATTTCCTTGTTTGCCACATACTAATTTTCCAACCGCCCTCCCTCACAGCCGTGCCTACATCCCCAATCGACCGTGAACGTATGGACAACGTGGGCAGCAGGCTGAACTTGGCCAGTGACCGGTCGAAAAATCTACGGGTACGCAGGGAGCGTGCGGCCAGCTAACTCTGAGTTCGGTTCAGACCGAGTGAGCACGTCAACCCAAAGAGGAAGACGCCGGAAGTTGAGCGGCTGAAGGGACGAGTGGTAGATAGTATATGAACAAGATTGTAAAAAGATCTACAAATAGCAACCTATAGAGAGCCATGATCTTAAATGCCCTCTCATATATATATATATATGAATTGTTTTAACAAAGAACGAAAAATGTTATATATATATATATATATATATATATATATATATATATATATACTACGACAGCGCTTCACCTACTTAACAAGCTGGTGCAAACTGGAATAGATATTAAACAGAGAAACACTTCTAGGCTATACAAAGAAAAGGAAATTGTGGAGAGTTATGACCGCCACGTACTGAATGACAGGGGGGAAACTGTGAATAATCTACGTACAAAGCTTCTGTAGATGGAAGACAGATCACGTACTAGTAAAGAGAGTAAAAGACAAACATCGTTAACAGCGAGAAATGATAGGAGGATAAGGAGAGCCATGATCAACCATATATATATAAATATATATATATATATATATATATATATATATATATATATATATATAATTGGACATTGAAGACAACATTGAGCGTCGACAGTCTGTTTCCTGCATATGCTCAATCGTTAAGCTATATGTGCTGTTCATTTGCTCGGACATTTACATATGGAAGTCAGTGATTCATTGTGGGTACTCAATTGTATTGCTCTAACGGTTATTTTGGCAGACGGTAACGGTTATATTTTCAAGCATTCTAGGAATTGGGTGGAAATAATTGTTGATTCGGATGCAGTTTTACCTATTTACAGTATTTTTCCTCAACGTTTTATTATTTTATTGTTGGTTGTTATTATTATGTCTACTTATGTTTATATGTGCCTTCTTTGTATGTTAATTTATTTATTAATTGATTTAGTTATTTATTTATTTGTTTTAATTATTTTTTTATTTATTTCATTTTATTTATTCATCTTTTTTATGCTTGCACCTTTTATATTTCGATTTTTTTGTAACGTGGTAAAAATTTTGGTTTTGTGTCTGCCCTGTGAAATGAGTTCCGTTCGTTTTTTTAGTAATTTGTGCTGGGAAGGTAAATAGAGATATTTCCTCCTGCAGACATAGCTTACTGATTACCTTACCTTAAACTATATATATATATATATATATATATATATATATATATATATATATATATATATATGCGTGTGTGTGTGTGTGTGTGTGTGTGTGTGCATTTAGGTAGCAATCCTTCTTTCATGCACATTTCATTGAATACGACAGACCCGGTGCGTTTATTTACTTTTTATACAATTTCTCATGCGATTTAATATTTTTTTTTCTTTTTGGATGATAAATTATATAAAAATTGTCCTAATGTTCTTTTTATCCGAAAGCTTTCGTCTATACATTTAGCCATTTTGAAGAATTAAATATTTTAACTGTTGGATAAGAAATAGTTTGTTGTATGTATGTTTTGTATAATATTTTCATTTTTCAAAGCACGTTCAAGATATTGTGTATATGTTCAAAGTTAATATAATTAAGTGTTGTTTTTTTTGTTTTTATTAATAAGGCTTCCATTATTTTTAACCTCTTTTTGCATGTAGATGTTGCTATTATATTAGTGTTGTCAACAAGCATGTTATATGTGTTGTCAACAATGTTACGAATAGTGTCCGATAGGTCTCCATGAATATTTAAACGAGATCTATTTGAGCTATGGTCAGAAAAGTGTAGAGCGAGCCTGCATCTGAAACATGTTGTAGTATGGCCTATATAATTACTTACGAATTTTGATTGAAAAAGATCTCAATTGTATAAAAAACTAAATAAAAGCACTCTGTCTGTCGTATTGAATGAAATGTGCATATATATATATATATATATATATATATATATATATATATATATATATATTTATATATATATATATGGTGTCCCAAAATAATGTATACAGTCTTTGAATCATTATATCTTATTCAATTTATGTATTTGGACTTGTAAATAAGATTAATACAAGAGGAAGAATACACATTTAAAGAATATGAGATAATATTACACAAAAAACAGAAATGATGAGTTTACATCAATTGCTCAAACTGTTTGCCGTTCTGTTCAATACACTTTTCATATCTTGAAGAAATAGACCTACAAAAGTCCAGTATCAGTTCCTATGGTATTTGATCACATTCTTTTGCAAATACTACTCTCATTTCAGCAATTGTTTCAAGTTTACTGCGGTTAACTTTGTCTTTTAGAAACCCCCACAAAATGAAATCAAAGGGTGTCAAATCTGGTGATCTAGGTGGGTATTCAATTGCCCCACTTCTTCCAATCCATCTTTTTTGCATATTTTCATCCATATATAAAAAAATGTATTATCAACTATTAATATGTAAAGAGTTTATATATATATATTTTGGACACCTTGTATATATATATATATATATATATATATATATATATATATATATATATATATATATATTAAAAAAGAGAAAATATGTTAGCTCTATCAATGATATTGAACACTTTTCACTAAGTACTGCCTATATATATATATATATATATATATATATATATATATATATACATCGATATATATATATATATATATATATATATATATATAGATAGATAGAGCAGACTCTATTAACGTACTGATATTTCTTTATTAATTTATGCGTCTTTCGCAAATTCACAGAGTCTTTATTTCAAATAGTTGCAAATCCACACTTCGACCTAAATGCTTTCCTATTCTCTCTAACTCCTTGCGTTTTTAGTGGCTATATTACCTTGCTTGGGGTGAAATGAATAAGAAATTAAGCTCATAAAATGTCCATTTCCAATTTATCTTTAAGATACCGCAGATATTGGGAAATAGCTCTGATCATACTCCCTTTGATGCAACGTGGAGTATTATAGATGTTCTGGAATTAAACATCTTATTGTTTCCAAGGGATGAATGACCATTGATTAAACAAAAGCAGTTACGATTTTTTTTAAGCAGTTCACCGCAACCAAGGCAGGAGTGCTACTAGCACGCAAAGGGTTACAGAGAATTGGGAACAAGAATAAAGAGGTGTGTTTGAGGAAAGGATGGAAAAGGATGAGCAGAAGGACGGGGAACAACATCAATGTATCAGAAGATGTCGACTGATATTATTCTTGAATATTTGAAGATTATAGTTAGCAGGGAAGCAAGCAAAAGGAAGGAGTTCCACAGACGAGAAGTGCGAGAGGAGAAGCTGTGTAAGTAGAAGAGACGGTTACATTTAACCGGTTTGACAGTGAAGGGCAGGGACCGAGTTGCCTGCCTAGTAGCTTCCTTAAATTCCTGCAGTTTGGGTAAGTCGTTCGTCGGAACATTTGCCATGAAAATACTTGTAGAAGAGACAGAGGGAAGCCACAGCGCGTCTGTGAGAAATCGACTGTAGACAAGATACCAGATCAGGACTTATCGGATTGCATATTCCTCTCTGGATTTTGTTGAGGACCTCGAGAACTATAGCAGAGGTACCAGGCATTATATGACAGAAATTTCCTTGTAAATAGACAAATGCTAATCCTGTTGTATAGCCTACCTCGTTCTAGGGGTTCTTTTGGCTGATGGGATCAGTTTCCGTAACTTTGTATCTTGTCTCACTCGTTTTCCCCGGACCGGACGTCGAAATGTTTCTTGGAGTCCGCAGATTAAAGAGAAACTCAACAAAATGGATTTAAAACTTATCTTTTTTAATAAACACGTCGAAATGTACATTTTTAACTAGTCAGTAGTGCGCTCCATCACCCCCACTGGGGAGCAATTGTCCGAGACACGAAATAACTACATATACTGTGTATGAAGTGTAAAAACTTTACTTTCTAAGTGGCTAAAATTTGCACGCCATTTTTAACCAATCAAAAACGACTTCCTTGTTTAGTCTACCATCTGACCTTAAAGATCAGCCTCAGAAGGATTGGGCTAAAATATACTGCTACTAAAAAAGTAATAGTCTAAATCTATTATTTAATATTCTGGCTTGTTTCTTTCCAATTCGGATTGTTGCTTTGAACTTTTTATCTTGAATGATGTAAAATCAATGTTAATCGATTATGTTCTGTCTCCTTAAATCCAGTTCTGTTTATTGTAGTCTTTTCTTGCATCAAACTGTCATCAACTACAGAGCCGTAAGTTTAAATAACCGCAAATTCACTCTTCTATCTGGTCAGTTGCCTGATCTCCTATTTACTGTCCCTGATTTAACAGGCGTTCGTAGCCATCACATCCGGGATATTTTATCAACCGTTTTCTGTTATGAACGACGGAATGAGACTGTCTTGGTTTTTATATATATCATAGTGCCAGCGGAATCGACAGGCGTACGCCCTCAGCCTTACTGAAATTAAATGGGATTCTTGCACACATTCCTAATTATAATTTATTTTTCAAATATTATTTTACATTCGGTAGCCGTTTGCATTTTAGTGACATTATTGCCTTGCTTGGATTAAATGATATATATATATATATATATATATATATATATATATATATATATATATATGTGTGTGTGTGTGTGTAAGCAAATATATGGATATAGATCCGACAGTATGAAGAAAAATAAACGGAAAAAACAAACAGAAATCCTTATATGCAATTATGCTGTTTTAATGTTAATATAATGTCAACGTCGGACTTTTCAGTCTAATAAACCATCTTCAGGACATATTCATAAAATATAATTAACATTATCAATTCAACATGACAAAGTCTTTGTCATGTTGAATTGATAATAATATGCATAATTGCATATATGGATTTTTGTTTGTTTTTTCCTTATATTTTTCTTCATATATATATATATATATATATATATAAGGATTTTTCTTTGTTTTTTCCGTATATTTTTCTTCATATATATATATATATATATATATATATATATATATATATATATATATGCATGTTTCATTTAAAACGACAGAGAAGGTACAACGTTTAAGCTTCTTTTTTTTTCTTGTGTTCTAATAAGAGCATTCTTTTCTGGACAAAGTTTGTGTAAGACTGTCCTAATGTTTTATATTTCCGAGCACTTTCGGCTATACCTTTAGCCATTATTATGGATGATTCAATTTTTCAGCTTAATTGAGAGTGTGCATTATGTGTATGTCTGAGGGTGTAGTCAGGATGTTTTAATTTCCGAATATGGTTAGCACATTTTGGCTTTGCTCGTAGTTAATATTGTTAAGAGTTGGCCTTTTTTATTATTAAAGTTTCCATTATTTTTAGTCAAACATGCATAAACGAAGAATTGATTCCTAAATATACAACTCTCATCTATATATATATATATATATATATATATATATATATATATATATATATATATATATATATATATATTGGATCTGTGCAAATTCTATCAAATCCGTAAGGTAGAACATTTGGACTATTCCCTCAACCGTTTTCTGTTATAATCGTGTATAAAGTAGTCTGCTCCTGATTTTCTTTTTATCATAGAGACAATGGAAACGGCAGGCGTACGCTTTTAGCCTTTTTGAAGATTTAAAAAGATCAGTGATGAAAAAAAATTCTTAGACGACCTTATGAATAGATATGGCAAAACAAGTTTGATATTTGCAAGAACTCGGAGATCGGTATAGAAATTGTTGGGGACGTGAAGAAGTTATTAATTATGCTTGAAAGAATCAGAATGAATTTGTGTAGGTTGCGTGAATTTCTGCATCCACAACAAAATAAATAAACGAAATTTAAAATACGATTAAGAACAAGACATATTCAATTAGAAACTAATAAAACATTTATGTACAATTCAAAACAATATATAAGCAGGATAATTAGTATATGTTATGTTGGCAAAATGTGTATGATGTTTTAGGTTTCAGAATGTCTCTCTTTGTAATCGTTCGTTCATTTGCAGTCCGTTTTAGATTTGTGTTGGTATTAGAATTGTCAATATTAAGTGTCTTCTTAGAAGGTGTTCTTAAGGAGTGATCTACCTTTGACTGTAATGTTTTTAAGGTCGTTCGCACATTGATGCTTACTTAATAGGTAGTGAATATAATTCACTTTGGATAAGCAATGTTTGAGAATCGATGTCCACAGAGTGGATTACGGTTTAATTATGAGTGAGTCAGCATTGATGTACCTTTGCGCGGTAAAATCGTGATTTCGAGTGACGTGGAGTACGTTGGCAATTATCTTTAACGTCTGGTCAGCAATGACTAAGACGGGAGTTCCTGATGGTTACATTGTTGTTGACGTGCAGAATTTATTAATTATGCTTGAAAGAATCAGAAGGAATTTGTGTAGGTTGCGTGACTTTCTGCATCCACAACAAATAAACGAAATTTAAAATACGATTAAGAACAAGACATATTCAATTAGAAACTAATATAACATTTATATACAATTCAAAACAATATACAAGCAGGATAATTGGTATATGTTATGTTGGCAAAATATGTTTGATGTTTTAGATTTCAGAATGTCTCTTCGTAATTGTTCATTCATTTACAGTCTTTTTAAGTTTGTATTGATATTAATAATTGTCGATATTAAGTGTCATTTTAGAAGGAGTTTTTAAGGAGTGATATACCTTTGACTGTAATGTTTTTAAGGTTGTTCACACATTGATGTTTACTTAATAGGTAGCGAATATAATTTACTTTAGATAAGCAATGTTTGAGAATCGATGTCCACAGAGTTGATTGAGTTTTTTTGATCGTGAGTGAGTCAGCGATGATGTTTCTTTGCGCGGTAAAATCGTGATTTCCAGTGACGTGGAGTATGTTGGCAATTTCTCTGTGGGTGTTTGTTACTGACTGCCTGGGGCGGTCAGCGTTTATTTTTATAAGTCCTGAAAGTCCGATGTTGGCTCACTTGAGTTTTGGCACAATTTCGTTTAGCACGTGAACTTTCAGTGATGGACCAATGAGATTGGTTGATTCGTCTAGTACAGTTTTAATTGGTTGGAGTTTTCCGTACGTAGGCGTAAGATATAGACTGTTCTGTTTCTAGGGTTGATAGGTAAGTAAAAGGACGAGTATACAACATCTTGGCACTTGGTAGCAAGGAATGAGAAGAACTACTCCAAAAGTTCACACGTTT
>OZ010612.1:54912139-54954639 GCA_963932145.1 Acanthosepion lycidas
TTCGACCGTTGTACGTTCCGGCCTTCTTCGGTTGGAATGTTGAACTGAACCCTTTATTTCGCTCACTGGGGTATAATGTTATAGTTTGATGGATGTCAGTTATCAGTTATCTCCTGTTAATTTCCCTCTGTTCTCTGCCTTAACCGAGTATTGAACTCACACTCTTTAGGTCCTGTCACTGGGTCTAACCAACGCCTTTATCCACTGTGCCATGTGTCCTCAACTGATATAACTGATAACTGACATCCATCAAACATGGCACGTGGAACTAGAAGAGTCTACCCCAGTGAGCGAAATAAAGGGTTCAGTTCGACATTCCAACCAGCTGAAGAAGGTCGGAGCGTACAACGGCTGAAACGTTGTAATAAATATAGCGACAAAGATGAGGACAATAGTCCGAATAATGTAAATAATGTACATAATACCTCATCTTTGAAATATAGACAGACTCTAAGTTGTATCTATAAAAAAGATTTTGCTATCTGTAGTGAAGAATGTGTGCACACATACGTATGTATCTATTTTTTTTACATATTGTTAAATATTTGTACTCGTGTATGTGTAGTAATGTGTATATAAGTGTATATAAGATATTTATATATATTTGTATGTTTATGAGTTTTTTTTTTATATAATAGATAGTGTTATTTTTAAGTGTTACGTTTTGCTTGGACATTTGAATTATTTTCTTATTTGTGTATGCGCATATATTTATTTTTCTATCCATTTCTATATTTTTTCCTTATGTTGTTCATTGATGAATATTTGTTTTCTATTCTATGCATATTAAATTTTATCTATTCAAATATTTTTATCTATATATCTTTACCCGTATAAGTTATGTTTTAATAGTATGTTTGAATTCGTTTACTAACACTTTCAAATTTGAATATTTCTTTGTGTGTATATGTGCGTGTCTTTATCAATGCAAGTGTGTATAATCGCTTATATGTACCTTTTATTGTATGTATATGTTGTCGTTTTTTTAAGGGCCATAGACACCTATTTCCTGTTTCATCTTTTTTCGTGTGTTTATATATCTAAATATGTCTACGTGTTTGTGTATTTTAATCAGTGTCTGTATGTATTGCCTTTTGAAAGATTTCACACTCCCCTGCGCATATCATTACTTTAAATGTATCTAAGTTGTAACGAAGCTCAGAGCAACATTCGATTTTAACGTTTATTCTTACTTAATTTTTGGCCTTTCAATAAAAACAAAATACATATCAAAACGTTTTTTTTTCCTCAGTTTCTTCTTTAAATAATTTTATAATTTTTTAAACTTAATACAGATTAAATAGGTACCTCCACGAAATATAAACAAAAAGAGAATAACTTGACGAAAACACAATTTTATCGTCTAAACTTCATATTATTATTAAAGAAGAAAAATCAAAATATTTTTGGGGTATTTTTTTTACATTTTTTAATCGTTCCTAGCACCTCCAAAATTTTCGTTAAAAATCTTGTTTTTTTTTTGTCAAAAAAAAAAAAGACACATAATCAATCATTTCCAATCATTTTTTTCCATTTTATAAAAAAAAGATGAAATTCTCACGTTGATATTCTTTTAAAAATCAATTATCATTTTTTCAAAACTTATTTTAATAGAATCAGAAATTATAATGCTTATTTAAAATATTTTGAACCAAGCTTAACTTAGCTTCTGCGCGGAAAAAATGTAATTTGAAAATAAAACAAAGCAAGTCATAACCTTTCACGTCACTTGACATTGAGGAAAGATATTTTCATGAGGTTTACATAATTTACGGGATGATAATTCTTTCTACGGATGGAAGGAAGTGAAATTATTTAGATTAAAGTGAACAAATTATTTACCTCGTTACTTTTAAGGAAAACTTTCAGCGCTCTAATTTTTTAATTTTTTTTTTTTTTTGTACTTAGCTTTCATCTTTACGTTTACGATGCTTTATGGAAAATATATTTAAAAAAATTAAAAAATAAGACTGTTAAAAGTGAGATTAAATTTCAACAGAAAGGTATCTAATTAATTTATAGGTACCTTTCTTATGAAATTTTATCAGAAGTGTACATAAAATACTTTAAGTTTATGTACATTTATTACATTTTACTGTGTTATTTGTATTTCCATTCATTTTATTATTAATTTTGATATTTCATTTATGGAAAAATGTCATAACTGAAATTAATATAAAAAAATAAGATGATATAAATTAAAGTTTAGCAATAGTCAAATTTCATAAGATGATACTGATACTTATAGGTAACCTTCTCAGTTGAAATTGAAAAATCAAATTAACTTATCCATACGTGTTTCGCAAAAGTAAAGGCCTTAATAGCGGAGAACAATGATTCACGCAAATTGTATTCTGCTTGGTCTTCCGTGCTTTATAATTACCGCCCGATTATAAACACAAAATTACATTTCTTAATAAGTGCGGATCTTCAGATTGGTCCAAATGATACAATTTTTAAAGTGCTAGACAATGATCTATCTCACAAAGACACTTAAAAAAACGATGTGGCTTTTAACTAATTTTATAATATTTTTTAAAAACTTAATGTAAAAATGTATTATAATTAAAGAAATAACAAATATTTGTATTAAAATTTCAATTTTCATTGAAATTTTTTTTTTTACTTTCCGAAATGATTGTCCATATTAAAATAAACAACTAAAAGCAAATAAAAGCATTTGAAATTAAATAGTATCTTTGTTTTATTGAGTTTTGTATGTTACAATTCAGAGCTGATTTTTAGGTACTACGGATCCAATTAAAAAAAAAATGATTTGCATCCTACAAAGCTTTTAACTATTGTAATCACTAAAATTGATGCGATCGAATGTCTAGAGTTTTTCATAAAATTAGTTATGGGGGTGTTAATAAATATATAAAAAAATATTTCTGCCATGACTTTAATAAAAAAAAAAACATATTTGTAATAATTTCGATCATCTGTGAATAGTTTCTAAAAGTTTCATTAACATCTGACAATAATTTTTAATTTTGCAAGATTTTCCAAATTAATGTGTGTAATACAAAAAAACGTGCTAAAAATTGTCTGTTATTAGATTGGTGCAAAAATAATTTCGTTTTCTCACATAGTAACATATGTTAGAAAACGAAATTATTTTTGCACCAACCTAATATTTACTAGTTCCGATTGGTACAAGGAGAAACAAGGTTTTTTTTAATCAAAATTCGCGATTTCGCGGAGGTACCTAAGATTAAATTTGAAATTGTTAATGTTGAATATTGAATTTTATATTAAAATTGAATATTAATTAGGTAGAATGAATTCTATTTTAGTCTAACCCTAATATTAAAGCATTAACTAATTATTATAACGAAGGTTCGTTGTTAATTTTTTTTTTATTCTCATTTACTTGTATTTTGATTGGTCATTCCAGCTTAGGTAACAGCGTTTCCCTTTGCGAGGTATATTTGATTGATTTGAACCTTTGAAAACCCTTTATTCTACATTCAACACCATCAATTGATAAAACACCAGAAGTGCTGAAACAAAATGGCTATTTTTGTAGTGATTTTATAACATATTTATGTTATAATTTTGGAATAAATAATTATATATATATATATATATATATATATATATATATATATAAAAGTGAACATAGAAGTCAAATCTTAGAGGCGACAGTCTGTTTCATGCTACATGTAATCGTCAGGCCTGACGATTGCTTCTAACATTAAACATACTGTCACCTCTAAGTGTGGATTCTATGTTCACTTTTATATTTACACAGGCTCTATCGCTGATATTGCGCACTTTATCCCATAAATATAGCACATCTTAAGACTATTTTTCTTCATGTATATATATATATATATAAACATAAATATTATGTAAGACTATATGAACGTATTACTGGCTCTTTTAATGGATCTGATCATAATATTTACTTAAACATGCAGTTTTATTTGAAAAAGAAAAAAAAATTAAATACTGGATAAATGTATTGAATAGACACTATTTTCTGAGACATCTACGCTAAATTTGGCATCATGATCATACGTTTTGTATTTACAGACAAATTTACTGCGCTCACAATATTTCCCCAGAGACGAAACGTTGCACGTCTGTAGCTACTCCATTGCTATTCAAATGGAAAGTGTTCATACAAGCTACATTACTTAGTTTTCTGAGTTCTAAAGATCACTACTAAAAGTACGCATATTGTAGCGAATCGCCTTCATTGCCTTTCTATTACATTGCTGACCGGTAAGTTCCACTCCAGCAGTACTTTCCCAAGAACGGCTGCTTTGTGGAAACGACACCCAGAGGATTCTTCCCCAATCGATACAATCTTAACCTTCATCTTCAAGTATAGGGCTAATCGGTATCTTACCCTGTTATCTGTATAAACTAACCCTTAACGTAGCACTCTACCTCGGCCATGGTACAGATCCAACATTACTGTAATATTCATTTGGTGCATAATTATCAGCCGTTTTTAAACTTTATTTATTATGAAAAAAGAAACATACCAATTCAACAATAACATTTTTAAATGTCTATTCCGGAGAATATGATAATCGACACATATTTTTATAACCTGAAAATAAAACAACTCGCCTACAAAACGCATAATAATTATGCACCAACCCAATACACACACACACACACACACACACATATATATATATATATATATATATATATATATATATATATATATAGTTAAACCTAGAGAGCCAGTCAAACCTACCAAGGATCAACCTCAGCGGATCCGCTTAGGTGAAACCTTGGTAGGTCTGTCTGGCTCTCTAGGTTTAACTAGGTCTGGTCTACTCATTGTATTCAGGACTTTCTTTACTTCTTTTGCGTACTAGCATTGGGTTATTTTCCTTTGGGCCTTGCAATTGCATGCTGGACGATTATATTCGGTTAACATACATGTTTTTGGTTCTTTGTTTTTTGGCACCATTTTTTCCCTTTGGTATTGGCTTGTTTATTTGCAAATCAAGACACCGAAGGTTTTCCGAGGGAGTATAGTTTCTTATACTTAAAAGATTTCTATTAATAAAACATACATACATACATACATACACACACACACACACACACACACATATATATATATATATATATATATATATATATATATATATATATATATATATATATATATATATATTTATAATATGTCTCGGAAAGGAATATATTTGTTCGAAGTAGCAAGGTGGTTGTTGACTACTGTAACCGAGTAGGAGAATCTAGCAGGTAACCGTATTGGACCGGTCCTCGTCGTACTGGTAGGGAATAGGCGAAGTCAATACGCGTCTTCCCTGTACTTCCACATCAGTTTGTATTTATGGCTGACTATCATATACTATCATATTACTGTGTTGAGGAACCGAGGTGTATGCATATTAATTACATCAATATATATATGAAGAAATTTATTTTTCAGCTAAATTATATTTATGGGATGGAGTGCTCAATATCAGAAATAGGCCGTATGTAGATATAAAAGAAGATTGTAGACAACAGTTAGAGTCAACAGACTGTTTCACGCCAAACGCAATCGTCAGCCCCACTATATATATATATATATATCTATATATATATATATATATATATATATATATATATATATATGTGTGTGTGTGTGTGTGTGTGTGTGTGTGTGTACATATATAAAGATGGAAAGAGATGGAATGTACTTGGGAAAGAAAAGTGATTCCTAACTTACAGTGCATTTCTTGCCTTATTTAATTGTAATAAACGGAAAAAATATCATTGAATATGAAAGGACTGTCTTAAAAAAAATTATATTGGTACATACATACATACATATATATATATATATATATATATATATATATATATATATATATATATATATGCGTGTGTGTGTGTATGTTTGTGTGTGCTTATTTTTATGGCACCATATGTATGTATGTATGTATATATATATATATATATATATATATATATATATATATATTAATAAAAAGAAAGAACAGTAAGATATATAATCCAGTGTTCTTATAGATATTTTTATTTTTACAAATAGTGCTCAATGTAAATCTACAGAACATTAATATTATAAGTTAACAGACTTAAAATATGGTTTTTCGCTACACAGTTCCAACCATGTTTAAAAAATGAATCTAAAAGCCCCGAATTTAATTTTGTACTTGACTTAAGGACATTAGTTCCATTTCATCCTCAAGCGAATTTGAGAATGAAATGGATCTAATGTCTTTAATTTAAGTACAAAATTAAATTCGGGGCTTTTTGCTTCCATTTTTGAAACATGGTTGGAACTGTGTAGCGAAAAACCATACATACGGTCTATACATATTTCGTCGTAGTGTTTGCCTATCTATGGGAAAATTGCACTCTGAAGATGACAATATGGAATTCTCGAAAGTACTTGGCATGTGTCTTCCATCTGAGAACTCGAATGTAAGGATCTTATCATTCGAGGAATTGATAGTATGGTTATGTCTCATTAAGTTGCGTTAGCGAAGTGATTTAGTCATTAATCATATTACATTGCTATTTAATTCTTTGTATAAATCTTTTCTTTATGATATAAAATATGACCTGCCCACTAATATATATATATATATATATATATATATATATATGTGTGTGTGTATGTATATTTTAGATATTCTGAGCAGATTTCTTAACCCCCAAAATGTAGGGCTTTACAGGGATGATGGTCTCATTGTTATACCTAACTCTAATGGACCTCTTACATCCCAACTCCAGAAGAAAATAATTAAGGCTTTCAAATATATAGGTTTTAAAATAGAAATATCATCTAACCTGAAAATAGTAAATTTTCTAGACGTAACATTTGATCTTGAAAATAACACTTATAAACCTTTCCAAAAAGAGAACCAATCGCCCATATACATAAATATCGACTCAAACCACCCTATAGCAATTATGAGTCAGATCCCTAACACTGTAAATACTAGAATAAATAAACTATCCTCTAGTAAAAGCATCTTTGATCAAAATAAATCAACATACAATCAAGCCCTATTAAAAAGCAAATTCAAACAAACACTCACTTATATAGATAAATCTACTAGCGACACGTCTTCTAAATCTAGAAATAGAAATAGGAAAATTATATGGTTCAACCCACCCTTCTGTAAGCTGTCGAACATTAATATAGGAAAATATTTTCTTAAACTTATAGATAAACATTTTAAAAAAGATAAGATATTAAAAAAGTTGTTCAATAGAATGAATTTAAAAATTAGTTATTCCTGCATGAACAACATGGAAAAAATTATTAGCTCCCATAATAGTAAAATTTTAAATGAATTTTATAATCAACTTCAAAAAGATCCTAATACAAGCCCAAAGACCAAATCTACCTGTAACTGCAGGGAAGGATCTGTCTGTCCAGTCGAAGGAGTATGTTTGTCCAAAAACATAGTATACGAAGCTACGATTTTCCCCAAAGAAAATACTGAACATAAGAAGATCTACATAGGTATTTCTGCAGGAATTTGGAAACAACGATTTTACAACCATCGCCAATCCTTTTATAATGAATGAAAAAAACACCAAACTGCACTTTCAAAGCACTATTGGGAGTTATTGGAAAACAAATTAACCCCACAAATAGAATGGAAAATCGTCTCAAGAGCCAAAACTCCGATTAATTTTAGAGACCGATGCAATTTGTGCATTATGGAAAAAATACTAATTATAAAACATAAGGATCCAGACATACTATTGAACAGACATAATGAGTTGATTTGTAAATGTAGCCATAAAAATCACCTCATTTTAACAAAGTATGTGTAGATATATAAATAGAAAATATAAATTGTTTTAAATGAATATATGAAAATACTGACACTGTGCTCTTTGATAAATGTGTTGTGGAACTTAATTTTTTTTTTTTTTATGTGAACTTATTTAGATATATATATATGAACATTATAGATAAGGGTAACTATGTATTTATATTGTGGACACATATGTATGGTAGTATGGATATATATGTATAAATGGATATAAACGTGTGTGAGTATAAATATACTAATATGAAGCATGTTTGAATACTGTATTTTTTTTTTTTAACGTGTATGCTGCATGGGTGTGGATGTATATGTATAAATGTTTTTTATGTTTGTTTTGTATGTATATGTATATTATATGTGTATGTACGAGTATATGTGTGTGTACATGTATTAAACATGTGTGTTTTTATGGATTAAACTACTTGTAATCTATATATGTATATAGACGTAATTACCATAGAATTTATATTTGGTAAATGTACATATGTATATGTATATGTATATATATATATATGTATATATGTATATATGTATTCTTTTTATATTTTGTTTTGTATGTAGGGTTTTGTGCTTATATATGAATGTATATCTATTTAAGGGTGTGTATGTGTATATGAGTATGTCTCTATATATATATACGGATGATTAAATGGTTAGATTAATTTTTTGATATATAGATTTGTATATGGATATATGAATTGTATATGTATGTATATGTGTATATATATATATGTGGATGTATATATGTGTGTGTGTATGTATATATGTATATATATATGTATATGTGTGTGTGTGTGCATGTATATATGTGCGTACGTGCATGAATTGATTTTAAATGAAATATTGGGTCTTTCAAATGACATTTTAAATTTATTTTCTTAATTTGTAATGTCCTTCTTTTGTAATATTCTATAGTTTAAATTTTGTTTTCTTCTGAAGGGAGTTTCATTTCTAAATTGATAATTTAAATTTAAATATACCATTCTTTGACTATTAATAATAGTAATAATATTAGCTAAATTCCTTTAAAATGAAACACTTCCGAAATCACACTGATAAAATTAAATTTTAACTGTGAAATCTATATATATTTTGAAATATAGATAAAGATTGTAAAATGTATATATAGTTTATGTACGAGGATAAATTAATTTTTGTGTAAATTATCTCAAGTGTTTCTAAGTTTTTTTTTTTTTTTTTTTCTTTTTGACTTGTTAATGATCGATGTAGGGATTCACATGAATACATTTGTGAGACATATATGAATAAATTAAAATTAATATTACCCTCAAATTCTATTAAATAATGAAACCTAATCTTTAATTTAGTTTACCAATATAATAAATAAATTACATTCATAAATTAATTTTAAATATTAAAATAGATGTTATTGTTATTTTTTTTTTTTTTATATTGTGGAAATACAATTAGTCGGGTGAATAAACTATTAAGATTTTAAATACTTCTTTATGTCCTAGATAAATATGTTTATTACAATAATAGTTATATTTAGTCCTGAAACTATTTACTTAAAAAATTAAACATTTAAGTTAATAACAAAATTTTTTTCAGACATCGAATTTTCTATCAAACATTGTAAACTATCTTTTACATAATTTTGTTAAAACAAAATTATAACAACTCCATCTCTCTTTCCCCCTCCCCCTATCTCTCTCTTTACCATAAGACTCACTTGTATACATTTTCTACAATTCATTTCCGTTTTATTAACCATCTAAAGAGGTCAAGTTTCTGTCACTCCTCCTACTCCAATATAAAACATACTTAAGAGAGATATAAAATTAACCCCTCCCTATACTTTATATTGTCTGTTTAACTACCACTCTCAACCCCCTCTATTAAATTACAAAAATTGCACTAGCCACCAATTTCTAATCCCATTTTTTTCTCAATTCGTTGTTGGAAGATTTACCTGATGATCCTGAATCCTTAAAAAAGGATTTAGGTGAAATAAATTATCGTAATGGTACATTAAAGTGGTTTGTTTTTCATTATATATATATATATATATATATATATATATATATATATATATATATATATATATATATATATATATATATATATATATATATATAGTCTAGGGCTAGTCGTTATATTCTCCTACATATCGTCATAAACTGTGCCTCTTAAGCTTTAACACTCTACCTCGAGTGACCCATGGGCTTAATACAGGGTGAACATTATATTTGTAAATATAGTTGGAACGAAATCCTACAGTAAAAATCCAAATTTGTATTTACTTTGTATTATATACATTTTTTGGCGAATAATCTATATGTTAATTGGACGTTTTATTAGACAAAGACGTTGTGTCTGCCGGGACCGGCGAGTAGTACCCACCTGCAACGACCGAGGAGGGGAATGTTATTTAGTGAACTCTATTTCATCAATATTTGATTCTATTTTTTCTACCAGCATTTATATACGTTAACAATTAAACGAAGCATAGCTATTAAACGATGAAAAATTTTCGCGGATATTGAAATAATTCCGAGGTCTTTTTTTTTTTCATCCAAATCTGTGAATATGTTTTGGTCAAGTCTCGAAAAAAATATAAAATTCACTATTTTATTCTATATTCGCAATTTTTTTTTTTGTTAAATCCTTCAAATTTTTTAACAAGAAAAATCTCTAGAGGATCTTAATAACTGCCGCAAAACATTGTTGATTTATTTAAGATGGAATGATTATTATGATATTATTAGATATATGAAATTCTCTAACTAGGATCAAGATATCGGCACTTGGCCGATTAGTTAGAAGGTTCGCATTCTGACTATGAGAGCCGGGTTCGAATCTCACACATGGTCTATTTGTCAGGAAGGTGACATTCTGATGTTATCGGACTGAAAGTGCCTGGAAACTTGTGAAGGAAATTTTGGTAGGCCGTCGATAGCTCTGCTAGCACGGTCACAAGTCATCGTGGCCAGAGCTGTATAACACGGTCTATTTTCAGCCTTTTTTTGCATGTAGATGATGCTATTATATTAGTGTTGTCAACAAGTATGTTACGAATAGTGTCTGGTAGGTCTCCATGAATATTTAGTTGAGACCGAATTGAGCTATGGTCAGAAAGATGTAGTGTGAGTCTGCATGTCAAACATGTTGTAGTGTGGACTATATAATTATTTACAAATTTTAATTGATCAGGAATACAATTCTTTAATGAGCATTTAAATTCGTAAATAATATTTGCCCTTTTTAATTTGGTTCTAGGGGGTTAATTATTATATTATAAATATTTTGTAATAAATAATTAATCTAATTTTTTTTGCTATTGTCAACTGGTGTTATGCATTTTTTTCATAATGTTCTTAATTCTACATCCATCCTGTTTATAATTAATAATAACACTGGGCACCACTCGCGCTCGGATAAAAAGAACATTCGGACAGTTTTTATATAATTTAACGTCCGAAAAGAAAAATTTAAATATATATATATATATATATATATATATATATATATATATATATATATATATATATATATATATATATATATAGGGGTTGTACAAAATAATTGGAACACTTGTTAAATTCATAGAAAATTTAATTTGGAGTTGTCCTCCTTTAGCCTCACATATAGCTTTAATTCGTCTAGGAATGTAAACATACAGCTTCCTGACTTCATCCAGAGGAATCTTCAGTCATTCTTCCATTGAAACCTTCTCCCGCTCTTTACGGCACGATGGTGGAGGATAGCGGCTCGAAATTTGTCGCTACAAAATGCACCACAAATAATATTGATATTTGGAGATTGGGGAGGCAATTCTATGCGTTCTAGCTCACTTTCATGCTCTTCATACCAATTCTTAACCACTTGAGCGGTATGTGTTGGAGCATTATCGTCTTGGAAGGTGCAGTCACCATCAGGGAATAAAATCTTGGCCATTGGATGAACATGATCTCCCAAAATGTTCAGGTAATCTTTGCTGTTGATTCTAACATGCAGGGCAACTATTGGACTGAGACATTTCCATGTTATGGCGGCCCAAACTATCACTGATCCACCTCCATGCTTCACTGGTGGAAGAAGGCAAATTGGGAAAAGAGAAAAAAACGGACTTATTTGTGAATATGACTTGCTTCCATTGGTCTGCAGACCAGGTATTGTGATCTCTGCACCACTTCAACCTCTTTTGAATGTTCCGAGTGGAGAGAAGAGGTTTCCTCACAGCGGCTCTTCCATGATATGCAGACTTATGAAGCTTACGTTGAACAGTTTTAGTAGAAACTGACCTATTCAGATGGCCGCATCTGTCGGATGATTTTTTGCCATATTGTGTTTCAATGCACGTCATTCCCTGTCAGTATGTTTACAAGTCCGGCCCGAATGGCTACCGTTGCTAGAGATCTTGCTCTGTTACTTGAATTGCATCAGTGTTATTGATATGGTAGCTCTTGAAAAGCAAACAGTTCAGCCACCTTAGTGATCGAGGCTCCTGCCATGCGAGCCCCAACAAATTGCTCTTTTTCGAACTCGGTGAGGTCACGCATTTAGCTTAAATTTTACTAAATTCTAAAAATAAATAAGACAAAGAGAGTAAATTAGATAAATAAACGTATTTACAATAGATATAACCTGCAATTACGAAGTTTTCGTTAAAGTTCTTAATATAATATGTCTTTCAAATATAGGAGTTGATTTTGCAATTGTTCCAATTATTTTGTCCAACTCCTATATATATATATATATATATATATATATATATATATATATTCAATTTTTCAAGTAAACTTGTTTAGATACATTGGATATTGTTTTAATTGTACATAATAAGATTACAATAAAATTTGTATTTTATATGAATACTAACTACTAAAAATTGAGTCCTGCGTATGACGATGAACTACATCTGGCAGCAAGGCTTCTGATCGGGAGTTGTTTTGGAGGAGCGTAGAACTACCCCTTATTTGATGTTTTTCCCAGTTCCCCGATGCTGTTAAACAAAACAGTGAGTCAGTTATGAAAATTAATATGTCGTAGAGAGGGTATCATAGATTCGGAGGGATTTAGATACTTGCAAAGGCCTTGTTCTCTAAAAAAAAAAGTTACATAAAGTAAATATAAATGTGATTTCGCGTAGCTGTTCGCAAAAAAAAAATAAAATAAAATAAAAGTCTTGCGATATGAGATAAAAGAATTACCATGCCTTTTCGCTGTCGGCGAGGCTTTCATCTCTAGCTGTCTCTCTTTTTTGCCGGAAGTAGCGACGAATCGCCTCCAAGTGAAACTCTCTGTGTCGTCTGTGTTTCAATTGGCAGGTCGTCTCTCTTTTATGGGTTTCAGTGAGATCAACTGAAAGGTCTTTCAAAGTCTTCCAAGCTTCAGGCCGATTGGTTGTAAAAATATATTTGAGGTCATATAGTATGTTCAAAATGGCGACAACGTTCAGAGTTTATCAGAAGATCAAACTTCTTATCTTTTTGGCTGCTTCTCTATATCCTGATATTTTCGGCACGATTTCTATTTCAATCTCAAACAGCTTTAATCAGTTGTATAATACCTCTTCTTTTGTCTTTGTAAAATGTTATTTTAAATATTATTTTATCTCCCTCCTCCAAAAAAAAAAAAAAAAAAAAAAAAAAAAAAAAAGAAAATTAAAAACAAGTCACATTAGCTGAGACTTAATTATTCAAAAGTTTTGCCTCCAGGCTCTCTTGAAAAGATTTTAAAGTTTAGATTAACGTCGCTTTCGTTGTTCTTTTGTTGATTGTTTTCATCAAATTTTTTTCTATTATTGAATGTTTTTTCCTTATTTCCCTTAATAGTCAGTCTTTCCGATATAGACACTTGAAATTATAATGTTTTAGTAAGGCAAATAGAAAATATCATTTACTTAAAGAAAAGTAAATTAAAAATAAATGAATAAACCGATAATATACTTACTTAATAGTCAGAGACAAGGTCACAGGTCTTGGGAAAGCAGTGATAATCACACTTGCTATACGTAGCGAATGATTTTGGTCGGATTAATTCTCTAACGTTCGAACAACAGCGGAACATACAGTAACCGATGTTTTGGCATATAAACCCTTTATATTAGATCATTACCAAAAGTTTCTACCCGACTAGAAAATGAATAAAATATTCCAAACTCACAAAAAAAAAAAAAAAAAAAAAAATATTAGTCTGTAGCCTAGAAGCCAACCTTCGGGCGGGCTGTAGCCTACCTCCTGAGAAGCATCTAGTGATAATGAAATTATTTGAACTTTGTTCGGCATAATCTTTCTTCGTATACGCAACCAATCTCCGTAGTTTAGTTACATTTATTTTGCACGTAATTTTCATTTTCTTTTTATAAAGTCATTCTTAAAAGACATTACGAATCTCGAATTATGTAATATTTCGAATACGTCATTGTACGCGCGCTAGAAATGCAATGAAAATACATATGACAAACCCACCATGCACCACTTACGTTTTAATTACGTTGTAATTAGACGAAGTCAATTTTAATTGCGATGAAAAGCAAAGGTAAAGTTTTTGGATTGGTTGTTAAACTTTTCACTCAGTTCAATATTTAAGTTTAACTAAAAATGAGTTATTTATTAAATTTTTAATCACGTGTAACTACACTACTCAAGGTTGTTTATGATTCGCCAAGTTTGAAAACCGGTACGAGGGACAGACACACATACACTGCGATTTATTTATATAGAAGTACATAGTCTATACTGTTTTTAAGAACTTTCTCCCATCGACTGACCTTACCGAATCAAATATTTTTGTCATTTAAATTGTAGATTTAATTAAGATTAATTTGTAAATGTAGTAAAAGTATAAATTGTTACATTGTAGAGGCCAGAAGAAATTAAAATGAATCAAGGAAGGAGAATACAGTGGATGCTGGTTGGTTTCTTATTTCACCTCTACAAGCTTCTGAAAGCCCTGTTTAGCAACATGCAATCTTGTTTTGTCGTAGTGGAAAACCCCACCTTTTCTCAAATGGCGTTTTTTTTTTTTAACCCACTTCTCTTGAAATGACGGAGACAAGTGAGATATCAATTTACCTATCTTAGCAATTTCTTCTGTCGAAATGTTCAGTTTACATTTCAGGATGGCAAGTAGAGCGTCTTCACGACACATAATTCTTTCTGAAAGTAATAGAGTACAACATAGTAAAAGTACGTCTATCCATCCACCATCTTTAAATCCTTTCACTTGTGGACAAAACATCAAACATTCAACAAAAACTGCTTCGCAATTGAACGATGGACACTTTTTATCCGGAACACACCAGAAATCGGCAACAAAAATAAATAAATAAAACGTGGAAATTCGAAACCGCTTTCTTGTAAACATCTGCGAGAACATTTTTGTCTTCGATCAACATGGCTGATGATTACCCCAAGGAAAGCTATTCATTGCTCCTCCTGCTTAAAGAGTTCCGCTGACATGAAATAGGATTATTAGGTCAGCGGCTGGGAAAGTTATCAGTATGTCGCGTTAGACAATTTCTCTTATCAGAATCTATTTTACACTTTTTATAAGCCTACCATTTAACCTTTCCTTTTGAATCTTGCCTGGTGCTTCCAATATGTATTCACAGATTCTTGATAAAATTCAAAGATAGATCTGCAAAATTATCGGTCCTGATCTGGTTCATCGGCTCCAATCTCTCACTCACAGCTGTAAAGTAGCCTCCCTGTTTCTTCTTCTTCTTCTTCTTCTTCTTTGTTAGTTGTGCGTTGAGTGCCAGGTCACAACAATGGTGGAACAAAAAAAAAATGTGAGTTGAGTTAAAAGGAAATAACTCAGACACCCGAAAGAGACATGACACATAAAACTAGAACAATCTAAGACAATCGGCAACGCCAAGGGTCCTCTGGTGCCAGCCACCCGCGTTCCAGCAGTGGGCCTCTAGCGGTGCGACAGCGGTGCGACAGCGGTAGGACTACCGAGACGAACACGCCGGCGGTCCGACTGCAGGTCACCATCATTTACCATTGTGGCATCCTTCCCTATGTTGGGTATTTTTGTGGAAATTCGAAACCGCTCTCTTCTAAACTTTTTTTTTTTGTCTTAGATCACCGTGGCTGATTATAGACCCAAGAACAGCTATTCATTTGGCCTTCCGGCTTAAAGAGTTCAGTTGGCATGAAATGGAAGGATTTGGTCAGCGTCTGGGAAAGTTATCACTCTGTCGCACTAGACAATTCATCTTGCCAGAATCTATTTTACACATTTATAAAACTACCATTCGCTCGTGGTGGAAAATGACACCCATTCGATTTACCAAATCGGCCGTTATTCTTAAACCCGTATTTCTTCAAATGTCGAAGATGCAGTTTAGATATCAATTTTCAAACTGTTAGCAATCTCTACCACCGAAGTTTTTTCCCCTTCACAATGCAATGGACAAGCAGAGCGTCTTCACCAAAGTAGGAATGCCACCCGAGGAGTAGCTAAAATCACCCTGTCGAAATCAGCCAAACGCTATTTTTTGACCTCCCGAAGATTTGGAACTACGATACATATAAAACTTCTGAACGTTTGTTTCATCGCAGTTCCGACATTTACTCCTTTTCTGAAGGTCTTTCTGCATAAAAAACTGAAGTGCAACTATGCATCCACTATCTTTAAAGATTTTCACTTGTGTACAAATGGTAAGATATATACAGAAATAAGCCATAAAACAAACGCCACTATCAAGCTACAGACATTTTTTCCAAAAATGAAATTCAGTATCTGTAAATATTTCTGAGGTGAGGTATTGTAATTATTTACACTATTTACATTGTTCGGACTGTTGTCCTCATATTCGTGGACATATTAACGACGTTTAGACCATTGTACGCTCCGGCGTTCTTCTATATCTGTCTATATTTCTGAGATGATGTATTGTAAGTATTTACACTATTTACATTGCTCAGACTGTTGTCCTCAACTTTATTGTCATATTCACGAAGTTTAGACCGTTGTACGCTACGGCCTTCTTCTATATCTGTCTATATTTCTGAGATGAGGTATTTTAATTATTTACATTATTTACATTGTTTGGAATGTTGTCCTTATCTTCGTTGCCATATTCACGACGTTTAGACCGTGGTACTCTCCGGCCTTCTTCTATATCTGTCTATATTTCTGAGATGAGGTATTTTAATTATTTACATTATTTACATTGTTTGAAATGTTGTCCTTATCTTCGTTGCCATATTCACGACGTTTAGACCGTTGTACTCTCCGGCCTTCTTCTATATCTGTCTATATTTCTGAGATGAGGTATTTTAATTATTTACATTGTTTACATTGTTTGGAATGTTGTACTCATCTTCGTTGCCATATTCATGACGTTTAGACCGTTGTACTCTCCGGCATTCTTCTATATCTGTCTATATTTCTGAGATGAGGTATTTTTATTATTTACATTATTTACATTGTTTGGAATGTTGCCCTTATCTTCGTTGCCATATTCACGACGTTTAGACCGTTGTACTCTCCGGCCTTCTTCTATATCTGTCTATATTTCTGAGACGAGGTATTGTAATTATTTACACTATTTACATCGTTTAAATTTAAATAGTGTAAATAATGAAATTCAGGTTCAAGCTTTTGCTGTGATCTAATATTTAAAAATAAATGCCGGAAAATTCCCCGTCCGTCATACAGTTGTCTATAATAAATTTTTAGACACTCTCAATTAGAGGCAATAACGTGTTGGTTTCAAGCTATTCTTATCCATGAACAATAGTTGACATATATCCTTCAATGAAAGTTCGTGGAAGTAAAGAAATTATTGAATTTCAACGAGGGCAGATAATAGGATGGCATCAGTGTTGCAAGTCAAATAGAATAATTGCTAGGTTTTTACCAACGTTCAGGAAGACCAAGCATGGTGTCTGCGTGAACAAAAATGGCGCTGAAGAAGGAAGTCATCAGAAACCGTCGTCAGAGCGTCAAAGATGCCATCAACAGCATGGAAATGTCGCCATATGCGGTGAAAAAGACTCTGAAAGAGCTAGGCTATCAAAGAAGAGTTGCAAGAAAGAAGCCCTTGTTTTCAGAGGTTAACAGGAGAGTAGTATGGACTAGGCGAATTTATTTGAAAGCGAAGATTATGAAATTTGGCTGTCTGTAATTGCATCAGATGAAAGTAAATTCGTCTAATAGACAGGTTTATGTTTGGAAAAATCAGAATGAAACTTGGAACAGTGAATGACTGCTGGCGACCGTGAATCATGGAGGGATTTGAGCAATGGTGTGAGGCACTGTCTGGAGGGAAATCTGACCTGATTTTTGTTGAATGGTTCAAAATACTGTAAATATTAAGAACGGAATACTCCAACATTTTGAAACCAATAAAATTGACAAGAATGTCTACCTTTTTCAAGAAAATGTCATACCAACAAAGTAGCAAAGGCCTGGAAGGCATCGCAAGAAATCAAGTCATTGCAATGGATAGCCTAAAGTCCTGACATGAATCCAATGTAGTTCGTTTGGAAGGACCTTCACCGAAAACTTTGAGAGCGTGCAACCAAAATCATGTCAGTGGCAGCACTTAAAGAAACATTACTAAAGGAGTGTCAAAATATGGATTAGACGATTGTTGATAACTTGATAAAATCCATGAAAAATCGAATACAATCACTGAAACTAGAAAATGGAGGACCTACTCTATTCTAGTTCCAAATACTGTTTATTTATGTTGACTAGAGATTAGGTAGTTAAAGTTTGAAATTGGATGTACTTTTCTTAGGCGACTACATATGCGAATTTGGGGCCTCATCTAGACTAGTTTTATTCCCATCCCATAGAAATTTTAATTCAGCATCTTTATAACCTCTAAGCTTATGCCCGCATCACGTTGAGAATTCTGGTTCCCGTAGTCGTTACCTAGATGGGTGACGACTTGAAAATTCCAGGTGCTGTAAGCTTAGATGGTCAGGTTGTTAAATGCATAATGTCTTGGTATTATTAATCGGAGAGCTAAGTTTTTAATTCAAGTTGGGTTCGTTATATCCTTCTATGCCCAGATCCCCTTGGGAAATGTATGAATCCAACATTTCTCTTCCTAGCTGTCGCTAAAACTTTGTTATATCAAAGAAAATTCTTACAATCAAAAATTAAATATTTTCTGGCTTTAAATAACCTGCAAAGTGTTGATAAGCCTTAGAAAACAAATCAATCAATCAAGAAAAACTAACATGGAAAGCTAATCAGAATAACTACCATTAACATATTTATAGAAAAGGCACAGGGAAGCTACATTACGTCGGTAGGGAAGTGACGAGATGCCAAGTTAGGACCATGCATATTCTTCTATAAATTTTGTCAACAATCTTTAAATATGTATCAGAAACGCCAGGACAGATGTGGCAACAATATTCAATCTATCGATTATGGCTCGACCTATAAATTAGGTTTCTGCTTTAAATAACCCATACAGGTGTTGATATGCCGTTGAAGAGATAATGAGGAAAGGAGGGCCGTGCCATTTGATCCTCAGAGGATTTATTAAAAGGGACACTGCACACGAAAGAAGAAACCCAATTTCTTATTTTTCTTCTTCTTTCTCTTAAACAAGACTTCTTCTTCTTGCACTTCTTTATTTACTTCTTCTTCATCATCATCATCTCCATCTTACTTTCTTTTTCATCTTGTACTTCTTCATGTTATTCTTCCTGTTGTTCTTTTTATTATTATTGTTTTTGTCTTCATCTTCTTCTTCCTCTTCTTCTTCATCTTCTTCTTTTTTCATTTCGTTTTTTCTACTTGTTTCTCTTCTTTTTTGAGGCCTCGAACATATCTATTTAGGTTTTGGCTTTAAATAACCCACCGAGGTGTTGATATGCAATTGAACAATAAACATCCAACGAAGATCTATTATGTCACCATCATATCATTTACTTCTGAAATTTCCTCTTGCTTTCTTCTTCTTCTTCTTATTATTATTATTATTCTTTCTCTTCGCCTTCTTCCTCTTCTCCATTGCCTTGCTCTTCTTCTTCTTCTTCTTATTCTTCTTCTTCTTCCACTTCTTTTTTTCTTCTTGTTGCTCTTCTCTTTTTTGAGGTGTCACACATATACAGTTAGAAGCGATCTGTCAGATTAAAATAATATTATTAGTGAGATTATGAATATGTAAGTAGTCACTTCATCTTCAGTATTGCCTCTTGTGGCATAAATGTAACCGACATTTTTAGTTCATACATACATATAATTCCATCAATATGAAAATACATTTAGTCTGATGACGTCCTGTTTAATGGACGTCACATAAATTTTTCATTTTGTCATTCAGTTAACGAATAAATCGTGATATCATCTGCTATTGCTGAAGTGTCTTGATAATGTTTAGTAATGTAAGACTAGCATGATTTAAATCTTTCACGTTAATATGCATTTTCCTGAATATGCCCACCCTGTCGGCTGGGGCTCCAGAATACGCCGAAAGCACCCCTGCAGAGGTGTAAGATCCCCCAAACCAAATGAGGTGTCCTGGATAAGACGATAAACTAAATCCGCGTCCTGGGTAATACGAAAAACTACGTCTAACAGAAAGCCCTCTGGTCAGGAGGTTTTGAGAAGCGTGGAACCACCTCTTAATTGCGGGTGTTCCCAGATCCACCCTGACCCGTAGTGGTAGAACCTGGTCGGGTCCAAGCTATGGGCAAATATTTAACCACAAACTTTGGTCAAAATGTAATGAAAGTGTAAAAATAGGTTTTAATTACAGTAATACTCTTTTGTAAAAAAAAAAAAAAAAATTATCAGCAATATATTTTTGAAAAAAAATATTACCAGGGATATATATTTGAAGAAAAAATATTAACAGAAATAGATTTTCTGAAGGCTAAAATATTACCAGAAATAGATTTTTTGTAGAAAAAATATTACTAAAAATAGATTTTTGGTTAGAAAAAATATTATCAAAAATTGATTTTTTGAAGAAAAAAATATTACCAGGAAAAGATTTATTGAGGGAAGAAACATTATTAAGAAATTGATATTTTGAATAAAAAAAATTACCATCAATACATTTTTGAAAAAAATATTACCAGCAATATATCTTTGAAAAAAAAAAAAATTGCCAACAACATATTAGGTTGGTGCAAAAATAATATCATTTTCTCACATATATTACTTTTATATATGATTTTTGAATTAATTCATTGATATATATATATATAGCCATGTTATATATCATTTTGAAGCGCGTTTTTCGCTCTATCGAATCGTGTTATTCGTTACCGTTCTCAATCTCATCATTCATTTTTTTGCAGGCTTTTCGACAGTATGGACAAAATTCAAATTTTCTTGTTCCAGTTCAAACTAGGCTGACAAGCTGCCGAGACAGCTCGTGATATCAATGATGCGTTTGGCCCAGGAACCACTAACGAACGTGTGGCACAACGGTGGTTCAAGAAATTTCGCAATGGTGACGAGAGCCTCGAAGATGAAGACGGTCACGGCCGGCCGACTGCAGTTGATAACGAACATTTGAAAGCCTTAATTGAAGCCGATCCTCGCAAAACCACACGAGAAGTTGCTGTTGAACTCGAGGTCGACCGCTCAATAGTCGTTCGTCATTTAAAGCAAATAGGGAAGTCAAAAAAGTTGAATAAGTGAGTGAACGATAATAAAAAAAATAGTCAAAAAACGACATTATTTTTGCACCAACTTAATATTTTTGAACAAAAATATTAATAGAAATACATTTTTAAACAGAAATATTGCTATCAATAAAAATCTTATCGGCATTAAATAACCCATTGAGGTTGATATGCCGTAAAACAAAACAAACTATGTCAAACCTGAATATGGAGTTTCATTGATGACATTGCTTTATGTAGCTTTTCTTTGCATTAACCCTAACCCTAACCCTAACTCTGCCCAACATGTAAATTAGAAATTAGAGATACGAAAATCATATAAATACAACAATTTAAATATTGTGAGGAAAAAATATACTGCAACCTTTATATTCATTCGATCTTGCGACTTCATATTTCCATCTATTTAAGCATCGTCAAAATTCATTGAATTGTCAGACCAGCAACTCAGACAATGATGTAAAATTTCACCTGGAAGTGTTTTTTTTCGCCAGTAAATACATAAACTCTTTGATCAAGGAATAATGTATCGTTCATCAATATGCCAGAAGAGAGAAACCGTAATTTCTATCATTAATTGAATAAATAGCTTTGTGTTTAGAATGTCTGTCTTAATTTCTTTAAAAAAATCGAACGTAATGTTCGACCAACCCAATATGTACCGTATTTAACGGTATATAAGAAGCACAGGTGTATAAAACGCACCCCAGTCTCAGGAAGGCGAATCAAGAAAAATTAGTAATAAATAGAATTATTATTAGGTTCGTGCAAAAATAATGAAGTAATAATGTCGTTTTTTGACGTATTTTTAACGTCAAAAAACGACATTATTACGTGATTATTTTTGCACCAACCTAATACTAAATGGTATAGCCTATACTATATTTATGGCGTATTATTTTGGTTAAACAAGCAATAATTACAATTAAATGAAAAATAATAGGAAAAAAGAACACGATCCCCTAAAATCTATGATCTGTACAACCCGTGTCTTGTAATATATATATATATATATATATATATATATATATATATATATATATATATATATATATATATATATATGGGGGTGGAAAGAAAGATTTAAATTATATACAAGAATGGGAGAATTGCTGGAAGTTTGGCACTGAAATCCGAAGATGAATTAATATAGCCAAAGATACATTCCAAAAGCTAAGCAAATAGTAAGAAGCAGGAAAAATTCTTCAGAAGTTTAAACTGTTACGCGATATCAACCCTTCTATATGCAGTGACAGAAGGACAATCTCTTCACAGATGATAAAGTGACTTGAACCAACAGAAATCTGGTTTTACACGACAGAGCTGAACATGTCATGGTCCGAAAATCTGAGAAACAACAAACTATTAGAAAAACTGAAAAATAAGGAAACTCATAGTACACACCAGGAAGAGACAGATGAGGTTTCTGGGGAACATAATGAGGAATGAGGGCTTGATGAATCTGATACTCACAGGACAAGTTGAGGCAAGACAGAGGGAAATAACACGTTAAGTAAGCTATGTGTTATTTTCCTAAGAGTAAATGAATGGCGAGACAGGGTCTAAGAGAAATAAGAGAAAGATACTATTTATTAAGAGCTACGAGGGACAGGAAGTTGTGGAGAGCCATGATTGCCTACGTTTCCTACGTGGAGACGGCGTATTAAGAAGAAGACACACCAATTGGTAGACTTATAGCTTACCAGAACACACCACTAAAAGAGATGCAAGTTTACTAGAATTTAAAAGCAGCTCTATAGCAGATTTTCTGTCTCGGATATGAACATTCTTAGACAGATAATTAAAGACATATATATATATATATATATATATATATATATATATATATATATATATATATATATATATATATATTATGAAATGGACAAAGTCTGCCAATTATTGTAAGATATTTTTATGTTTCTACATTCGTTTTTATAGATACAAGTATTTAAGTAAATACTCTGTTTGTAATAAACTATATTAAACAACGTTTACCGGCCTGGATTTCCGAGAAATTTTCACAGAAAATATACGTCCATTTCATAATATGTGACGTCATTTGTTTACATTTGATACGCCATGGGCAGATATGAATGTACGTGAGAGATTCATGGAAGATTGAAGTTTAAAAGCAGAAAATTCGACCTGTCTACCCTCTGTGGCCGAATCGGTTAAAAGGTACGTCTGGCTATATATAGGATACAGGTTCGCATCCTTTTGGAGGACGAATATTTTATGTGAAAATTTCTCGGAAAATTCAGGCCGGTAAATGTTGTTTAATACTGTTTATTATAAACAGAGCATTTACTTAAATATTAGTTTGCCGTAATAATGTCGTTTATTGACGTATTTTTAACGTCAAAAAACGACATTATTACGTCATTATTTTTGCACCAACCTAATACTTGTATTTATAAAAAGAATGTATAAACATAAAATGTCTTTATATATATATATATATATATATATATATATATATATATATATATATATATATATATATATGTATGTATATATATATATATATATGTATATATATATATATATATATATATATATATATATATATATATTAGAATGTCTGATGCTCAGCTCACACTGTCCGCTGACCTGAGATGGAACTATTACATTTAATCAATTGCTTCATCCACCGCAAGGAAAATTGGTTCCCTGTTTCGCGCCAAAAAGACTTTCTTGCCCCAGTCCATCCTTCAAAACTATAAATCAACCATTAACCCTGGCGTGGAAACAACTGCCATATATTGTCTGATGCCACCGCTGCTCATCTTAAGGTCCTCCACAAGATCCATAGACAGATATACAATGTGGTTGGTCCTGATCTGTCATCTCGTCTACAGTCGCTCTCTCAGCCTTGCAGTCACCTCCCTCGGTCTTCTCTACAAATACTTTCACGGTAAATGCCCCGGCGAGCTATTTTCGCTACTTACCAGACTTCGCTTCCTCCATACGGTTTATGTTTTTCAACCGGAGCTCCTCCATTATGTCGTACAACCTGAAATGAAATGAAAGTAAATTTTATTATAATTCAGTTAAATATTTCAATTTGTTCGTGTCATCATTGGTCTGGTTTATAAGTTCAGGTTTAACGTTTTACTGATTGTTTACAGCATTTAATAGGAATAGAACTTCGGGGATAAGCGTGAACTCCAGTGATTTATGACATATATCAACTAGTGTACAAAATACAAAAGAAATTTTTGTATTACTGTACAAACAACTCGTATTTTTAATCTTAAAATATTTTTTTTTAAATCAGATTAACAAAAGTATTTTAAAATATTATTCACTTGAAAATATATTTTTAAAATATGCCGAAAAACACATTATTTACATTATTCGGACTCTTGTCCTCATCTTTGTCGCCATATTTACCACAACGTTTCGGCCGCTGTACGCTCCGGCCTTCTTCAGGTGGTTGGAATTTCGAACTGAACCCTTTATTTCGATCCCTGGGGTAGATTGTTCTAGTTCCACGTGCCATGTTTGATGGATGTCAGTTATCAGTTATCTCCTGCTAATTTTCCCTCTGAAAGTTCTCCACTACCTTAACCGGGTATTGGACTCGCGCTTTTTCGGTCCTGTAACTGGATCTAAACCAACGCCTTTATCTACTGTGCCATGTGTATTTGAAGACATCTTGGTATAAATTTCTGGGTATTATAAAGCGTTCAGTTCGAAATTCCTGCCACCTGAAGAAGGCCGGAGCGTACAGGGGCCAAAACGTTGTGATAAATTTGGCGACAAAGATGAGGACAATAGCCCGAATAATGTAAATAATGTACATAATACCTCATCTCAGAAATATAGACATACTATGCCGAAAAATATTTTTATTTGAATATTTAAAATATTGATAGTTTAAAGAAAACTGAAAAATAAATACTTACTCTACAAGCAACTGGACAAAACAGCAAAGCGGGATCTCTTTGTGTCTCTCTTTAACTTAAAAATATTTTAATTAAGCCCATTATCTGTTTGAAGAAAGCTAACATAAAAATACTTACGGTGGAAACAGCTCGTATTTTTAAATGTTATTCACTAAAAGTATGTTTTAAATAAGATTAACTTAAATCATGATGCACCGTGCTAACGCACTGCACAATCATACACTCAATCACAGAGTTTTAGTATTTATAGATAGATAAATCGACAACTGTTTCCGTCTATCAAGGGAATAATAACCAGATAAACTTGGGAGCAGTAATGGCATGTCAGTCAAATGTCATACGTGATACACGCTTTGGTGATCATGTTTCTCTCGATCCATGAATGTCTCCGCAGAAGATTTCTCACCATTTATTTCTGTGACATACTTGCTGTCAACCAAGGCTATAGAACCCAGCTTGTTATGCTATTCAACCCATAGCTGGATGGAGAAGAGATAGATCCATATCTTTCCTACGGATATTTTCAGGTGCATCAACGAAATAATCTCGACTGGAATCTTAACTCGACTCCAAGCCTTAATCCATTACTCTACCGTTCCTCTTCAGGTCAGAAGAGTTGGATTCATGCCTTTACCAAGACAACTAGCACAGAAATGAATGTAATGAACACGACTGGAAATCGAACTCGGTTCCCCGATTCTTCAATCTGAACCACAACCTACCGTTCCTCTTTAGGTCAGAAGAGTTGGATTCATGCCTTTCCTAAGGCAATTACCACGGAAATGAATGTAATGAACACGACTGGAATTCGAACTCGGTTCTCCGATTCTTCAATCTGAACCACAACCTACCGTGCCTCTTCAGGTCAGAAGAGTTGGATTCATGCCTTTCCCAAGGCAATTAGCACTTAAGTGAATATAATGATCTCGAGTGGAATTCGAACTCGGTTCTCCCATTCTTCAATCTGAATCAAAATCCATTACATTTCCGTGCCTCTTCAGGTCAGAAGAGTTGGATTCATGTCTTTTCCAATGAAATTAGCACGTAAGTGAATGTAATGATCTCGACTGGAATTCGAACTCGGTTCTCTTACTTCCATTAAACCGCAACACATGTTGTCTAACATTTCATATTGTGTTTGGTTTTGCGTCATTAATACGTCTTTCACCATTCTTCAAATTTGATGTACACGCAATGGTTTATAATCTTATGTCTTGCAATGGCATCATGGGATCGTCATGTTCGATAACACTGTGGCGTCGATCATATAACATTAATAATACACAGTCATTGATAATTCT
Organism: Acanthosepion lycidas; assembly: GCA_963932145.1. NCBI lineage: Eukaryota > Metazoa > Mollusca > Cephalopoda > Sepiida > Sepiidae > Acanthosepion > Acanthosepion lycidas. The sequence goes on from OZ010612.1 coordinate 54,938,725, forward strand.
TTTGATGTGTACGGGTAATTTATTTAATAGTAAAGATCAGTATATAATGAAAATAGATTTGGTAAACCCTCATCAGAAAATAACACTTTCTTACGTTAAGCACTTCCCGCTATTGATTTTGACGAGAAGGTTTCATTTACAGACGAAGGTTTTTATTTGTTCTTAAAATAGTAACTAAGAAATTGAGGCACCTTGAAGTACACGCCGATTGGCTAATCCATCTACCGGACGAAAACAAATCAAGATCGACATATAGACAAAAAAACATCGGTTATGTATATGTATATATATATATATATATATATATATATATATATATATATATATATATATATATATATATAAGAACGTTGCATAAGAACAGTATACCCATGTGAGCGATGTAAAGGATTCAGTTCGATATTCCAACCACCTGAAGCAGACCTGAGCATACAGCGGTAGAAACGTTGTAATAAATATGGCGACAAAGACGAAGACAATAACGTAAATAGTATATATATATATATATATATATATATATATATATATATATATATATATATATATATATATATATATGTTTCTTCTAAACCATACAGAAGTTCGAACAAATTTCTATAGATGCCCATTTATTTTTCATAAAACGCTTTGCTTTATTTCATCAGGAAACACCTGTATTGTTTTGTTTTCCCATTTTTTTTTCGTTTTCATTTTGACAATTTCCCTTCTAGAAAAAAAACATCCTTTCTATTCTTTGGTTACAAGTCGATTTCAAATGGACATCGCCATTAATCTTTAATAGATTGCGATCACAAGATGGCTGAACACTGTTTCCAAAATGTCCGCCGTCCGAAAACACATCCGCCCCAAAACAAATCGCTCTACACCTAAGATGAAGTAAGCTAAAAAGGGGGAGAAAAAAAATAATAAGTAAAGGGAAAAGTTCAAGATAGAAAGAAACAATTATTGAATGCGAAAGAGAAACAGTGAAATGGATAGAAGGGAAGAAGAAGAAGAAGAAGAAGAAGAAGAAGAAAAGAAGCAGAAGAAGAAGAAGAAAAAAAGAAGTAGAAGAAGAAGAAAAAAAGTAGAAGAAGAAGAAAAAGAAGAAGAAGAAGTAGAAGAAGAAGAAATGTTCTATGAAATATTGAACGAAATTGGGAAGAAAGAAAAATGCCAAATAGACCAGAGATGATATGGCGATTTTCTAAACGTATCTTAGATGTGGCACAAGGCAGAATGTATGAAGCATCCAGTGAGGATCGATCTCATTACTCAGTAATAACTGCTGTAGAAGGACACCAGCTTTTAAACATTATACTGCGTCGAAGTGCCGAAATGATTTTCTAAGCGTAGTTTTGATGTGGCACAAGGCCGAAAGTATGAGGCACCCAGTAAAGATCGAACTCACTATTCAGTTGTGATTGATCTAGCGAGACGACATTGTTAATCATTACACCAATTTCAAGTGGCCAAATGATATTCCAAGCGTAGCTTAGATGTGGCAAATTGCCAAATGTATGGGTCGCCCAGTGAGGATAGAACACTCTATCAAGTCGTAATTATTAGAGAAAATATTGGTAAGCATTACACAGCACTGAAGTCTCCGTAAGATGTGGGACAAGGTCATAAGTGTGACGCGCCAAGAAGAAGAAGAAGAAAAGGGAAAGGTGAAAGTAAAATAAAAGTAAATATAATTAATAGAATTAGATAGATAGATAGATAGATAGATAGATAGATAGATAGATAGATAGATAGAAAGAAAAAAAGAAGGAAAAAACAACAGCAATAAAGAAAAAACGAAAGAAAGAAAAAACGACAGAAATAAAGAAAAAAGAGAAAAAAAGAAAGAGAAAGAAAAAGAAGAAAAGAAAACTAGATATATAGATAGATAGATAGATAGAAAAGAAAAGAAGGAAAAAACAACAGAAATAAAGAAAAAAACGAAAGAAAGAAAAAAACGAAAGAAACGAAAAACGACAGAAATAAAGAAAAAAGAGAAAAAGAAAGAGAAAGAAAAAGAAAAAGAAGAAAAGAAAACTAGATATATAGATAGAAAGAAAGAAAAAAAGAAGGAAAAAACAACAGAACTAAAGAAAAAAACGAAAGAAAGAAAAAAACGAAAGAAACGAAAAACGACAGAAATAAAGAAAAAAGAGAAAAAGAAAGAGAAAGAAAAAGAAGAAAAGAAAAAAGAAAACTAGATAGATAGATAGAAAGAAAGAAAAAAAGAAGGAAAAAACAACAGAACTAAAGAAAAAAACGAAAGAAACAAAAAAACGAAAGAAAGAAAAAACGACAGAAATAAAGAAAAAAGAGAAAAAGAAAGAGAAAGGAAAAGAAAAAAAAGAAAACTAGATAGATAGATAGAAAGAAAGAAAAAAAGAAGGAAAAAACAACAGAACTAAAGAAAAAAACGAAAGAAACAAAAAAACGAAAGAAAGAAAAAACGACAGAAATAAAGAAAAAAGAGAAAAAGAAAGAGAAAGGAAAAGAAGAAAGAAAACTAGATAGATAGATAGATAGATAGATAGAAAGAAAAAAGAAGGAAAAAACAACAGCAATAAAGAAAAAACGAAAGAAAGAAAAGACGACAAAAATAAAGAAAAAAGAGAAAAAAAGAAAGAGAAAGAAAAAGAAGAAAAGAAAACTAGATATATAGATAGATAGATAGATAGAAAAAAAAAGGAAAAAACAACAGAAATAAAGAAAAAAACGAAAGAAAGAAAAAAACGAAAGAAACGAAAAACGACAGAAATAAAGAAAAAAGAGAAAAAGAAAGAGAAAGGAAAAGAAGAAAAGAAAAAAGAAAACTAGATAGATAGATAGATAGAAAGAAAGAAAAAAAGATGGAAAAACAACAGAACTAAAGAAAAAAACGAAAGAAAGAAAAAAACGAAAGAAACGAAAAACGACAGAAATAAAGAAAAAAGAGAAAAAGAAAGAGAAAGGAAAAGAAAAAAAGAAAACTAGATAGATAGATAGAAAGAAAGAAAAAAAGAAGGAAAAAACAACAGAACTAAAGAAAAAAACGAAAGAAACAAAAAAACGAAAGAAAGAAAAAACGACAGAAATAAAGAAAAAAGAGAAAAAGAAAGAGAAAGGAAAAGAAGAAAAGAAGAAAGAAAACTAGATAGATAGATAGATAGATAGATAGATAGATAGATAGAAGGAAAAGTGCAAAAGAAATAAAGAACGAGGCAAAAAACGAAAGAAATAAAGAATGGACGAATGAAAGAAAAGACAAGCGAAAGAAATACATAAACAACGACAGCAATAAAGAAGAAACGAAAGAAAGAATGAATGAAAGAACGCAGTAATAAATAAAAAACGAAGGTAACAAACAAAGACTGAGAGAGAGAGAGAGAGAGAGAGAGAGAGAGAATGAAAGACAGAAGTAAAGAAGGAATAAAGGGAAATAGAAGCAGAGATTAAGAAGAATAAAAGGGAAAAATAAGTCACATTACTATTAAAAAGGAGAGTAGTAGAATGGAAAGAAAAAGTGTGGATGAAAAAAAAAACGCTCAAAACAAAGAAAACAAAAATGTCGTAAGGAATATCAAAACGAGGCGGATTAAAGGCGCGAAGGATAGAAAAAGGAAAAGAAGGAGAAAGGAAAAATACAATAAGGAATTGATTTTTTTTTAAATAATTATAGACCTGAAAGAACATGGACAATACAAAAAAAGAAAAAAAAAAGTAATCAAAATGCTTCTTTTTAAAAAAAGAAACAGAACAAAAATGTGTTAAGAAGAAAAAAAAAAGACCGCTTTACTTGTGTTCTACTTATAAATTATTAGCCGAATTACTCGCGTCTTCTTGTGTGCCACAGTTATTTTTCCTAAGATAATGATGATGGATTTTAAATCAGTGTGCAGAAAAATGATTCATTTTGACATTACTCAGTGATGTTGTCTCGTTGACGAAATACAGAGTTCCCTTCGAAATTCGAACATATTCAACTGAATAAGGTAGGACCGAAAAACGACCGGAACGTCGTGAATCCGGCAATAACGATAACAAAAAGCCACAAACTTTTTTGATTACAACGTGGATCTTTTATATAATTGATTCTATTTATTTTGCTACACGTGTTTCGGGTTATGTAGCATTCATCAGGTGATATATATATATATATATATATATATATATATATGAAATTCCAGCGTATTCAACTGAATAAAGCAGGACCGAACAACGAGCAGAACGTCGTGAACTTTTTGTGGTGTAGAATTTAATAATAGCTAGGAAAAGACCAAATTTATAAGGAAATAAAAAGAAAAAGCTAAAAACAACAAAAGAAAACAAAAAAAAAAAAACAAAAAAAAACAAGCGGTTTCGTCCCAGGACTTATCAAGTTTATTTTTATGGGAATAGAAAATTTATAAAAGCGTGTAAATTAAATTATCGAATGGAAGGGTCTGAAAGAGAAAAAAATGGTTTTCAAGAAAGCTAGAGTTCAATAACATTCAGACCCAGTAAGCATCCCCTCTTTTTACAAAGGGAAGACCCACGGGATCTAATATACAAGGACTCTAGAACCTTGAGGTGAAATGTGGAGTGGGACCTAGATAAAATCAAAAAACGGTCTACTCTAAAATTAACCAGACATTTCCTACTATTTATTACATGCTCATCAATAGCAGAGCCAGAAATATTGGTTAATTGGTTCTTCCTGGCAGACGCATTCAAAATCCTGGTGGTCAGATGGTTTATTCTCGAATCCAAACATATATATATATATATATATATATATATATAGATAGAGAGAGAGAGAGAGAGAGAGAGAAAAGTTTGAATAGTAACTATCTATTTTAAAATATTTATTGACTATAATTCTTACAAGAAGTGGATATGTAAGGGAAGTATGAGGATTTATTTAAAATTGGATATGGGCCCCGGATTAATACACAGACACACAGGCACATATATGTATGAATATATAGGTATATATCCTGATTAATATTGTTGGTTTTATAAATATAGACAAGCTACAGTACACAGGCGTTAGCAAAAAGGCAGATATAGATAGATAGATAGATAGATAGATAGATAGATAGATAGAGAGATCGATATGGAGAGTCTGACAAGGAAGTTAAATACATAGATTGGCATATACTGAGAAAACTGGATGTACACAAGCATATATATATATATATATATATATATATATATATATATATATATATATATATATATATATATATCATACACACACACACATATATATATATATATATATATATATATATATATATATATATATATATATATATATATATATGTATATATAACAATATCGTAAAATCAAAAGAAAATGGTTGAATCCCACAACACAGCAATTCAAACAATATCTCCACTCGTGACAGCAATTGACGTTATTTTCAGTTAACAATATGAAAATAGCGTCCCCTAAATTCTTCCAAATGCTAAGGACATTTTGTTTTTGTTATTATTAGTTATTTTGTTTAAATAAATTAATTTCTTTGCGTCGGCAACTACTAAAGTTTTCCTATTGTCATTTATATTTATAAATAGTGTCTTTTCTACTGGTTAACTCTGAGAAAATTTCAACATATATATATATATATATATATATATATATATATATATATGTATGTATGTATATCAAGCAGTTTATTTTATAGCAGTCTGTAAGAATAAAGATGTATGTTTACGCTTCTATTTATCGCAGCTACTTAAATATACAATATGGTTTCCGGAGAGAAAAATTGTCTCTGTGGCACAATGATCCGACCTTTCTTAGCAGCTCACCTAGCAATAGAGTCAATATAATCTTTCCACTTTTCTGCTGAAAACGTTAGCCCGAGAAGTTTTTATTCTTGGAGGATAGCATAAGCTATATTGATAGAAGGCGGTGATGGATCGAAGTTTAGTTTTGGAAGCAACAAAATTAACACGCCATCATTTGCCCCAGATAACGATGTTCTTGATGTTGATTTCTACATCCGCCGCCATTTTAACCTTGATTGGCGTTTCAGCCTTACTTACCGAGGCAGGAGTAAATATAAGTGTCGTTAGGGTAGGTGCCAAGTTGCGAGCTGATGTCATCGGGAAGGTTGTTAAAGAAGATTACAAACGGCCTAGGACCATGGATGGAGCTCTGGAAGACACCCAACGTTAGGTTGATTAGGAACAATTTGATATGAACGACTGAACCAGCTCAATAATTCACCTGAAGATACTGTAATTTTTCAGTTAGTAGGGAAATTGTGAATTCCATATTCGTTCAATGGCTTTCGAGATACCCAATGCTATTGCCCAGATATCATCGTTTTTAGTGCATGATAGATTCCTTCCGCAATTATTGTTAGTGCGTCAGCAGTTTTAACTGGAATAAAAACGAAAGCCGTATTCCTAGTCAGAGAAAAGGCCGAGTGATGACAGATGATAAACCAATTCATTATTGATCTAAGATATTCCCCAAAAGCGGTTGAATATGCCGGTATTCGGGTGGGAATAAATGCAGGGACATCTACCCATGCGCGATAAGGCAGTACAAATACCCCGATATAATGCGAGTCTTTCGTATCCTCCCAAAGAGTTCGGGCTGCTAACGCCTAGTCGGAACTAGCAGTCGAGAACCTGCCAATCTAGTACCCTCATAAGGGAAACATTGGTTAGTTTAATAAAACAAAATTTTAAGACAGTTAAATCATTGTGTCCGTGGTAAGAGAAACAGAACCGGTAAACCATATCCTGAATAGGCAACTAGGGATGAACCTCTACTCCTGTTCAATAGACAAAGAAACAGTACGATATTATGATTATTCACATTATTTATATTATTCTGACTGTTGTTATCAACTTCATTGCCATTTTCACATCGTTTCGGCCGTTGTAAGCCTCTAAGCGTTATCAAACTGTACAAGTTCCTAACAAGTCGAAATCAGCAGCCAGCTAACTGCCAACATGGTACCCTCACAATGGAAAGAAACAGCTACTGGGCAGTCCGAACACCAAAAAGTAGAGATAGTTAAATCATTGTGAGAACTGGTAAACCATGTCCTGAACAGGGAACAAGGGATGAACCTTTATTGCTGTTCAATAGACCTGGAAGAAGTGAGGACCGGACGATATGTCAGACTGTCTAAACTTATCAACCTGTAAAAAAAAAAAAAAAAAAAAAAAAAATTGCGAAAGATTTATTAATTAATTAAAGAGTATAAGTACTGATGTCTACCACCAACTAAAAATCGGGGTGGTAACTCTTAATATTTCAGAATTTATAAATAAAAGCGGGTAAGTATATTGGGTGGGTCAGGAAGGACCTGAATAAAAAGGTTAGATAAAACAATATCAATAACTCAATATATCTCTGAGATGAGGCATTATGATCATTTACATCATTCGGACTGTTATCCTCATCTTCATCGCAATATTCACAACGTTACGGCCGTTGTACTCTCCGGCCTTTATGTCATATTTCTCTGTCTATATCTCTATCTATATCTCTGAGATGAGGTATTATGATTACTTGCAATATTTACATTATTCGGACTATTATCCTCAACGTCATTGCCATATTCACAATGTTTCGGTCGTTGTACTCTCCGGCCTTTATGTCATATTTCTCTGTCTATATCTCTGTCTATATCTCTGAGATGAGGTATTATGATTACTTGCATTATTTACATTATTCGGACTATTATCCTCATCCTCATTGCCATATTCACAACGTTTCGGCCGTGGTACTCTCCGGCTTTCTTCAAGTAATTGAAATTGTGAAAACATGGCACAGTGGATAAAGGCATTGGTTAGATCCACTGACCACACCCAAAGAATTGTAAGTTCAATACCAGGCTACAGCAGTTGTGAACCAAAAGTCTTGGAGAGTTGAGTTAAAGAGAAATGACTGAGACATCCTGGGAGAGGTATGGCACGTGGAACCAGAACAATCTACCGCGGTGGGCTAAATACGGTTCGAAATTCTAATCACATGAAGAAGGCCGGGGTATACAACGGCCGAACTCTATAGTCATGTTGTCTTTTTTGGAGTGGGCCTTACTCGGAGATGCCTTATAAATAATTTATTCAGTATAATATTTGTGATCATTCCAGCAAAGAAAAACACGTGGTGCCTAGAATGTCACTGTTGTTATTCTGTAACTGTTAACAACACGATGGAGTAGACAAAGTGGGTTAGCGCTGACTTGACACAGATAATGATTAACTTACACAAGTCGGGAAATAGTTAGAGCTCTATTTCAAACCGGTTAGCATTATTGGTACGGCTGCACACATTCCCACAAACGTGTGTGTGTGTATATATATATATATATATATATATATATATAAGTAAGATATATAATCGGGTGTTCTTATAGATATTTTTTTTATTTTTACAAGATAGTGCTATATATAAATTTACAGAGCATTAATATTATAAATTAACTGATTTAAAATATGTTTTTTCGCTACAAAGTTCTAACCATGTTTCATGGAAGTTTCCATTTTTGAAACATGGTTAGAACTGTGTAGCGAAAAAACATCATCATTACATCATGAAATTTATAATATATATATATATATATATATATATATATATATATATATATATACCTGTTGTGGTTGAAAAATTGTCCGAATTGTGTAATAGCAAAATTGCCCAATACTTAGATTAATTTTTCAATCATTGTATCTGAGAAATAATGAAAGACATCTTACTGGAATTCTCCGTGGTTTTCATATCACCATTGGACTCTACTTCGAGCAATAAGAATGTATAATTACACTCCAAGCTTAACAGAGAATTCCTGATGAACTCGATCATGAACAAAGAGGACATGTTCCTCATTAATTTATAATAATTCAGGATCGGAAGCTTATGAAGGGTTCACATAAACTTCAAATACACACACACACACATACACACAAACACACACACACACACACACACACACACACACATATATATATATATATATATATATATATATATATATATATATATATGTATGTATATATATATATACTATTCCCGGATCATTTTCTCTATTATTCTAGATTATCTTCGCCCTTTTTAACTTTCTAACTTTCTGTCCTGGAGGAACAAGTTGCCTCACGTACAAGTTTTCACGTACAATTTCTTTTTCAAGTCGTTTCCCATTGCTCTTTGGACTGTCATAGATAAAACTTCTTTCTCACGTATCTAATGCTTTATGGATTTACTTGAATCTTTTCTAATTGATTTTTTTTTAGCTCTAAGCTGAAATTATGAGCCCTCTTGCTGTTGTGACCCCACTCATCCAGTTTTCCTCACTACTGTTCCCTATTTTCACACTTATACACCGTTCTAGAATAGACTTTGAAGATGGAAGCCAGAGTATGAATGTTGATACAATTCTGAAAGCCTGAATGATCATTTTAGTCTCACGATTGCTCAATTTGGAAGACATAAAGTTGATGACGCAAAAACGATTTTAACCTGTTATCTTTCTAGCTGAATAAGTCAAATGGTTTTTCAGGAATTCTTTCGACAAATGGTGTCAAGATGGCTAAATATCATCTGAAAATCTGGAGAAACGAAACTCATTTAGTTTAGTCTTTTTTAGATATTAAACATTTTGTCGGATGGGCAATTATGTTGTTATACGATTTGGACAATTTTGCTGTTACACAAGGCATATATTATTTAGAGATAATTTAGTTCGATGGAAAGGCAAAGTAATGCGCTACACAAAAAGTGTCGAATTACAAAGCCAAGTTGGGGTAATTATTTTGTTTGGAATAAGCAGATCAATAGTGAAAGCAAATATTCTCGTAGGCTAACTCGCTTGTCTGAATTTAGTTGGTAGATATGTTTGTAGACATATATAATGGCATTGCGATCGATAGATAACTAGTTTCGTAATATATATATATATATATATATATATATATATATATATATATATATATATATATACATACATGGATATATATATATATATATATATATGTGCGTGTGTATGTATCTGTGTGTGTGTGTGTGTGTTAGTGTTTTGAAAAATAATATTGAAAAATTAACAAATTAAAATTTTCAGCAACACTGGATTGTATATTAATATTTTTTGTTTGTTTTATTATTTCTCTTAGTTCCCTCGACTAGTTCCGGCCAGCATGGCCATCATCAGGAGATTAAATTTCCCGTTGTTAGTAGCAGTGAACTACAGAAAGAAATGAATGACTTTCTGAAGGAAATGAACTTTATCTATAGTTTTCATTTGTTTTTTATCGTTGATTTCTGTCAGTCCTTGTGTTGGTCAAACGGCCTCTTTTAAGTTTTTATTTATTTATTTTTTTAAGATAGAGGCTGGATAGATACATGCTACTCTGAATTCCCTTTGCCATTTTGACAGTTTTATTGTTTCCTGGGAAGTGCTTGTGTCTGTGTTAAGTGTATGTTATCATTTAGTTGTTCGGGAGTGTGTATGATATGTGTATTTGTCTATATTAGTATTAGGTGTGTATATAAGTGTGAGGAATCAACACTTCTGCAAGCATGCCTGTCTTGTGTTGGTGAGAAATGTGGGTAGGGCTTGATTTACATGGTTATATATTAATTCTATCTATATTGTTAAATTAGTGATTAAGCCTGTCTGGATGGAGTGTTTATAGGCGCATATTCCATATATATATATATATATATATATATATATATATATATATATATATATGGGGGGGTGGAAAGAGAGATTTAAATTATATATGAGAATGCGAGCATTGTCTCATTTTCTAGTGATGTCACTCGTCAGGGTGTTTGCTTTGTCTTGTTCATTTAGTCTTTGACCATTGTGTATTATTGCATAGGTTAGGAGTTACTTTTTTGTTTTCTGTTAATGTTTTGTCGTAATTTCTGTTGGTTTCTTTATTAATAGCATCTTTTTTTTAATGTTTTCCGTTTATATATACTTGATGAGCTTACGTAACTGGATGGTGGAACAAAATTTAGGAGAAATAAAGAAAATACAACATTTATTAAGTTTTACAAAGGACAGGAAATTGTGGAGAGCCATGATCGCCATCATTCTGAAGGGCGACAGCAAATAGAAGAAGAAAAGTAAGCTTGAGTAAATAGATGGCGGAATAAGGTTTAGGAGAAATAACAAAAAGATAACATTTATTAAGCGTTACACAGGACAGGAAATTGTGGAGAGCCATGAACGCCATCATCCTGAAGGGCGACGGCACATAGGAGAAGAAAAGTGAGCTTGAGTAAATAGATGGCGGAACAAGGTTTAGGAGAAATAACAAAAAAATAACATTTATTAAGCGTTACACAGGACAGGAAATTGTGGAGAGCCACATATATATATACTAGCAGTATAGCTCGGTCTTGGCCGACCTTGCGCGGGTATGTAACAGTAACAGTAAGATTTAGATCAAGTATTGAATATCATAAAGTCTGAAAAAAAAATTGACCAAGATTATTGCTTAAGGTTGACGGACACGCATGTCTCAATTAGTTTTTTTTTTTTTTTACAAATTGGTCAAACCCAAACCCAAACAAAAACATTGTTTTCAATCGTCATGAGTCTACCGACTGAACAGGATTTATTATAAACACTTGTCTTGTAAATGGAATTTTTAAAGCATTCTGAATGTAAAAATAAAGAAAAAAGTGTGCAAGACAATAAGAAACACTACCTGCCAAAAAAAATGAAGTTTTGTTGAAATCGGTTGAAAAATGTAGGAAATCCGATCCCATATATAAACGAACAAAACACACACATGCACACACACACACCACCAACCTGGGTTTTATAATAAGTATAACTAGATAACTCGTTATTAATAAGTATATATCTATATGAGTTGTCCCCCTTTCATTAATGCCTCTTAATCGTGTTTTTAAATTGATTTCGTGCAAAAACAATTGTGTTTTTCCAATTTGTGGCGCTGTCAGAACAATCGCAAGTAAATTTTACGTAGTCCTGTGAAGTTTTGTTGAAATCGGTTAAAAATGTAGGAAATCCGATCCAATATATAAACGTACACACACACACACACACACACACACACACACACACACACAAAACACACACACACACACACAATCTGCGTTTTATAATAAGTAAGATTTTAACAAGAAAAATCTCAAAAATTGCCGCAAAATATTGCTGATTTATTTAACATGTAACGTTCTTTTTTTTTGACATGTCTCTAATTTCTATTTAGATGCACTGTAATTATTTTCAATTTTTCTACTTGCAATTCTTCGCCTATATTGCATATGCTGAGTCATTTTATGTAATTAGGTTACAATAAAATGCATTTCTTATATAAGGACTAGCTTATGAAAATTGAGATATACACCTTTGTGCAAATTAATGGAAACAAAACGAATAATTCTGTTATTATTTAATTTTTCGTATTTTTCCGATTTAACATGATCCAGTGCACATGTTAGAACTTCGTGTGCGCATTCCAAGAAATGGTTCCTTCCAGACTGACAACGGATTCTCGACTGGATTTAAATCAGAAGAGTTTCCGGGCCAGTCGATAGTACTTTGATTTGCTCACTGTTAAAGCTTGTCACTGAGTTCGTGAAGCGTTACAATTTTTGTACGCTTCCTAGGAGCAACGTCCATCTCAAACAATGGCCGTAGAACAACTAATCGACAGTCGAGACAATAGTGTCTGGGCGCGATAAAAATCCGATGGAATCACGGATGCCGCAATATTTTCGAGGCCAAACAAATTTCATCATACATTCCAGAAATAGATTCATATCAGCGTACACCACTGCAAGTGACCTAATACGAGGAAAAAATAGAAATCGATTACACACAGGGGCGGGGGGTCTAAAACTGGCTGTATGGTGAAAGAAATGAAGCTAAAGCACTTGTTTCAATTAATGTGCACAAGGCTGTAGTAAAGTATAGGGCCCCGTATCATAGTTTAGGGGTGGCGTATCATAGATTCGGAAGTAGGCCCGAAACCCTTGTATCGAACCTTGTTTGCGACCGATATACCTGCGCCGCTGTCTTCCCATGGTAGGTTTTTCATAGAGGTGGATTCGTAACTAGTTTATGACCTTCCGTTCACACTCAGGTTCACCGGTCACATGCCTGTATTATTTAATATTATGCAAATAACAGAAACGTTTACATTTTATTTATTTTTATTTTTATTTTTTTTAAATGAGGGTGACAATTTACAGTGCTCGGGGATAGCTCGAGGCAGGCGGTTAATTTAGGGGGTCATTTTTGTGTATAGGTGAAGGGCATAACAATAAACCTTATCCTTGAATAGGTTAAGATTGTATTGATTGGGGAAACATCTTGCTAGAAGTCGATTCCAAAGGGCAGTGGTTTGTGGAAAGAAGATGTTCGAGTTGAAGTTCACAACGATGGAATATGAAAAGAATATCCGTGATTTGCTACTATATGTGTAGTATAGTGTGTTTTTGCCATGAAGGTTTGCCCTGGCGGGACCAGGGAATGTAGTTCGTCTGACATCTTTCCATCCAAGTCGCGGAAAAGGAGTGAGAGGTTTGCCACATTTCAACTGTGGGAGAGTGTTGAAGTTTGCATAATAATTCGTCACCAGCAAGATCACAGAGGCGCTTCTGGTACACACCGGATATATAACAACCAATCTATGTTTTTTTTTTTTTTTTTAATTTGCATTTTTTTTTTTTTAAGCTTTTCACCCCAAGCAAGGCTGGAGTGCCACTAGTACACAAGCAGTTACGGAGAGTGAAAATAAGAGACAAGCTTGGACATAGTGGGGATAGGCATCATAAGATGACGATTGACGTTACATTTAAATGTTTAAAGGTTGTAGTTATCAAGGAAACAAGTTAGAGTAGAGTTCGACTGTCAGGAAGTGCGAGAAAAGAATGTGTTGGAGTAGAAGAGACTGTTATATTTAACTGTATCAACAGTAAAAAGGTGGGACCTCTACGCCAACCTAGTAGCACGCTTAAATTTATGCAGTCGAAGTATCAACAACAGAAAAAAATAGCTCGTCAGAGAAATTACCATGAAAATATTTGTAGAAGGCAGCCACATCCGGGTAAGTGAATAATTTAACCATTTCTTTCTTAAAAGTTATAACATGCTCTAGTGTAAGACCAAAACGAAGATTTCCAAAGTATGTCGAATTACAAAGTAAAGTATGGGCAATTATTTTGTTTCAAATTACACCTAGAATATGTCAAGGCAATAAACAGATCAATAGTGAAATCAATACGTTATTAGGCTGGCTTGTATGTCTGGATTTGGTTGGTAGTTTCGTTTTGCACAGAGATCTAAATGTATTCCTCAGCGAATTAACCTAGATTCATATGGCGCCGGAGTCAGTATTCATTTAAGTCCTTCCGAATATAGGACGGTTGATGTGAAATGCATAATCAAATTAAACATGTTGACCAAAACGCCGTAGTGTGTTGGTTTCATGCCTTTCAAGAATATGCCCTTGAGTATGCGGCAGACAAAATCTCAACCGGAATAATTTAGCTGATCATTTTATGAAATGATAACAGCAACATTTTCGCAAGTCAGGCTGAATACCACGAGAAAGAGGAGGGTGTTTAAGTGTTTCGCAGGTTGGCGTATATGGACAATTATTAGGTTGGTGCAAAAATAATTTCGTTTTTTCACATAGTAACATATGTTAGAAAACGAACTTATTTTTGCAACAACCTAATAGTTAGCAGATTAAAATGAGTGGGTGTGCAATGCTGAATACTAAGTATGTATCTATCTATCTATCTATCTATCTATCTATCTATCTCATTCTGTTCATATCTATCTATCTATCTATCTATCTATCTATCTGTCTTAGTAGGTTCATATATATCTGTTTGTCTATCTATCTATCTATATATATATCTATCTATCTCCCTCTCTCTCTCTCTCTATATATATATATATATATATATATATATATATATATATATATATATATATATATATATATATATTTAAAGATAAGTTTGGTGGTACAAAAATTTTCTGACTGCCATGAAAAGACAAAAATTAGTTTTATTATTACCACTCATGATAATAAAAAGTAAAAATGAAAAACAGGGGGCTAGCTAACAGGTTTCTTACATTACAATATATGAACCAATACACGGACAAAACAATAATGACAGTATGTTTTTGTTTACATGGAACATTTCCAAGAAACGACTAACTCGTGCATACGAGACGCTAAAAGCGAAAATCGCACCTCAACTCATGACGTCACACATGACCACGCGAGAGTTTAAACGAGAAGTATTAAGTATGGGATGCCGTTGGAATAAATTGTAATGTAATTGCCATCTTTGATAATGACTTATGTAAGCCGAAAGCTTAGATACGATTAAAAAATATGTATCAATATTGTGATTTTCTTTAGTCTTTTAATGATAATGTTATTAAACTTATCAGATGATATGAAGAGAATTCACATAAAATAAATAACCAAAACTTGTCTCTATTATTTAATGAATCATGCACCAATGAAAATATGCTGCCTAAATATATACACAATATATCTATATCTATCTATCTATCTATCTATATATATATATATATATATATATATATATATATATATATACTAGCAGCGTTGCCCGTTCTTGACTCAAAAATTGCATGACTCATACAGCAATCGCTATCACTTGACTTAAAATATTTTTGCCCTTCCTTGCCTTTAAAAGAATGTCCTATGCTGTGCTGATGTTGCTACATGACTTACTTCTTGCTTATCTCACACAGCGAATTCTTTCTAAGCTTTATACTAAACATTAAATATGTTACGAAAAAAGAACTAAACAAAATGAACACAAAACGATCAGCTTTAAAAAAGGACTCGTAACTGGAAAACAGATACTTTTTCACATGGAAACCCAGTTCTGCGTAGTCAGAATCAACGTTGAGTTTAAGCAAGCAAATGAGCCAATTGGAGTAAAGTGCCATGCAGATTTAAATTTTTCCC
>OZ010612.1:54959639-54964639 GCA_963932145.1 Acanthosepion lycidas
AGGCCGGAGTGTACAACGGTCTAAACGCCGTGAATATAGAAACGAAGATGAGGACAACAGTCCGAACAATGTAAATAGTGTAAATAATTACAATACCTCATCACAGAAATATAGACATATATAGAAGAAGGCCGGAGTGTACAACGGTCTAAACGCCGTGAATATAGAAACGAAGATGAGGACAACAGTCCGTACAATGTAAATAGTGTAAATAACTACAATACCTCATCTCAGAAATATGGACACATATTCTCTCGAATGATCTCGAAGAATAATCTTTTATAGTATCTTTCGATTATTTGTAACGTTGGTAATCCTGTGAATCTGCTGTGTAAAGTTATTAAAATTTTATTTCAGATTAGATCTTCCTTTGAGATGGGCTGACAAGCAGACAAAAATAATCATGTTCGATATCTTCTTCTCTTTTTAATTTAATCGAGGTCACAAATCTGTAGATATTTTTGCTCTTTAAGCAGCTGAAATTCTTTAGAACAACCAGACGGTCAATGTTAATATTTTTTTAATGATTGGTCAATTCTTATTTTTTATGGCTTACCAACCCCTTACACGTTATTCAAAAACAGAAAACATTTTTTCAGGTTGTTATATTTATCTTATTTTTGAGATATTAACGCTTTCATGATACAATATATACTAATTAACCCATAGATGCGGGAAAGTGTTGGATTCTTACCGTTTCTCTAGGGTTTTTAAGCGTAAATGAATATAACGAACACAGTGGGAATTGAAACTCGGCTTCCAGTAAACACACACACACACACACACACGCACACGCACACACACACACACATATATATATATATATATATATATATATATATATATATATATATATATATATATATTAAGTAAACCTTTTAAACTCCTCTTTAAAACTTCTCTCTGTTGAATTTTAATCCCCAGCTTCAATTTTAGGCCTCTCTAGAACTTTCATTTACCTCTCACATTCGTCCCCCACTCTCATACATACACTCTCACTAAATTTTATTTTTTCTTTATTTCCGGAGTTATTTTTTCTGATTTCTTTTTAAATTTGTAGATCTGATGAATTGGATAGTATTTAGGATTCCAATGTAATAAATTATACCCATGGAATATTAGTGTTTGAGCCTTTTATTATTATTATTATTATTATTATTATTATTATTATTATTATTATTATTATATATATATATATATATATACAATGAAGTCAACATTTAGAGGCGACAGGCTGGTGATTGTGTCTAGTATGTAACAACCTGTCGCCTCTGAGTGTTGACTTCAATGTTCACTTTTATATTAATATTTACATATGTAATAACTCTGATATTGAGCACTTTATCCCATAAATATAGCACACCCTAAAATATATTTCTCCATATATATATATATATATATATATTATGATTTTTTGGATCACAATCACAATACTTTCATATTCACGAATATTTTTTCGTATATCACAATCAAATAAAACAAGAAATGCTCTGTAACATTGAAAATCACTTTTATTTCTCAAATGCTTTCTCTTTCTGTAAAACTAAAAGTGATTCTTACTCTTAAAGTGCATTTCTTGCCTTATTTAATTGTAATATAAGGAAACATATTCAGGAATATGAACGGATTATAATCAAAATAATCAAACATGATGTATGTAACTTATTCAATGAGATATGTCTAAAAGATAATTTGCTGCCTAAATCCACGCAATATATATACATAATTAATATAAGTAAAAGATTTCTCGCTTAGCTGATTGATGTTACCCCCAGCATCCCGACTCCAAAGTTCCATAGGAAGGATTGCCTTTCCACACGTCAGGGATTATCATCAATTGTCTGTTTATACTTCTCAATTTTTCTTTTTTTTTGCAGGTATCATTTTTTTCATGTTGTGTGTGTGCGTGCCTGAACTAATGTGCGTCCGGTCGCGTGCTCCCATGCGCTCGTCTGGGCGGATACGCGCACGTGTCGTGGTTATTTGCCCTTTTCGTCATATGTCCCCACCCCACCTTTTAGACGCACTCTTTAGTTTATATCGATTCGACAAAAATCCTTCCCGCGTTCTCAGATTGCATGTACAAATTTGTATCAATTTTCGCAAGCCTCACGGAAGACAAATTGTGAAATTGTTCCAGGTTGTACAGAATTAAAAAAAAAGTTTAATTCGATTAATGGTCAAACAGCCATTGTGCAATCAAGCAAATTGGAACATATTACCAGGAATTAATTTAAAGACAGCAGAACATATTGCGAAATACGTCGTCGAAAGAAAGAAAGGGAAGAAATCTCCATAAGAACGCCGATATAAGATCATATGAATATATTTTTTTTCATTTTTAATGTCTTATATGTGAAATTGACCTCTACATGGTACTGGTCATTTGATAGAGGACATCCTGGAGATTAATGGCATTTTCTTGAAACTTGTAACTGTTAATTTTAGATGTAAATTTGAATTATTTATGTTCATCTTAGTCAGTCCGGCTTTATTGGACACGTAAACAAAAGAATTATTTTTTTTAATCAGTTCACTCCAAGGAAGGCAATCGTTGTGGATTCCGGGATGAAATCCGGTCTCAAAATGAATGACAAACGCAGGAATGAAATATAGCAAATAAATGTATTGACGTAATAATACAATTG
Organism: Acanthosepion lycidas; assembly: GCA_963932145.1. NCBI lineage: Eukaryota > Metazoa > Mollusca > Cephalopoda > Sepiida > Sepiidae > Acanthosepion > Acanthosepion lycidas. Next base: position 54,962,288 of record OZ010612.1, read on the forward strand.
GTAATACGGTTAGTAGATCCAGAAATGCGGTTAGCAGCAATAATAATATATATATACAGTCTGGGAAATTCAGTATCGAAGTATGACTTCCTTCTGAGTCTACGTGCTCGCAACTGTGACTCCTACAAAGCGGTTATCTCACAATTTCACTCTTTCACCTTCTCACTTCCGGGTATTTACTGGCAGCTGTAAAAATGCACACTGGGCGAATCCACTTGTATAAAAAGGGGTGGACCCCTTAACAGCAATAATGCCACTGAGATGCATAGGGATGCTAACAGTGAAACTGAATAAGAAGTCTTTAGAAGGAACTCAACTCCTATTAAAAGATCGGGGTGGAACGTGAACCGGGCCAATAATATATATATATATATATATATATATATATATATATATATATATATATATATATATATATATATATATATATATATATATATATATATAGTCTTAAGATGTGATATATTTATGGGACAAACTGCTAAATATCAGAGATAGAGCGTGTGTAAATATAAAAGTGAACATAGAAGTCTGACGATTGCATCTAGCATGAAACAGACTGTCCCCTCTGTTGATTTCTATGTTCACTTTTACATATATATATATATATATATATATATATATATATATATATATATATATATATATATATATTGTCGCACCCGCCAATATGAATACTGGTGGATTAACTTCATTGCTTGAGAATCTAACTAAAATATATATAAAATATACTTTCTTGTTAATATACTGTTAGGTTAACTCTAATCTTTTAAACGCTACTAAGAAAAAATTAAAACTTCAAAATTCAAACAAAATTCTTTCTAAAAATATACATTTTTCTCCCGTTGGAACAAAGCTAACTTCTCTCCCCATATATATATATATATATATATATATATATATATATATATATATATATATATATATATATATGATGGACTCTCCAGTCGTTTTCGACGTATGAATGTGTTTCAGTTCAGTTTTTATGATAATGTTTCGTAGGGTTGACTGTCATATGGGCTCATATATTGGCCCAAGATTTAGTGTTTCTAATTAATTCTCACACTTGACTGAGACGATTCTTTTCAAAGTTACTTATACCTCGGTGGCATGTGTTTCTCCAGTTTGCTCGGTTTTCAACAGCAATTTCGGACTCATCTCTAGGGAACTTTGCAGCATTTAAATTGTATTTGAGTTTGTCCTTGAAGTGTAACCAAGGACGGCCTACATTACGTTTACAATGAAAAAGTCTTATGACATGACCATCCCATCTGAATTGTGATTGCATCAGTAAGGATTCTATGTCACAGATGCCACAATTGATGAATACATCATTGTTTGAGATTTTGTGTACAACCCCAACGGATGCCCTTTAAGGAGAACAACCATTCAACCTTGAACGACAGAAACTGTTTATAGTTCAGAAATTACGATGTTTATTCTTGTATCGTACGTGTTATGATATATATATATATATATATATATATATATATATATATATATATATATATATATATATGTGTGTGTGTGTGTGTGTGTGTGTGTACAAGTGTTTTCTTTTCTGGACACAGGGTGTGTAGAAACTATTCAAATAGTTTGTAGTTCCGAGCTCTTTCGGTTATCATTTTAGATCAAAGTTAATTAATAACTTTTTAGCTCGTTTTATGAGCTAAAAATATGATCCTTCAACACACTCTGTGTCCAGAAATAAAACACACTTGTTCAAACACAAGAAAAATTAAAAATTCTTGGAGCTATATACATAAAACAGTTGAAACCTAACCTGAAAAAAAAACAAAAAAAAACACTATGAAAACTCCAGAAATATACTTAAATGCCTGTAATTGATAACAGAAGCCTTTGTTTTATACCAACGGCTTCCCATATTTCACACTTCTCGTTTTCACTATCGAGTGTTCATGTGTGATGTTATGGGCTGCGGTGCGATTGTCCTTCCAGCGGCTCGTATGCACTAGTTTTCGTTGCTTGGAAATCTTACAGGCAAAAAAACAGAGTATCATTGTTGCTATGGGATTTTCTTTCTTCTTTCAATGATAATGTTATTGACCTTATCAGACGATATGAAAGGAATTTACTTAAAATAAATAGACAAAACTTGTCTCTATTTTTTTGTATGAAATATGCATTAATACACAAACACACAGACATATATATATATATATATATATATATATATATATATACTAGCAGTATAGCCCGGCCTTGCCCGGCCTTGCCCGGCCTTGCCCGGCCTTGCGCGAGCATGTAACAGTAACAGTAAGATTTAGATCAAGTATCGATCATCATAAAGACTGAAAAATAAAATTGACAAAGTTTATTGTTTAAGGTTGA
>OZ010612.1:54972139-55064639 GCA_963932145.1 Acanthosepion lycidas
AAGACAATTGCGATACAGTTATTGTCTAAGATCGATGCCTTCATTGGAATAGGAAATTGGAAAGCATTTTGTAATATGTGGTCGTATGTAGCTGTGAGGTCAATAAAGCTGAAATACAGTTTCCTATTAAAGAGGCAAACCGTTTTTTGGAGTTATTTGATGAGTAATGGTATCACTGTATCCCTCAGAAGAACAAAAACCCAAACTGGAATCTCGGGAATTGATTTTTATGGAACGATTAGAGGCTAGTCAACGTAATGTTTGCTAATAATTTCACTCCGATGGATCTAATCGTGATATCTCTGTATGTGTCAGCGTTTTCAATAATGTTTCCATAATGCATTATTGCGTGATAAACCCAAATTTTTCGGGTTGCATTTCTGATTCTAGAATGCTTTCATAAAATATAGAATTTTTTTTTATGAATTCCTAGAGAAAGTAAGATATTCTCAAGGTTTAGTCATGGCGGTGATGCGTTATTATCCATTAGTATTTTTTTTAATAGCTTTTTTAATTTCCTGTTTTCATATTTGGCGACGGTCTTTGGAATCATTGTATGAATATCGGTGTATGTTCCATTTGTGTTGGTCTCCTTAATTTAGTGTGCTCAGGGTTGAAATTTAATCCAATGAGTTAATTGAGACCAGGACATTTCTTCTGTGGTGGTTTGGATTAATGATATCAGTGTGAATTTTCTCTTTCCTCCGCATTTTAAAACATTGTTTATACTGCTTGAATTGTTTAATTTAATTAATGTTAGGGTTAAACTAATATAGTAATCATTCTAATTAATATTAAATTTTACTATAAAATTGAAAATTAATTTTAGTCTAACTCTAATATTAAAGTATTAATTATTATAACCAATGTTCATTGTCAATTGTTTCGAATTATTATATACTTGTACTTTGATTGGTCATTGCAACTTATGTAACATAGTTTTCCCTAGCGAGGGTTGTCTGATCGATTTGAACCTTTTAAAACCCTTTATTCTGCATTTAATATCATCACATGATGAAACACCATAAGTGTTGAAACAAAATGGCTATTTTTGTAGTGATCTTATAACATATTGATGTTATCATTTTCGAATAAATTATATTTGCTCTACTCTCTCTCTCTCTCTCTCTATATATATATATATATATATATATATACATATATATATATATATATATATATATATATATATTAATTATTATTTAAAAATATGATTTCATAACGACACAGAAATTGCCATGATTCGAAAGCAAAACCTAAATGTTAAATAAAACTTAAATTGTAAAGTTTAGTTTCATTTTCAAGCAATGCTGAATAACATTGAAAAAAATTGATTTACTTTATTATTGGACAGTTTAAATTGGTGGGGGGAAAAAGAATTTATTTTTTTTTAAGTGGTGTTGGTTTTTTGATGAATGAAGATACAAGTATAATTTACGGCTAAGTTAAGATACGGGTTTGAACTTTCTGTTTCTTAAATGTAGCTTCCTTATATGAGAACATGTCATCAAAGTCTGGCTTATTTATGATAAACTATATTACAATTCTCTTTCCCCAAACAACTGAAACGATGTATCGAACATTTTAAAAAAATGCTAAAGTACTCTGGATTATAAATCTGATTGTTCTTTCTTTTCATTGTCACACACACACATACACACACACATATATATATATATATATATATATATATATATATATATATATATATATATATGTGTGTGTGTGTGTGTGTGTATACATTTATGTATATATATATATATATATATATATATATATATATATATATATATATATATATATATATATTCTGTTTGAATAAATGAAAAACATTATATCTGTTTATTTGTATCATAATCCTATCATATTCACTAATATTCTTCCATATATTCTAATTAAATAAGGCATGAAATGCACTGTAATATACGGAACAATATTCGTGAATATGAAACGATTGCGATAAATATAAGCAAACACAATGTTTCTAATTTGTTCAGTCAGACAGCCTTAAAAGAGAATTTTATGACTATATGCACAATCACACACATACATATACAGACACTATCTCTCTCTCACACACACACACATATATATGTGTGTGTGTTTGTATATATTTATATATATATATATATATATATATATATATATATATGTATATATATATATATATATGTGTGTCTGCATATATATATATATATATATATATGTATATATATATATATATATATATATATATATATATATATATATGTGCATATATATATATATATATATATATATATATATATCTGTGTGTGTGTATGTATGTATGTATCTATCCAAATGAGAGAAAAATCGGATAGAGAAAAATTCCACTGTTCGTAGCATTTACTTTTGAAAAAGTGCCCAATACAGAGTACATAAATATATGATTATTTATAAAAGATTATAATAAAAACATTGATATCGCTACACAAAAGATATCATGTTTCAATACTTTGATTGTACTTCTTCAAGTGATGCTATGTAACTGTTGACTAAATGATTTTTAAGGAAATTTAAAAATGAATTTTCCGAAAGTTAAAGTAGGGAACATAAGGTCAGAAATAAAATCAGACTTATGGGTATGTCTTGGTTATCCAATTAAATGTCAGATCTATGCTAAATAAAAAACAAATGCCCAGAGGCTGGAGGTGGGTGAATTATTTTTTCATATCATGATAAAATGGAATAGTAGACAGGCCATCGTTGGCGATAGCAGAATATATGTCAGGTCAGTGAATTGCAAACAACCGCCCATATATATATATATATATATATATATATATATATATATATATATATATATATATATATATAAAGAAGAAACACCCATAGAAAACTCATTCAAAAACCTTCAATACTCTTATTACTTCATTAACAAAGCAAAGAGAAAATCACATAAGTGTACGACCATAAAAAGATAAGATTATCGACAACAATAAACTCAACAAAAACAAATGTATAGTACTACATAACAGCTCCATAACATCCACTATCGAAAACAACTTATTTCGTGTAAACCTCATTCAAATATCACAGCAATTTCCAAAACAATTATGGATATGATCAGAATTAAAAGCATCCATAAAATAAAAAAATTAAGAATCAGGCATATATAACCTAAATTGCCAAAACTGTTCCTCACAATACATTGGGGAAACTTCCAGAATTTAAAGTAAAATACATATCTATGAATACCAAAGGCACTCTAAACGTCACTATTTATCAAATGCACTAGTTATATGCAGAAAATAAATTCAACAATTGTGTTGATCTAATAAGTGCCACACTCATTAAAAGAGAAAGTATCTTACTCAGAATGAAAGTTTTCGAGAGTGACGCCATCGACTCTTATCAAAATATAAATCTACAACCTGGATTCTTTCCAATCTTACTTTTCCTGAAAGAAATACTACTTTTCCAATGCAGCATACATGGCAGCAAATATATTGAAAAATCAAAAGAAAAGGGGTTGAGTCCATTACCTCATGCTTTTGAAAATATACAGCGGATATATCCATCTCATACAATAGCAGTAAATCACAAACTAAACAATATTCATCTATTTATCCTCTAGATGTTTCGACTGACTTTTCAATCGCCTGATGAAAATTCATGAACGTACTCAACTTTAAAAGCCTGGATAAACCAATGATACCCTTGCTTTTGTATATAAAACACGTGCAACAAAGTAAATCCTAGCTTTAATCGGGTACATTGAAAAGTCGACAATTATTTTGACGTCAAGGTCATATAAAATACAAAGTATTTGTCGGAAAATTTTTGTTTTGAATAAATATAGAAAGGAAAGATAAACAAAGTTTGTTGTCGAAGAATGTATTATTTTGAATAACTGACCGCATTGTCTAAATTAACTGATATGTATATTGAATATAGATGAGTTCTGAGATGCGGTGAGAGACCGGCGAAATACATAAAGCGAACAAGCTGTTAGAGCGAAAGACGACAGGAAACAAAACGAGATGAGACAGCAGAAGATAAAGAAGCTGTTGAAATCCACGTGACCTGCTGCCGAGAGAATTCCATATCGACCTATTTATTTGTTGATTAAACCTGATCCAATTTTAGAAGAAAAACACAAAGTGTCACGATTGAGAGTTTTACGGGGAAGGGTTAATTCTGTTTTATCTAAACTAAATAAACCAATTGAAAATTAACCAGGTGACCTTCTTCGGTATTTCTTTATGTTATTTATATTTTCGCCAGCAGAAGCATTTTTTGTCCTCTTTCATAGCACGGTTGAGCTCTTAAGTATGGACAATAATTCGATTTTCCCTGCTCTGCGATCAAAGAACTCAACGTAGGCAGGGCAGATAAGGAAACGAAGCGGTCAGCAGATAAACGTTAGTTCACAGGTGGCAGTCCTGACCAGCGAGGGAACCATCTAGTATCGAGGCAGACCGGTCGTCTATATATATATATATATATATATATATATATATATATATATATATGTGTGTGTGTGTGTGTGTGTGTGTGTGTGTGTGTGTGTGTGTGTGTGTGTGAACGTGAGATATTTGTATCGATTATTTATTTATGTATTTCGTCCTATGTATAATTTTACCCCTTCCTTCATACATACCTTACTAATAGATATATAATAATATATATTTGTGTGTGCGTGCGCGTGTAAATCGATTATATATTTATGAATCTAGTTCTATCTATATATCTATCCCTTCCTTCATACCTACCAACCCAACAAAAAATCTATATTTCTTTAAATATATCCCCATCTCCGAAATGACATCAAGTCCAATTGGAATTGTGAAATAATAGATACAGATGCAAATATAGGTATATATCCTGACAGGGAAAATGATTGGGCTGCCTCGTACGCTATGTGGGCATCCCGTCCCAGAATTATTTTTGCAACCTCAGTCGCTCACCGAATATGGTACTCCTGGGAAAATTGTCTAATGTTCACCCGCGTAACACCAATGTATGTATGATTATTAATATCACTCAATCTATCATTTAATGCACAAGTTTAATATGAACTTTTCCGATCAATTCTATTGGATTTCACTCCGGTACTACACAATTTTAGCTCTTTACTTAAAACGCAAAATGAAACGGCATTCTCTTCGTCAGAAAATGGTTATTTCCTTCTTGGCGCCAAAATTCAGACCAATAAGAAATAAATATATAAAAAAAAAAAACTGATTTCCGAAATAGAATATTTTCTTCAAAAGAAATAGAAGGGAAAAAACTGTATATAAAAATGTCACTCAGTGTGATTGTTTAGATAAATATGGCGCTATTTTGGTGGGTGGAGATTGTGGAGTCGAGAGAAAGAGAATGGAAAGCTGAAAAATAGACGAGTTGAGTTGGGGAAGAGAGGGCACATGTGAAATCTCCAATGTAAATAAAAGAAAAATTAATAATACTGAAAGGAAATGTGGAATGAAAGAAAGAACGAATGAAAGGGAAAAAAAAAAAAGAAAAGAACGGACAAATGTTGTAGAAAAATCGAAAATATCTGAATGAAAGGAAGAAAAAAATATGGCAAATGAAGGAAGATGGTGTAAGGAAGCTTAAAACTCGGAGAAAAAAATTGTAGAAAAAAAAACAGAAAAAAATCACTCAGAATCTATGGCACGGAAAGAAGGGAAAAAGAAAGAAGAGAAAAAGAAAGTAGGAGGAAATAAAAGAAAGAAAGCAGAGAAGAAAATGAAAAAAATAAGAAAAAGGAAAGAAAGAAAATCAAATATAAGGAAAGAAAGAAATAAAGAATGGAAGTATAAAGGAAAGGGTCAGAAAAGAAAGAGGACGAAAGAAACCAAAGAAAGAAAGAACGAATGAAAGAAAGCATAAAACAAAAGAATAGTCGAATGTTGTAGAAAAATGAAAATATGTTAAAGAAAGCAAGAATAAGAAAGAAAGAAAAAAAAAAGAAATAGGAAAATCAAAGAAAGAAAAAAATGAAATAAATTAAAACAAAAAGAAAAAATCAAATATAACAAAAGAAAGAAGAAAAAAAGAAGGAAAAAAGAAAAGAAAGGTGAGAAAGAAAAATAAATAGAAAGGCTAACTGCGGAACGTAACCAAATAGACATAAAGCAGAGAGAAAGCCGCAAATGAAAGAGAGAAAAAAATTAAGAAAGAAAATACACTGACAGTTTACCAAAGAAGGAAAGACAGAATAAAAACAAATGAATGAAAGAAAAAAAAGAAACTGGATCAAATCAATATAAAAAGGAAATAAAGAAAGGAAGAATGAAAAAATAAAATCAATAAAACAAAAAAACAAAAAGAATTAAAGCAAAAGTCAAACTGAATTATAGAGAAAAGTAAAGAAAAAGAAACAAAGAAACAAAAAAACAAACAAAGATAAAAATCAAATGAAAATTCGAATCAAAGAAGGAAAGAAACAAACAAATAAAAAAAGAGAGAAAGACAAAATCCGAATCAAAGAAAGAAACAAAAATACAAAGTAAAAAGAAAGAGAAAAACCGAATCAAAGAAGAAAAGAAAAGAGAGAAAGAAAGAATCAAATAAAAAATGAGATAAACCGAATAAAACATAAAAGAAAACAGAAAAAACAAATGAAAAAAGAAAGAAATAAAGAAAAAAGAAAAGGAAAAAGTGAATAAAAAAAGCAAACAAAAAAAGTAAAAAGAAAGAGAAAAAAGAAATTAAAAAAGAAAGAAAAAGGAAACAAAAAATGAAAAAAGAAAAAGAAAAACGGAATCAAAGAAGAAAAGAAAACAAACAAAGAAAAAAGAAAGAGAAAGAAAAGAAACAATGAAAAAAGAGACAGAAAAACCGAATGAAAGAGGAAATGGAAACAAACACAGAAAAAAAGAAAGAGAAAAATCAATCGAAAAAAGAAAGACAAATGAAAGAAACAATGAAAAAAGAAAAAGAAAAAAAGAATCAAAGAAGAAAAGTAAAGAAAGAAAAAACAGAAAAAACAAATGAAAAAAAAGAAAGAAAAAGGAAAGAAACAATGAAAAAAGAAAAAGAAAAATCGAATCAAAGAAGAAAAGTAAACAAAGAAAAAAGAAAGAGAAAAAACAAATGAAAAAAAGAAAGAATAGGAAAGAAACAATGAAAAAAAGGAAAAGAAAAACCGAATCAAAGAAGAAAAGGAAACAAAGAAAAAAGAAAGAGAAAAAAACAATTGAAAAAAGAAAGAAAAAAGAAAGAAACAATGAAAAAAGAAAAATCGAATCAAAGAAGAGAAGGAAACAAACAAAGAAAAAGAAAAGGGAAAAACAAAAGAAAAAAGAAAGAAAAATGAAAGAAAAATGAAAAAAGAAAAAGAAAAACCGAATCAAAGAAGAGAAGGAAACAAACAAAGAAAAAAGAAAGAGAAAAAACAAAAGAATAAAGAAAGAAAAATGAAAGAAACAATGAAAAAAGAAAAAGAAAAACAGAATCAAAGAAGAAAAGTAAAGAACGAAAAATGAAAGCGAAAAAACAAATGAAACAAAGAAAGAAAAGGAAAGAAACAATGAAAATAGAAAAAAGAAAAACGGAATCAAAGAAGTAAAAGAAACAGAAAAAAGAAAGAGAAAAAAACAAATGAAAAAAAGAAAGAATAAGAAAGAAACAATGAAAAAAGAAAAAGAATATCCGAATCAAAGAAGAAAAGTAAACAAGCCAAAAAAAGTGAGAGAAAAAAACAAATGAAAAAAGAAAGAAAAAGGAAAGAAACAATGAAAAAAGAAAAAAAAACGAATCAAAGAAGAAAGGAAAACAAAGAAAGAAAAAGGAAAGGGAAAAACAAATGAAAAAAGAAACAAAAATGAAAGAAACAACGAAAAAAGAATAAGAAAAACCGAATCAAAGAAGAAAAGTAAACAAACAAAGAAAAAAGAAAGAGAAGAAACAAAAGAAAAAAGCAAGAAAAATAAAAGAAACAATGAAAAAAGAAAAACCGAATCAAAGAGGAAAAGGAAACAAAGAAAGAAAAAAGAAACAGAAAACAAACGAAAAAAGAAAGAAAAATGAAAGAAACAAAGAAAAAAGAAAAAGAAAAACCGAGTCAAACAGAAAAGTAAACAAACAAAAAAAAGGAAAGAGAAAAAAACAAACGAAAAAACACAGAAAAATAAAAGAAACAATGAAAAAAAAAGAAAAACCGAACTAAAGAAGAAAAGTAAAGAAAAAAGAAAGAGAAAAAACAACTGAAAAAAAAGGAAGAAAAAGGAAAGAAACAATGAAAAAAGAAAAAGAAAAACCGAATCAAAGAGGAAAAGGAAACAAACAAAGAAAAAAGAAACAGAAAACAAACGAAAAAAGAAAGAAACAATGAAAGAAACAATGAAAAAAGAAAAGGAAAAACTGAATCAAAGAAGAAAATGAAACAAACAAAGAAAAAAGAAAAATAAACTGAATCAAAAAAAGGGGAAACCCCCCAAAAAGTGATTTCGTTGATTTATTTTTGCTAGCGGCCTATCAACATCTCTATGGGTCATTTAATGCCGAAATCTATGGCTTCAATGAAAATGAAATATTGTATTTTCATTTTGAGGTTTATAGTGTTTTGGCATCAGTCGAATAATTAACTATTTGCATGGAACGGAACAGGTGCTATCAGTATGAAAGAAAGAGAAGGAACAGAATGAAAATAAAAGAATAAATAAATAAATAAATAAATAAATTAAACATGAAACTTAATAAAATGATAATATAAATAATTTTAAAACTAATTCGAAAATATAAAACGGAGAAAATATAAGGAAAAAAAAGAAAAATGAAAAAGAAGAAAGAAAAAATTGAAATTAAAAACTAAAATGAAACTTAACTGAAAAAAAGTGAATTTAAGAAAGAAAAAAGTCACACACATTATATATATATATATATATATATATATATATATATATATATATATATATATATATATATATATATATATAATGCACTACGTTCAATGCATCAATCGGAGCTTCATTTTGTTTCATTCAAGTTTGATTTTTTGGTTTGACACCCTTTGTCCAATATTTTTGCTCGTAGATTTACGTATCCATTTGATTATATATATATATATATATATATATATATATATATATATATATATATATATGTGTGTGTGTGTGTGTGTGTGTGTGTTTTCGACATATGCATTAAATGTAAAAGTTTTGATGAGACCCATTGAATTTACTAAGTAGGTTTCATGCGATTTTTTTTCGTTGTTCAGTTAACACCCACTAATTAAGAGGCTGGAAATATTTAACCCATTGCTGTACGGTGCTTCATTCCTTACAGAAGTGTATCTAAAATTTTAAATCCGCCATCTTTGAGATTTGCCTAAGCCTGTAATGTAGATTAGAAAAATGTGCTAAAATTTTAAGCAAAGTTTATGCAACACTTGGTTTTTTAATATTATTATCATTATTTTATGTCAATTTCTGCTATGTCCACATTAGATTTCCACATTTTTTTCTATTTTGAAGGTGTTTATACTTCCAGAGTTGTTGTTGTTGTTATTATTATTATTATTATTATTATTATTTCCTTTGATTTAAACATTTTCTTCCGTGTCCAAACCTGAGACCTAAAGTCAGAGATTATTATTATTATTATTTTTATTTTCTTTGCTTTCTGGCGTTTACACATTTCTTTCCGGGTCCCATCCAGGGACCTAAGGTTAGAAATGGCATCATGACACTTTTCACTGACAAAAAAAAAAAAAAAAAAAAAAAAATAATTACATAGATAGAGCCCTTCGTAAAGTGTGGGCTGTACTTGTCAGAACAATTTTTTGTATCTCCTTGAGGCATGGGCTTCCAGGAATCCCTGCAATTAGTCTACTGCAGTCTTTTCCAACCTGTCCTAGGGCTCCAACTACAACAGGGATTGTTGATGTTCCCATATGCCACATTTTCGAGACCTCTATTTCAAGGTCCTTGTATTTTGACAGCTTTTTGAATATCTTCAAAGATACATTGCAGTCAGCAGGGACTCCCATATCAATAAGGAGGCACCGTTTTTGTTTGTGGTCTTTAATAACAATATCTGGTCGGTTGGCCTTGATTGTTCTGTCAGTGTGAATTGTGTAGTCCCATAGAATTGTAACAGGTCCTATCTCCGTAACCGGGTCTGGGTGGTGTTAATACCAGTTTCTTTCAGTTTCCTTCCCGTAGAAGTTGCAGATTTTCCAGTGCAGATATTGGCCCACTCTGTCATGTCGGGTTTTATATTCAGTGGGTGCCAACATCGTGCAACCTGATACAAGATGATCAATCGTTTCTGGATATTTATCACAGAATCTGCATTTTGGGCTGACACAATATTTTAGTATATGTGCTTGATAATTCCTAGTTAGCAAGTATTGGTCCTGCGCAGCAAGGATAAAACCTTCTGTTTCCGCTTTCAACCCTGCACTGCGTAGCCACTGATGGGTACGGGTTTTGTCTACATCAGCTTGGTTGATACGAGCAGAGTATTGGCCATGAAGCGGTTTATCTTGCCATCGCTTCTGTATCTGGTCGGTTGCATTCGTCTTTGCTGTCTTTTTTAAGTATTTTGCAGTTTCAGCCGGTGTATTGTGCTGTAGTTGCATCTCTACGCCCATTTGAAGCTCCAGTTTGAATTTGTTGGCTTCTTTCATTACGGAGTAAAGACGCTTACTACTTTCATGTTCCTTGACGCATACCATCATCCAGTCTTCTGTAGTTTCCAAGTATTTTTGGAGGTCAATTGTTGTAGTTTTGTAGGACAGTTCTAGTTGAACTAATCCTCTGCCTCCTTCGGATCTGGGCACATACAGGCGATCAACATCAGCTTTGGGATGATGCATGCGATAGCAAGTGAGAAGCTTTCTCGTTTTGGCGTCCATTCGCTTAATTTCAGCTATGGTCCAGTTAAGGACATTAAAGCTGTAATGCACCACTGGGACAGCCAATGTGTTTATAGCTGATATTCTATTTTTTGAGTTTAGTTCAGTATTTAGTATCAGACGTACACGCCTGTAGTACTCTTTTCTTATTTTTTCTTTCATGTGGATGTGTTGTATGCCATCTCCTTCGCTAATTCCTAGGTACGTATAAGCTTCTTCATGCTCCAATTCCCTAATCTTTGTGACAAAATCTAAATCTATTGAGGGTGTTTCTGTAATTCTACCTTTCTTGAATGTTATTTTTGCACATTTATCTAATCCGAAGTCCATACCTATGTCGTCACTAAAGTATTTTACAATATTGAGGAGGCCTTTCAACTCATTGTCGTCTTTGGCAAAGAGTTTGAGATCATCCATGTATAGTAGGTGATTGAAAATTTTCTTATTTATTTTGTAACCATAGCTACTGTTGTTCAGTTCATGTGTAAGAGGGGTTAAGGATAAACAAAACAGAAGGGGTGACAGAGAGTCTCCTTGAAAAATTCCACGTCGGATATTCAGAAGGTTGGATATAGCAGTGCCCCCGGTGTGCCTAAGGTATAGTTTTGTGTTCCACATCCCCATGCTGTGCTTAAGAAAGTTTAATACCACAGGGGAGACTTTGTACATTTCCAAAGCCTTAAGGATCCAAGAATGTGGAACACTATCAAAGGCTTTACGATAATCAATCCACGCTGCACTGAGATTTCTGCGTCGTCTCCTGCAATTTTCCAGGATCATTTTATTTATCAGAAGTTGATCTTTGCAGCCATATGAACCTCTACTGCATCCCTTCTGTTCCAGCGGGAGAATGCTGTTTGTTTCGAAGAAGGAGTAAGTACGGTTCGTCAGTACAGACGTGATCAACTTATACGTTGTGGAAAGACATGTTATCGGTCTATAATTTTTCGGGTCTTCTGTTTCAGTTGTTTTTGGTATGAGGTATGTAATACCTTCAGTAACCCATTCCGGGATTTTATTGGGGTTATTTACAAGCGTTGATAATGTTTTTGCAAGTATGCCATGGATAGATGAGAGATGATACAGCCAGAAATTGGGCACCTTGTCATTTCCTGGGGATTTCCATTTTTGGGATTTCGTTAGTGCTTGCTTAACATCATCTGTGGATATATTTACCCATTCTTGCAGAGGTGTATCCAGCAGTCGTTCTTCTTCACGCCGTATCCATTCTGCATTTGGGTTACATTCCTTTGGGTTGCTCCATTATTATTATTATTATTATTATTATTATTATTATTATTATTATTATTATTATTATTTTTTCCTTTGATTTAAACATTTTCTTCCGTGTCCAAACATGAGACCTAAGGTCAGAGATTATTATTATTATTATTATTATTATTATTATTATTATTATTATTATTATTTTTTCCTTTGATTTAAACATTTTCTTCCGTGTCTAAACCTGAGACCTAAGGTCAGAGATTATTATTATTATTATTATTATTATTATTATTATTATTATTATTATTATTTTTTTTTTTTCCTTTGATTTAAACATTTTCTTCCGTGTCTAAACCTGAGACCTAAGGTCAGAGATTATTATTATTATCATTATTATTATTATTATTATTATTATTATTATTATTATTATTTCCTTTGATTTAAACATTTTCTTCCGTGTCCAAACCTGAGACCTAAGGTCAGAGATTATTATTATTATTATTATTATTATTATTATTATTATTATTATTATTATTATTTTTTACTTTGATTTAAACATTTTCTTCCGTGTCTAAACCTGAGATCTAAGGTCAGAGATTATTATTATTATTATTATTATTATTATTATTATTATTATTATTATTATTATTATTTCCTTTGATTTAAACATTTTCTTCCGTGTCCAAACCTGAGACCTAAAGTCAGAGATTATTATTATTATTATTTTTATTTTCTTTGCTTTCTGGCGTTTACACATTTCTTTCCGGGTCCCATCCAGGGACCTAAGGTTAGAAATGGCATCATGACACTTTTCACTGACAAAAAAAAAAAAAAAAAAAAATAATTACATAGATAGAGCCCTTCGTAAAGTGTGGGCTGTACTTGTCAGAACAATTTTTTGTATCTCCTTGAGGCATGGGCTTCCAGGAATCCCTGCAATTAGTCTACTGCAATCTTTTCCAACCAGTCCTAGGGCTCCAACTACAACAGGGATTGTTGATGTTCCCATATGCCACATTTTCGAGACCTCTATTTCAAGGTCCTTGTATTTTGACAGCTTTTTGAATATCTTCAAAGATACATTGCAGTCAGCAGGGACTGCCATATCAATAAGGAGGCACCGTTTTTGTTTGTGGTCTATAATAACAATATCTGGGCGGTTGGCCTTGATTGTTCTGTCAGTGTGAATTGTGTAGTCCCATAGAATTGTAACAGGTCCTATCTCCGTAACTGGGTCTGGGTGGTGTTGGTACCAGTTTCTTTCAGTTTCCTTCCCGTAGAAGTTGCAGATTTTCCAGTGCAGATATTGGCCCACTCTGTCATGTCGGGTTTTATATTCAGTGGGTGCCAACATCGTGCAACCTGATACAAGATGATCAATCGTTTCTGGATATTTATCACAGAATCTGCATTTTGGGCTGAGACAATATTTTAGTATATGTGCTTGCTAATTCCTAGTTAGCAAGCATTGGTCCTGCGAAGCAAGGATAAAACCTTCTGTTTCCGCTTTCAACCCTGCACTGCGTAGCCACTGATGGGTACGGGTTTTGTCTACATCAGCTTGGTTGATACGAGCAGAGTATTGGCCATGAAGCGGTTTATCTTGCCATCGCTTCTGTATCTGGTCGGTTGCATTCGTCTTTGCTGTCTTTTTCAAGTATTTTGCAGTTTCAGCCGGTGTATTGTGCTGTAGTTGCATCTCTACGCCCATTTGAAGCTCCAGTTTGAATTTGTTGGCTTCTTTCATTACGGAGTAAAGACGCTTACTACTTTCATGTTCCTTGACGCATACCATCATCCAGTCTTCTGTAGTTTCCAAGTATTTTTGGAGGCCAATTGTTGTAGTTTTGTAGGACAGTTCTAGTTGAACTAATCCTCTGCCTCCTTCGGATCTGGGCACATACAGACGATCAACATCAGCTTTGGGATGATGCATGCGATAGCAAGTGAGAAGCTTTCTCGTTTTGGCGTCCATTCGCTTAATTTCAGCTATGGTCCAGTTAAGGACATTAAAGCTGTAATGCACCACTGGGACAGCCAATGTGTTTATAGCTGATATTCTATTTTTTGAGTTTAGTTCAGTATTTAGTATCAGACGTACACGCCTGTAGTACTCTTTTCTTATTTTTTCTTTCATGTGGGTGTGTTGTATGCCATCTCCTTCGCTAATTCCTACGTACTTATAAGCTTCTTCATGCTCCAATTCCCTAATCTTTGTGACAAAATCTAAATCTATTGAGGGTGTTTCTGTAATTCTACCTTTCTTGAATGTTATTTTTGCACATTTATCTAATCCGAAGTCCATACCTATGTCGTTACTAAAGTATTTTACAATATTGAGGAGGCCTTTCAACTCATTGTCGTCTTTGGCAAAGAGTTTGAGATCATCCATGTATAGTAGGTGATTGAAAATGTTCTTATTTATTTTGTAACCATAGCTACTGTTGTTCAGTTCATGTGTAAGAGGGGTTAAGGATAAACAAAACAGAAGGGGTGACAGAGAGTCTCCTTGAAAAATTCCACGTCGGATATTCAGAAGGTTGGATATAGCAGTGCCCCCGGTGTGCCTAAGGTATAGTTTTGTGTTCCACATCCCCATGCTGTGCTTAAGAAAGTTTAATACCACAGGGGAGACTTTGTACATTTCCAAAGCCTTAAGGATCCAAGAATGTGGAACACTATCAAAGGCTTTACGATAATCAATCCACGCTGCACTGAGATTTCTGCGTCGTCTCCTGCAATTTTCCAGGATCATTTTATTTATCAGAAGTTGATCTTTGCAGCCATATGAACCTCTACTGCATCCCTTCTGTTCCAGCGGGAGAATGCTGTTTGTTTCGAAGAAGGAGTAAGTACGGTTCGTCAGTACAGACGTGATCAACTTATACGTTGTGGAAAGACATGTTATCGGTCTATAATTTTTCGGGTCGTCTGTTTCAGTTGTTTTTGGTATGAGGTATGTAATACCTTCAGTAACCCATTCCGGGATTTTATTGGGGTTATTTACAAGCGTTGATAATGTTTTTGCAAGTTTGCCATGGGTAGATGAGAGATGCAACGTCCGAATCGTTGTGAATATGGTAATGAAAATGAGTATAACAGTCCGAATAATGTAAATTATAAAAGTAATCATAATAGCTCACCTCAGAGATATAGACAGACATATAGACCGAGAAATATGACATAAAGGCCGGAGCGTACAACGGCCGAAAAGTTGTGAATATGGCAATGAAGATGAGGATAACAGTCCGAATGATGTAAATAATGCAAGTAATCATAATACCTCATCTCAGAGATATAGACAGAGAAATATGACATAAAGGCCGGAGAGTACAACGGTCGAAACGTTGTGAATATGGCATGATGGTAAGGTTAACAGTTCGATTAATGTAAATAATGCTAGGAACCAAGCTTAATCATTACTATGTTAGTCGTGTAGTGTAACTGTTCTGTTTAATAGGCATAAGGAAGGTTACTCGGCAATTTAATAATTGTTTCCTCTTTGGCAACAGCTTCTTTCAACTACTTTGCGTGAGGGAGAATATGTGGGTGAACAAGTGAGAATGAAACAAAATGAGGCATGCCATTCAGAATACCAAATGAAACTCATGTGGCCCGTGGGGTTCATCTTGGCTGGCATAGATGATGATTTTGATAATTTCACCCAACTCAAGATGCTAGGAAATAAAAGAAGCTATTAACATTAGTTATATCAAGTAGTATTCAGGAAAAGACTTTCTTTATATCACTAATATTAATAAAATCTGCAGTTTGAAGATGATGTAATGTAGTTACACATTTACTTCCAGCTATCGATCTTTCTGTAACTCAATTAAAATACTCTAATTTAGCCAAGTTTAATACACGCTTCCGTTTTCCTGAAATAGCTACTAAATCAAATATTCGGTCACTAAACACATAGCATAAAAACGCATCTGAAACCGGGATATATGAGATATCCTTTCCTGCAATGTCAGAAGAAATATATAAGCGAAACATCTCGAAATGTAAAAACCTACGTTTATGAACCCAGATGAGACCTCTACAAGGATAACCCATCAGTGTAATTAGTAACACAAAGGAAATTATGCTATAATTTTTATTTCAACTAATGCTATTTTTAATCATTTCATCCCAAGTATGGCAATAATGCCCCTAAGACGCAGTGGGTTATAGGGGGGTGAAATAGAAACGTTACAGAAGAAAAATAAAAGAACAGGATTGAGGAAGTCAGAAGACGGCGACTGACATTCCGTTTATTTTTTGAAGATTGTAGTTGACAAGTAACCAAGAAACTAGAAGGGATTTCCACAGGCGAGAAGTGCGATAAAAGAGACCGTTAGAATAGCTGTGGCGGTTGCATATAGTTTGTTCAAGAGTACAACACTGAGACCTAATTGCCAATCTAGTATCACGGTTAAATCTATGGAGAACAGGTTATCAGAATAATTGCCATAAAATTATTTACAGAAAAGACGAAGGGAAGGATAGACACGCCGATGAGAAAGTAACTAAACTCGAGATTCCATTGTCAGGTTCTATCACATCGCAGACCTTTCTTTGAATTTTGTCAGGAATCTCGAGATATACAGAAGAACACCAGACCAGATATGGGAGAAGTATTCAATGCGAAAACGAATGCTTAATTGATAAATGTGCAACAAGAAAAAAAATATAAAGATCGGGAAAAAATGACATTATCAAGTAGGTGGGTGGGGATGTAAATAGGCCAAAAGAATATTGAATTGTAATGGAAATGGTAATGAAATTCTAAAAGAATTTTCTTTTTTTTATTTCCGCCATATTTGTAAATATTTTTTAAAAGTATCAGATCAAAACCTTTATAGATAGTGTAACCTACAGGGTGCCCAGTAAAAAAAAAATGCGGCAAATGTATTATCACTGATTTATATTTCAGGAATAACTGACTTGAATAACCTTGAATAAGTTTCTTGAATATTTATGACACTGAATAATCATTCGCCACTGATTGGTTGTTTTATGATTGATAAAATGCTGTTTGATCTTGTGACTCGTCATTTAAAGGTTATTTGCAGACAAGTTTCATCTTCCCACCTGCGCTTCTCTTATGGATAATCAACTTACTGATTTGAAACATCAAGTTATCGTACTTTTTACAGAAGGACATCGAACTAGGGGATTGACAAAATGGGCAGAAATTATTCCTGATTTTTTCAGTCATGTTAGTCATAACCAGTTTTAACAGTTGTCTCACGCCTTTTGGAATTTACTGGTTGTTTTTTTGTTTTTTTTTTTACTAAGAACCCCGTAAAAAATCTTATGACAGAAGATGGAAAACTCGAAAGGTGCCTTTTAAAAAAATTTTCAAAGTACGAAGCTAGAGGAAAAATCAAAACCTTTCCAGGTAGTATAACCTACAGGGTGCCCAGTTAAAAAAAATAGCGGCAAATTTATTATCACTGATTTATCTTTCAAGAATAATTGACCTTGAATAACCTTGAATAAATTCCTTGAATATTTATGACCCTGAATAATCATTCGACGCTTATTGGTTCTTTTATGATTGATTAAATGCTGCTTGATTTTGTGACTCGTCATTTAAAGGCTATTTGCAAACAACTTTCATCTTCCGATCTGCACTTCGCTTATGGCTAATCAACTTACTGATTTGGAACATCAAGTTATCGTATTTTTTACAGAAGGACATCGAACGAGGGGATTGACGTAATGGGAAGAAATTATTCCTGAATTTTTCAGTCATGTCAGTTGGAACCAGTTTACAACTCCTTTTTGAATTTACTGCTTTTTTTCTAGGCAGACAGTAAAATGTCTTTTAACAGAAAATAGAAAACTCGAAAAATGCCTTCTAAAACATAACCAAAGTTCATTAGAAACAAAGAAGAGAATAGTGAACTCTTATGCAATATAACAGTAAATGCTGAGACTTGGAGCAAATTAGATGTCAGTCTACACTGTTTTATCTTTCAGGAATAATTGACCTTGAATAACCTTAATAAAATTTCTTGAATATTTATGACCTTGAATAATGTTTCAGCTCTGATTGGTTCTTTCATAATTGATTAAATGCTGCTCGAACTTGTTATTTAATATTTTGAGCCCTGACCATTTCTCAGCTGGTAGTAAAGAAAAATGACGTAATGACTAGTTACCGGTTGAACAGTAGCAGAGAAAAATGAGTTAATGCCCAGCCACCGGTTGAACGATGGGCAAACACTTCCGTCGCGTTTTGCTATCGGTGTTCTTGCTCTGAAGAGCTAATCAGAAAAGCCGTAATATTCTGATGTCATCGGACGTTATACCAACATATCCGCGCCTTTTCATTGTGTTTTGTGCATAACGGACTCTCCTCCAGCTCCTATCCCACGAACGCAGGTGTTGCCTAAGGTTCTATCCTAGGCCCTACTCTGTTCCTTATCTTCACTAACGATCTTCCTGATGTCATAGGTTCCCTAGTAGGCATCTATGCGGAAGACACTACTATTTACTCCTTCCTCAAAAACAAATCTAGTGTTGCCGACAAAACTAACCTGGCCGTTCGTCTTGAGGACTGGTACATGAATTGGCTGGTTAACTTTAATGCCTCAAAAACAAAACTGCTCTCTATTACTCACCAGAGAGAACCATCCCTGCCTCCTATTAGAATGTCTGACGCTTAACTCCCCGAGAGCACCTCTTTGCGACTGCTCGGTCTCACATTGTCCGCTGACCTGAGATGGAACGAATACATTGAGTCAATAGCTTCGTCCACCGCCATGAAAGGTGGCTCCCTGTGCCGCGCCAGGAAATTTTTCTTGCTGGAGTCGATCCTTCAAATCTACAAATCAACCATTCGACCATGCATGGAGTATTGCTGCCATATATGGTCTGGAGCCCCTTTTGTGTGTCTCAAGGTCCTTGATAAAATCCAGAGATGTAGTTGGACCTAATCTGGCCGCTCTCTCACAAACGTATCGTTGCCTCCACTGTCTTATTTTACAAATAATTTCTCGGTAACTGATGAGCTGTTTTTGCTGATTCCCAGACCACATGAATTTAAGCGTTCAACTAGGCTAGTATTGCGCCCTCACCCTTTTACTATCGAAACTGCTAAATGTAGCCGTCTCTTCTACTCCCATAGCTTCATGTCTCGCACTTCTCGCCTGTGGAACTCCCTCCTCATTTCTTGTTTACCTGGTAACTATAATCTCCAACTATTCAACTGTAATGTCAATCGACGTCTCCACATGCCCTGATCTATCCCTTAACCTTCTCTTCATCCTTTCCTCTATCACTCCTCGCTCCAACTCCTGTAACCCCTTGCGCGCTAGTAGCTTTCCGCTTTACTTGGGGTTGAATGCTTAAAAAATGTGTTTTGGATTAAAAAAAAAGATCCTTTTTGCCATGAAGCGTGAAGAGACTCAACCTGAACAATCAAGGAAGCAATAGGGATTGTAATGTTATATTTTTGTAACTATTTTTATATCTACTGTGAAACATTATATACCAATTATTTGCGAATTTTATCTAAGGAGCTCAGACAGAAGGGTTAAAATATTTTAGGAACGCGGGTCTCTAAGGGTTAAAGGTTATTTGCAGACAACCGTCGAATTTCATTTTGCCATCTCGTATGGTTTAACAACACACTGATTTTGCGCGTTAAGTTATCGTACATTTCAAAGAAGTACATTCGCCGTGGGGATTGACGAAATCTGCGGAAATTTTACCTGAAGTTTTCACTGACATCAGTCGTCATCACTTTTCCACGTATGTCTCACGTCTTTCTGAATTTACCGCATTTTTAATAGGAATTCTGTAGAATGACAGACTCACTTCAAACATTCGACATATTTATCATACAATTCAAATCTAGTACGACGCTGGTATTAAAAGTTCACAGGCTGAATATAAAAGTGTGATGCTAGAGCTGTGAAATATTGCCATGCATTAATTTCAATTCTACTTGTTAATAACTGCATTGTTTCTTTCCAGGTACGAGGGAAGGCTGAAAAGGTCATAGGCTGACAATAAAGGAGTGATACTAGATCAGCGAAATATTGCATACATTAATTTCAAATCTTTCTATTAATAACTACATTGATCCTTTTCACGTACGAGGGTGGGCTGAAAAGGTCATAGGCTGACTATGAAAAAGTGATGCTAGATCAGTAAAATATTGCATGCATTAATTTCAAATCTTTCTATTAATAATTACATTGTTTCTTTTCATGTACGAGGGTGGGCTGAAATGATAATAGGCTGTCTATGAAGGAGTGATGATAGAGCTGTGAAATATTGCATGGATTAATTTCAAATCTTCCTTTTAATAAGTACATTGTTTCTTTTCATGTACGAGAGTGGACTGCAAAGGTCATAGGCTGACTATGAAGGAGTGATGCTAGACCTGTGAATATTGCATGCATTAATCTCTTCTCATTAATAAGTGCATTGTTTCTTTTCTGGTCCGAAGGTAGGCTGAAAATTTCATAGGCTGACAATGAAGGAGTGGTGCTAGCGCTGTGAAATCGTCCATGCATTAATTTGAAATCTCCTTTTTAATTAATAGCTGAGTTCAAAATCATCTGCGTGGGTTTGTTCTTGAGGATTTATTATCCGCCCGAGGGACCTTTTTTCCCGCAGACAAAATGTCGCATGCCTCTCGCTAATCTATTTCCATCACTAATATTCTGACGCGTTATATTCATATGTTCCACCAGTTCAGACTTTCACCTTCATGCCACCAACTTTGGGTCAAATCATTTCTATTCTCCTGATACTCCATTAATTTAGTACAGTTTCATTCCTAAGCCTGCTATGTTCTCAAACAAACTCCCAAGTATATGCTTCCCCGATCGGTGCAATCTTAAATTATTCATTTGAACTTCTCGGCCTCTTACATTCTTATAGAAACATGAAACGAAAAATACATTAAAGTTATAGTCACGGAATCTACGATAAACTACACCCACGTCCTGGGTAAGGCGATAAACTACATCAAACAGCAAAGCATCTGATCAAGAAGTATTGAGAAGAGTGGAAACTACCTCCCAATTGCTGGTGCTCCCAGGTCTACCCTGACCTGGGGTGGTAGCACCTGTTAGGATCCCAGCTATGGGCAAAATGCTACTCTCCCACCCCGAAACTGGTGTCAAAACGTGTAAAAATAGTATCTCTCTATATTACTGAGATGAGGTATAATGTACATTATTAATATTATTCGGACTATTGACCTCATCTTTGTCGGCATATTTATTACAACGTTTAGGACGTTGAACGCTCCGGCCTTCTTCGGGTGGTTGGAAAGTCACTGAACCCATTATTTTGTTCACTGGGGTAGACTGTTCTATTTCCACGTGACTTATTTAATGGATTTTATCAATTATCTCTTGTTAATTTACCTCTCCAAGTTCTTCAATGCCTTAACTCACAACTATTTGCTTCCTGTCGCTGGATCTAACCAACGTTTTTATCCACTGTGCCAGTGGATAAAGGCGTTAGTTAGGTCCAGTGACAGGGCCCATAAGTGTGAGCTCAATATCCGTTTAAGGCAGCGCAGAACTTTCAGAGGGAAATTAACAGGAGATAACTGATAACAGACATCTATTAAACATGGCACGTGGAAGTAGAACAATCTACACCACTGAGCGAAATAAAGTGTTCAGTTTGACATTCCAACGACCTGAAGAAGGCCGGAGCGTACAACGGACGAAACGTTGTAATAAATATGGCAACAAAGATGAGGACAATTGTCCGAATAATGTAAAAAATGTGTAAAAATATGTTGTATGACAAGCAATATATTTTTTTGTAAAAAACCAGCAATGAATTTTTGAATGAAAAATTATCATTGTTACCAGCAATGTATTTCTGAAAAAACTTACCAGCAATACATTTTTAGAAAAAATAGTATAAGCAATACATTTTGAAACAAAAATATTACAAGCAATAAAAATCTTGTAGGCATTAAATAATCCATTGACGTTGATATGTCGTAAATCAAACCAAACCAAACCAAACCAAACCAAAGATATGGAATGCAAGACAATCAAATATTTGGTCAGTAAAAACGCGTCTGAAGCTTAATTATATGAGATATAAGAAACATCTAGGCGAGGCATCTAAAAACGTAAAGGCTAGCATTTATTATGAAAGCTGTGCTCTGCGGAATAACTAGTTAATATTCTTAGTATCACATTGAAAAAATCGGTTATAATTTTGATCTCGAAGTATATATATATATACTAGCAACATGGCCCGCCGTTGCCCGTGCTTGATTCAAAAATCGTACGACAGCAATCGCTATCACTTGACTTAAAATATGTTTGCCCTTCCTTGCCTTTAAAGTAGTGCCCTTCGCCGTGCTGATGTTGCTACATGCCTTACTTCTTGCCTATCTCACACTGCGAATTTTTTCTAAGCTCTATACTAAACATTAAATCTGTTACGAAAAAAGAACTAAACAAAATGAACA
This sequence comes from Acanthosepion lycidas, assembly GCA_963932145.1. Classification (NCBI taxonomy): domain Eukaryota; kingdom Metazoa; phylum Mollusca; class Cephalopoda; order Sepiida; family Sepiidae; genus Acanthosepion; species Acanthosepion lycidas. The sequence goes on from OZ010612.1 coordinate 54,994,645, forward strand.
CAAAACGATCAGCTTTAAAAAAAGGACTCGTAACTGGAAAAACCGAATGAAAAAAGAATGTTAACAACAAATACTTTTTCACACCTATCCCAGTTCTGCGGCATCAGAATCAACCTTGAGTTTAAGCAAGCGAATGGGCCAATTGGAGTAAAGTGCCATGCAGATTTTAATTTTTCCACTTGTGACGAATGCAGCTATCGATTTTTTTGCATGCTAGTTAACATTCGTGTCAGTCATGTATTGGCTCTCACGCTGGCCAATAGAATCTTCCTGCCTATTTGTGGTAGCCAGCTATAGGTTCTCAAACTGGACAGTAGAAAATGACCGCAAACTACATGAAAACTGCCGTAGAAGCAAAAAAATCGATTATTTCCACTATCGATGGGAGTTGGGAAATGCAAAGTCGGTTTTGGCCTTTTCGGTAACTTGGAGCATGTGCATGTAAATTTTGGTGCAAATCCGTCGAAAATTGCGCCCGTGCATTCGTTACACACACACACACACACATCCTGCGTTTTATAGATAGAGATATTATCAAAACATTTGCCGATCATGTGACCAAGTATGACAGGGTTACTTCAAACATTCGAATAATTTATCGTACAATTCAAATACACTACATGTGTCGACTGAAAAGTTGTTAAAACTTACTCCAAGCAGTTAAAATATTATGCCTTCCCCGTCAGACGAGATGTGACACAAGGTCGAATTTAATGTGGGGTACCCATGCAGGTACACTCGGGCCAAATGTCAAAATTTACCCAGTCCTCTACCCAGCAAACCGCGGAATCGGACACTTTGAATTGTCTATTTTTCTCAGCTGAGACTCTGTCCATTGATATATCCCCGACTGAGTGGCACTCTTCCCGGATGTCAGAGAGCTTGACAATCACCAGCCAGACAGCGTACGACCTGTCTACGACGGAACGGTATTTACCCATTCTTCCTACTGAGATGAGATGTGACACAATGTCGATTTTAAAGTTTGCCTATTTTTCTCAGCCGAGTCTCCCTCTGTAGACAAAGGAACGACTGAATTGCACTCTGCCCAAAGACAGAGAGCTTACCAATCGCAAGCAAAACAGCGGACTGCCTAAATGCGACTGAATTCTTATAGCTCATTTTTAGTTCTTTATTCAAGGCGTTTTGCTTAGTTCATTTGTGTTACCGAAGGTGTCTTATTTATTCCACAATTTCCCCCTTTTGAGATTTTTTTTTCATTAGTGAATATTTTATTTCTTTGTATTCACCCCGCTTCTTTCTGGTGAGTTCCCAACGTACTGAACTTTGTTTTTCTTTCGTTTTGGGTTAAGCTCTAGTTTTTCCGTACGTTTCCTTTTTCTGGAAATCATACTTGAACGTTCAACGAATTCTTGGGTGTTGGTATGTCAAAAATATCATGCAGTACTTGCATAGATTCTTCCTTTCTGGCGGGTCTTTCTTCAGTAAAATTTTCTTTAAATGATTCCAGTGCATTTTGTGTTTACATTTTTTTACCTTTTACATATGTATCCTTTTTCGTGAGCTTAATACTTAATTCTTTCCCATTTTTATATACTCTGAAAATATTTTTCGCCAATTTTGAAATTTATGTTCTTTTTGTTATCCGTTCTTATTCTTTTTTTCACCTGGTAACATCTTGTCGAACAACCATTTAATTTTTCTTGCGATCATCAATTCTGCCGGTGACATGCCTGCCGGTGTATTTGGATTAAGCGTTATACGGTATATTCTCAAAAATATTTGTAGTGCTTCACTGCTCATATTTTCATTACTTGCTTTTTTTCAAAGCTCTAAGAAAATTACACACAAACCGTTCAGCATGTCCGTTTGACCTTGTTTGATATAATGGGGTAGTCATGTGTTCAATCGAGAAGATTTTAGAAAAAAATCTTTAAATTCGTATATAGTGAATTGTGTTCCGTTATCCGAGATTTTGGCAAATGTTCATAGGCTTATGAGTAGCTAATGTTAGAGTTTTAACCCCCAAGGCAATTCATGCTGACACAGTGGTTACATTAGGGGACCATACTTTATACTTATCAACATTGCAAAAATGTTCAGCTGAAATCAAAAGGGAAAGAAAGAATCTTGAAGATGACACATTGTTTGGACGCCCTCACGCTCTTTTCCATGTCTCACATCTCTTTCCAACACCAACTTAAAATCAGCAGCATTGATCCTTAAACCCATATGAAAAGACACATGGCAACTGACCCCGGCGAGGAAAACAGTAATAATGTTCACCACATGTTGATGGATGACAGACTATATATCAAATAGCCGATGCTATTAACATTTTTCGTGAGGGGGTCTGGAGAATATTCTTCACAATGAACTTGATATGACGGAGGTTTCTGCTCGGTTACTACTACTTCCGACATCTGATGAAAAGCGCACGAGGCTGGTCACACTACAGGGAAATCTGAAATTGTTTGAGACAGATTGAGCTGGATTCCTTGAATGTCCACTAACCTAGGATGAGTGCTGTGGGGATCACTTTGCGCTAGAGACAAAGGGAGAATTGGGTCAGTGAAAACATGTCTCCTCATCTATTCTGACGTAGTTGTTTCATCTGTAGGTTAAGGTGATGGGTTCAGTTTTCGGTGATATAATCTCATTGAGATTAAAAGGGCTACGCCATCAATGGCGAGTACTATGTTAACTTTCTGAGGCAGTTATGAAATACTATCAAGGTCAAACACTCAAGAAACCTGAGGAAAGCAATAAATATCCAACACAAACGTTTCTTCGTGTCAGCCATATTTGTAAAGATAATAATAATAATAATAAAATATCAAAACATTTTCTGATTGTATAAACAAGTATCATACAATTAAAATACAATACGAATGTAGAATGGGATAGTTCAGATATTAATATCTGCGTTATTTCCAGTAGTGGGGTAATATATAACGAGTCGGAAAGAGGAATCTAAACAGCCGAGTTCGAATTCCAGTTGAACCCATTACATTCACTTACGTGCTAATAACCTTGTGATAGGTATGAATCCTCTTCTAGATTTTCTCGGAGGAGTAATGGATAGCGGCTCGGATTGAGGTATCGGAGAGCCAAGTTCGAATTCCAGTCGAATCCATTATATTCACTTACGTGCTAATACCCTTGGGAAAGGATTGAATCCTCTTCTTGTCCTCCTAGCTTTGGGTAAATAGCAGGACAGACTGGGTCTTATAGCCATGAGTGATAACTGGTCTAGGAGAAGAACAACTTATAATTGCACGAATTGAGGAATCGGAGAGCCGTGTTCGAATTCCGGTCGAATCCATTACATTCACTTACGCGCCAATACCCTTGGGAAAGGTATGAATCCTCTTCTAGATTTTCCCTGAGGAGTAATGGATAGCGGCTCGGATTGAGGAATCTGAGAACCGAGTTCGAATTCCAGTCGAAACCATTACATTCACTTACGTGCTAATACTCTTGGGAAAGGTATGAATCCTCTTCTAGATTTTCCCGGAGGAGTAATGGATAGCGGCTCGGATTTAGGAATCGGAAAGCCGAGTTCGAATTCCAGTCGAATACATTACATTCACTTACGTGCTAATAAACTCGGAAAACTATGAATCCTCTTCTTCTCTCACGAGCTTTGTGTAAATAGCAGGACAGACTGGGTCTTATAGCCGTTGGTTGCAAATGGTCTAAGAGAAGGACAGCTATGAATTCAAAACCGATCCTCCAGATTGGGGATTGTGCAATAGTTTAACAACCTTCTCTCGTAAAAACTGGCTTGCTACAGAAACAGCAAAGATATCTTGCAGCCCAATGTTCTGGCATAATATATAAAATTACATTTAACTATTAAAGATTATTTCAAATATTCATTTGCAAATAGACAGATTTTGGAATTGCTGTTATCACGTACCTACAGAAAAAAAAGGACTTAACCCTAAAAGACATTCATGCTGACATAGTTGCTACTTTAAGGGGATGCTCCCCACCCCGAAGCTTTAACAACAGTTTAAAAGTAAGGAGGTTAATTTAGGAGGGGAAGGGTGAGTCTTGAATTTGACACAAGGTTTGGACGTCCTGCGATTGCCACGAACGAGGAAAACATTGATCGTGATTACCACATGGTTTCGGATGACAGGTGATTGAATATAAATCAATTCTTCAATGCTATTATCATATGACGCGAAAGACCTTTAGATATTCTGTACAATGAACCTGTCATCCCCTTCCAACAATGGTTATGTTAATCATACAATTAAAATACACTAATTAACATTCTTACTATATAAAAAATATACTTAATCATGTATAACCACTAACAATTATAACAAGAATACATCGGTATGTGATGTAACCAAGTGTGATGCATTCTCGCTCAATATGTTTATCATTTAATTAAAATACCTTAATATACGCAATTTTCTACATACAACGTGTCAAAGCACGTGCGATACCCTGCCCTCGTCAGCGGCCAACCAAGGGAAGTAACACAGTTTTAGTGATTAAGGCTGTAATGCCACCCCTGGCACTACCAGCAACTTTTGCCACCGGACAGAGTACTGTCTCTTTTCTTTTCTTTTTTTTTTTGTGTGTAGGCGCGTCAGTCTCTTGCGGATTTTGCATCTGCAAGTCAGATTGTCAGTGTTATGTTAAAACTTTTGATCGTGAACCAATACAAAATTTGCTCGTAGCTACCGTTATCAATGACGAAGAATGGAAGTTAAACAGATGTAGCATTGTGTTCCGAGCATGGTTTTAATTAACTTACATTATACGGGATCTTCACCAGTTCCAACTCGATGTCTATAGACTGTGGTCTTGAGATGATGTAAAGCAGACTTCAGGCTCCGGCCAGTCATGCCCATCTTCAAAAAAGTAAAAAAGAAAAAAAGGAAACGATTGACGTTCAAAGGGATTCACGGCACATATATCGGTAGTTAATGTAACCAAGTATCATACATTCTCTCTCAACATTCCTCATATTTATAATACTTTTGAAATAAACTAATGTACGCAATTTATTGTGCACAAAGATTGCGCTAATATATCATGAATTTAACACACTAACAGACGTCATGAGGTAAAGAAATGAGGCACACGCAAAAAAAAAATGATATATACATATGATATGTGTAAAATTCAGACATATCTAAGAATATATCTGTGAAAAGACTGTGAGTACACAAAGGAAATGTTATGTTATCTTAGCCGACGCAAGAAATAAAATTGTTACATTTGCCTTGTACATCAGATTAAGAAACGCGTCGGCTAAGATAAATTTTTCTTTTCTTTTCATTCAAATACATACACACAATCACACACGCCTATATATATATATATATATATATATATATATATATATATATATATATATATATATATATACACTTCCTTGGAATTATAGCTATCAATCACAAATTGGTAATATATATATATATATATATATATATATATATATATATATATATATATACGCGTAAGTAGTGAAGGGAAAGAAAAAGAAAAAGACTCTAAATCAATTCGAATAGAAAATAAAAAAAAAAATTCTGAAGTTCCCAGCAACCTTCTGTCGTGCGCATGTGTAGTCTCAACAACATACAAAACGCGTCACAAGGAACTTTTTCCACTTTGTCTGACAATTTCCGCTATACTGCTCTTGATATATTTAAAAAATATATATCGTTAACTCATATATCCATACTTGCATATATCTATAAATCACGGATTAAGAATTTGGAGCTGCTTTTCTTTAAAAACACCTTAAATTGATATATTTTTATACATTTTATTTTATTTTTTCTTTGCTATATTATGAATTTTTTGTTTGAGAAACCTTATGTTTTGCTTTTCAACATTACCCCAGTGAGTAAGCTTTTTGTGATTACCAAAAACAGATAGCTAATGAAAAAACGGGGAAAACAGATAGATAGATAGATAGATAGTTATCACAAGATATCAGAGGAAGAGCTTTTATAGCAGTCAGATAGATAGATAGATAGATAGATAGATAGATAGATAGATAGATAGATAGATAGATAGATAGAAAAAGAAGCTACATCTTAACTTATAAGTCTTCTTCGGCTTATGGGCTGGTTGCGTCTCTCTTCAAGTTCTCCATACAAAAACCACTTTGGGATTCTGCCGTCGCTAATGCGCGCAACTTGACCACTCCAACGCAATTAATACTTAAGCATACACTACAGGCGATTTTTGAATGTCATCCCTGAATATATTTAAAATAAACCTTAAAATGAGATATTTTTGTATTGTTTTTAGCAAAAGATAAAAGTTCACAAACTATATTATGTTTGTTCGTATTTTTCAGTCTTTCTCTAGTTTCCTCTTACTATCAAAATCTTCAAATTTGGATTCATCTCTCCACAATATATGTTCCTGAATTATGAATATATTTGTATGAGAAACATTATACCATAACATTATAGATTATAACATTAACATCATATAACATTAAATATTATAGTATTAATATCTCGATAGACATTTGAGATTGCCAAAAGCATTGAAGATTTGATTGATATCTCTAGGGTATCCGGAAAAAAAGGTCGATATCAATTATTTTGCAAACGTATGCTATACTGCATATCTGAAAAAATAGTTTAACTTTTAGCAGTATTTTTATTCTTTTTCTTTTTATGTGCCATGTCCTTTCAGGTCGTAGGTGATTATGGCTCTCCGCCTTACTCTATCCCTTGCAGCTCTCAACAAGTTCCTTTTCTCTTTTTCCTCCCCCAGATCACGTTCTGTTATCCACTTGCTTAAGTCCGCCAGGTATGTCAGGTGCTGCTTTCCCTTGTCTCTTTCCCTTTATTCGACCCGTGAGTATCAGATTCTCTAGGCACTCTTTTCTCATTATATGTCCCTGAAACTTTAGCTTTCTCTTCCTGATATAAAGTATAAACCTCCTCCTTGTTTGCAAACTCTTTAAGATCTCATCGTTGCTCACACGCTCGGCAGCGATCCAAAACACACTTCTGCATTACATCAATCAAGTGTCATAAAGGGACAACATTTTCGAAATTAAGACTTGCCCGCTTCAGTCAGTCAGTTATGTGCCATACACTCTTAAGCAATCATGTATCTTTTGATACATGACTGACGAGTCAGATAATTTCCCGCAGTAGGTTGCCATTTTTAGGCGGTAGGCCAGTTGGCATCCAACGCTTTAGAACCCGGTCTGTCCTGCTATTTACCCATAGCTGAGGGAAAGAAGAAGTGGATTAATACCTTTCCCAAGGGTATTAGTGAAAGAGTAAGGGATTAATTAGATAGACTAGTTTGAAGAGAGTATCTTAAGGGTGAGCGTGAGCTTTTTCAGTACGTGAAGAATAACTGAGAATATCAGCCATCTATTTTTTTCCCAAAAATTTGGAAATAATGTGAGTAATTTGTAAAGTAACAATTAACGCAGCTGTTCGTTTTATTGACGAAGAAAACATATGATACTGTTGTATAATAATTCTGTTATGCCTAAGTGGATTTTTGTTTTTTGTCAAAATAGAATCAAATTTACTGTAGTTACGGAGTTTTATCCTTTACTTTAAAAAGCATGGAAAATATCGCATTTTCAGTTCTTTTTAAAAAGCAAAGCAGGAAGAACACCACCTTTTTGGCTGCAGTGTATACACATATAGATAAAAGCCATGAAAATGAAATATTTATACGACATGATCTCACTAAAGTCGAGTTTACAAATAGAAATGACTCATATTTCTTTCTGAAAGAAATTCATAGCTTTCCCTTCTTATCATTTGCTTAATCACACACACCCACACATATATTTACACACCTAATCATATATATATATATATATATATATATAGTTGGATTGGTGTGAGTTTGTGACCCTGGGTTTCACGGTATTTGCGATCGTCAGACAAACTGATTAATTTTAAAATTATGGATTTATAAATGGTTGCGTATATCGGTGTTTTTATGGTAGTGGGAGGAAAAATTGTCATCGGGACACCACTCATACATACACAAACATACATACACTCACGTTCACACACTGGCGTATGCCGACACAGACACACGCACGCTCACTCACTGGAGCTCATGCAAACATAAACAGTGAACTGTATGGGACTGGGAATATATATATATATATATATATATATATATATATATATATATATATATATATATATATATATATATATATCCTCCTCAAATATATATATATTCATATATATATATATATATCCTCCTCATATATATATATATATATATATATATACTCCTCAAATATATATATATATATATATATATATATATATATATCCTCCTTACGTTTACCTATACGGATTACCTAGTTTTTCATAAACTAACTACATATATATATATATATATATATATATATATATATATATATATATATATATATATATATTTATGAGCATATATATATATATATATATATATATATATATATATCCTCCTCAAATATATATATATTCATATATATATATATATATATCCTCCTCATATATATATATATATATATATATATATATATATATATATATATATAAAAGGAGGATATATATATATATATATATATATATATATATATATATATATATATATATATATATATATATACTCCTCAAATATATATATATATATATATATATATATATATATATATATATATCCTCCTTAGGTTTACCTATACGGATTACCTAGTTTTTCATAAACTAACTACATATATATATATATATATATATATATATATATATATATATATATATATATATATATATATAACTATGTGTGTGTGTGTGTGTGTGTATGTGTTAAAAGTTTGAACGCTTTCTCATCCTGTCTAAATTGGTGTGTGTGGGTATTTGACAGATATCACCGGAGAGGCCTCTGGCGGGAAATACTGCAATTTTTCTTTTAAAAAAAAATTACGCTAAAAACGTGATTTAGGTTAAAACATTCTAGCAAAATATATATGGAAAAAATTACACACTGTCAGTAAGCAAGTATCTGCTTTTAGTATCAACTTGCTGGTCGGAGAACAATATTATTCGCAAAGTAACGCGTGATAAGTATAATATTTGATTGCTTATATCTCAGCGAATGTTGAGCGATATGTTGGAATAAAGATTAAATTTGACACAAAAAATTCTGAACAACGCCGAGTATCGTAGGTGCTAAGATTTAATCGTTCTAATTTTAGCTGAGAAGCAAGACAGTGAATTATAATGCTATTTTTATTTAAAATACAATCATCAAACGATGAAAAAATAAACAATATTTTAAGAAATGCTTCTAAAAGATATATAAAGTGTTTTGCCATGTAATATATATTAGGTTGGTGCAAAAATAATATCGTTTTTTGACTTATTTTTTAAAGTCAAAAAACGATATTATTTTTGTACCAACCTAATATATATATATATATATATATATATATATATATATATATATATATATATATATATATATATTAAGTATAGAAATATTATGTATATATTATGTATACAAACATACATACATACATACATACATATATATATATATATATATATATATATATATATATATATATATATTAAATTATTTATATATATATATATATATAAATATATATATATATATATATATATTAAGTATAGAAATATTATGTATATATTATGTATACAAACATACATACATACATACATATATATATATATATATTTAAATATTTATATATATATATATATATATATATATATATATATATATATAAATATATATATATATATATATATATATATATATATATATATATATATGAGCAAATATATTTTTAAGGTGTGCTATATTTATGGGATAAAATGCTCAATATCACAGATAGAGAGTGTGCAAATATAAATATAAAAATGAATTTTGAAGTTAATACTCAGAGGTGAGAGGCTAGATGCAATCAGCGGCCTGATGATTGCGTCCAGCAGGAAACAGCTTGTGACCTCTGAGAGTTGATTTCAAATCTGATTTATATATATATATATATATATATATATATATATATATATATATATATATATATATATATATATATATATGGCGGTAGACTCTCCCTTCGACGCATGAGGGCCAAGCAGCTCAGTTCCTAGGAACCCACATCCAGACCCCAGCACTTATGATTTGATTATTGCGGTGAAGGCTTTGTGCAGAACCAAATACACTTTTTTGAACGGCCGAATACAGAGAGCTGGTGCCCAAACGCCCTTCTGCAGTTTTTGAATTCAATTTCTTCTCGGCCAGTTGCCATTCAAGGCTATAGAACCCAGTCTGTCCTGCTATTTACCCATATCTGGAGGGAGAAGAAAATGATTAATACCTTTCCTAAGTATACGCATACACACACACACACATATATATGTATATATATATATATACATACATATATATATATATATATATATATATATATATATATATATATATATATATATATATATATATATATATATGAAGAAAAATATACGGAAAAACAAAAATCCGAATATGCAAGTATGCTGTTTGATGTTGTTTCAATGTCGACATCAGACGTTTTGGTCTAATAGACCTTCTTCAGTACATAGTTATTAAAACATAATTAACATTAGACGATCTTTTCATGTTGACTTGAATATCATCTACTGTTAATTATGATTTAATAACTATGTCCTGTAGAAGGTCTACTAGACCGAAACGTCTGACGTCGACATTGAAACAACATTAAAACAACATACTTGCACATTCGGATTTTTGTTTTTCCATATTTGAAGAAAAAGTATATGTAAAAGAAAAAGTCATTTTTAGGGCACCCTATCGGCTCATGTTTAATTCTGTCTTATTTTCTTTTTCTCACACTTTCTCTTACTCTCTCATTCTCTTTTCCCTTTCATCTCTTCCCTATCTCCCTCTGTTTTTCTCCTTTCCTTCAAAACTTTTTTTTTTAATTATATTGTTTTTTTTTTCTTATTTTTTCTTCCTTTTAATATTAAATCTATCTTTTCTTTTTTTATATTTTTTTCTAAACTTTCATTTCGTCTGAATTGAAAACGTCGGTATACCGAGATGAATATATTTTTATATATTCATGAAATAAATTATAGCTGAATGTTTTTTTAAGTATCGTCTTATTTATTACATTATTATATTCTTATATTCTTATATTCTTATATTCTTATATTCTTATATTCTTATATTCTTATATTCTTATATTTCTCTGTTACTAACAGTGAGCGCTCTTTGACTTAATTTCCTCCTTTAAATTATCTCTCGTAATTATCAATCGATATTATATATATATATATATATATATATATATATATATATATATATATATACGTATATTTAGGCAGAAACCCTTCGTTTATATATGTTTCATTAAAAATGACAGACAAGGTAATAGGGTTAAGCTTTTTATCTCATTTTTCTTATGTTCTGACAAGAGCTTTATTTTCTTGGTAAAGTGTGTAAGAACTGTCCAAATGTTTTATATTTCCGAGCCCTTTCGGCTATACCTTTCGCCATTATCAAGAATTATTTGATTTTTCAGCTTAATTGAGTGTGTGCATTATGTGCATGTCTTGTTGTGTGCTAGGGATGTTTTTAATTTCTGAATACGGTTAGCACATTGTGGCCTTGTTCGTAGTTAATATTATTAAGAGTTGGCTTTTTCTTTTTTATTATGAAAACTTCCATTATTTTTTAGTCTTTTTTTGCTGGTGGATGCAGTTAATATATTTGTGTTTTCTACTAGTATGTTCCTTACGGAATCGGTTAAATTTGTGTGTGTGTGTTTAAGTGGGTTCTAATGGAGCTGTGATCAGATAGGTGTGCATACATAGGTGTAGACATTCACAAAACGCACACACTCAATTAAGCTGTCTTTGTTAATGAAACATGCGTATATATATATATATATATATATATATATATATATATATATATATATATATATATATATATATATATATATATATGAAAATTTCTCAGATTTAACCAGTAGAGAAGACAATATGTATGAATAAAAATGACAATAGGAAAACTGGTAATTGCTGACGCATAACGTCAGTAATTGTCACGTGTGGAGAAATTAATGCTCTTACAAACAAATATACACAACAGATTCATAAAATCAAAAGAAAATCGTTGAATACAACAACACAGATATAATGACAATATTCTCCACACGTGACAATTACTGACGTTATTTTTCAGTTAAAAATTTGAAAATAGCGTTTCTCTACATTCCATTTGCTAGTTACATTCTGTTTTTGTTTTTATTAGTTACTTTGTTCATTTAATTTCATTTTCGTAATTTGTTTTGATAAAGTCCACATTGGACGAAACGCGTCAGCAATTACCAGTTTTCTTATTGACATTTTTATTCATATATATATATATATATATATATATATATATATATACACACACACACACACACATACATGTAATATATATATATATATTATTATCTATATATATGCGCGGTACTTATTAGAAAGCGCGCATTATCAGAGATAGAGCTAACATATTTCGTTGGATTGATGTGTGTTTGTGATCCTGGGTTTCATGCATTTGCGATCGTCAGACAAACTGATTAATTTTTTAAATCAGTCAGTTTGTCTGACGGTCGCAAAGGCATGAAACCCAGGGTCAGAAACTAACATCAATACAACTTTTTATATATATATATATATATATATATATATATATATATATATATATATATATGTATATATATATATATAAGAGTTCCCATGCCGGGTAATGCCAGGTCATGCTGCTAGTATATATATATATATATATATATATATATATATATATATATATATATATATATATATTGAAAATATACATATTATCCCTTACCGTCAGCACGACTCGGAGTTCCACGGACAGCGCAGTCATCGGGTGCTGAATAGAGAAAAACTGTTACATAATTTAAATTTTAAAAATATCTGGTTAACGCAATCTTGGCGTAGTCCATACATTATTTGTTTTTGTTTTTTTTTTTCAGAAATAAATGCTACATTTAAAATAGGGGGAATTTCTATTTGATATAAATAAAATAAACGGGGGCAAACAACTGCTTTTTTTATATTTAAATAAATAGGGTTTCAAAGTATACATTAAGTCCTATTTAAAGGGACCTAATTATATGAAAAAAAAATATATATTGATTTATATATTGATTTTAATTAAAGTTGGAAAATTATATTAAAAAAATAAGGAAGATTACATTAAAATATTTATATTATTCGGACTATTGTCATCATCTATGTTGCTATATTTATCACAACTTTTCGGCCTTTGTACGTCCCCGTCTTCTTCAGTTGATTGGAATGTACAACTGAACCCTTTATTTCGCTCACTGTGTTAGACTGTTCAAATTCCATGTGGAATTTTTTTTTAATGGATGTCAGTTATCAGTTATCGCCAGTTAATTCCCCTCTCCAAGGTATCCACTGCCTTAACCGGGTATTGAACACTTTGGGTTCTGTCCATGGATCTAGCCAACGGTTTTATCCACTATGACATGTGTCCTTGAGGTCATCTGTGATTGAATTTCTGGGTATTATGAACCTAATGCCCAAATCACCATTCGGGGACTTTCCAACAACCTGAAGAAACCCTGAGCGTACAACGGCCAAAACGTGGTGATAAATATGGCGACAAAGATGATGACAGTAATCCGAATAATGTAAATAGTGCACATAATACCTCATCTCTGAAATATAGACAGATACTGAAGGTACGAAACGTTGTGATAAATATAGCGACAAAGATAATGACAATAGTCCGAATAATGTAAATAGTGCACATAATACCTCATCTCTGAAATATGGATAGATACTGAAGATCCGAAACATTGTGATAAATATGGCGACAAAGAGATGACAGTGATCCGAATAATGTAAATAGTGGAACATAATACTTAATCTCAGAAATATAGACAGATAATGAAACCCCGAACGTTGTAATAAGTATGTTAACAAAGATAAGGACAATAGTCCGAATAATGTAAATAGTGTACATAATACCTCATCTCAGAAATATAGACAGATACTGAAGGGTCGAAACGTTGTAATAAATATGGCCACAAATATGAGGACAATAGTCCGAATAATGTTATCTCAGAAATATAGACAGATACTGAAGATTATAGGGTTCAAGTTTAGTTTAATTTTAAATATATATATATATAATTTTATTTAATTTAATATATATGTAAGCAGAATAGAAAAAGGTAACAGTAAAAAAACAAAAGCTCACAACGTAAGAATGTGAAACATGTAAGTCATTGAAATAAGTCTATATATTTTTATATATTAAGGAAACATTTTGAGCATATATGACAAAGTGTAACAAGAAAACTTTCCATTTTGTCATAACTCCTTCCCCATACAATTCATTTAATGGTTCTGACTTCAAGACAAGAAAGAAAAAAAACAACAAAAAACAAACATGGAGTATGAGGTCGATATATATATATATATATATATATATATATATATATATATATTCTTGAACGCCTACGACGAGGGCTATCAATTCATAAGATCTAACGTGTGTGTGTGTATATATATATATATATATGTGTGTGTGTGTGTGTGTACTTTTTTATTGTAATTTCCGGCTAATTTAGAAGGCACAAAAAAGACACCAAATATTCATCTTCTGGGCATTTCACTCCTCCAAATACGAAACATTTACAAGGCTTATCGGTCGAGAGTAATTCTGGACGTAATAATTATAATTTTCTACGGGGGTTACCGTGCAGACCCCACCACCATTATCAACAGCACAAAAAAGATGGTGACAAGATGTATACATTTTCAATTGATGCAAAGATTTCCGCCTTTTTTAAACAATTATTATTATTATTATTATTATTATTATTATTATTATTATCTTCCTGCAATACTTCTTCATCTACACCCTACTCCTAATTCTTTGTCTTCTTCTTGGCTTCTTATTTTTTTCTTTCTTGCTTTACCTTCTTCTCCCTGCAACTATTCTTCTGTAACTCTTTTCCTTTTTCTACTTCTGCAACGCTATTTCTTCTTCTCCTCCTACTCTCTTCTTTCTTGTCTTCTTCTGCTCCACTTCACCTTCTTCATCATCTTCTTCTTCTACTAATTATCATCATCATTATTATTATTATTATTATTATTATTATTTTCCTGCTCCAGCAATTTTTCTTCTTATCTACGTTCTTCTTTGTCTTATTCTTGTCCAGTTCACCTCCTTATTCTTCTTCTGCAACTCTCTTCTTCTCTTCCTGCTTCTTCTGCAACTTTCTTTCTTTTTCTTCTCTACTGCAACTCTAATTCTCTTCTTTCCCCTTCTCCTCCCCTTTTCTCCTTCTTTTCTTCTTCTTCTCCGCTTTTCCTTCTTCTTCTTTTCCTTCTTCTCTTTCTTCTTCTTGTCTGGTTCCCCTCCTTATTCCTCTTCTGCAACTTTCTTTCTTTTTCTTCTCTACTGCAACTCTAATTCTCTTCTTTCCCATTCTCCTGCCCTTTTTCTCCATTTCTTCTTCTTCTTCTTCTTCTTCTTCTTCTTCTTCTTCTTCTTCTTCTAATACTACTACTAATACTACTCATCTTTTTCTACTCCTCCTTCAACTCTTCTTCTTCCTTTTACCATTAATTTTGATGCAATATTTTTGTTACTTCAATTATTATATTTATTGTGTTTCGGTAGGCGTATTTCACCATTACTTAAAATAATATTAATAATAATCATAATAATAATAATTCCACCAGACATCGTTATTAGAGATCGTAAATAAAAACGAAAGTCTCATTATTGATATGGCAGTTCCTGCAGACTGCAATATATCTCTGAAGATCTTTAAAGAGCAATCAAAATACTTGGCCTTGAAATCGAAATCTAAAAAATGTGACCCATGGCTTAACGATATACAAAAAAATAGTCTCACGAGTACAGCCCGCACCTTACGAAGGGCTTTATCTATGTAAAATATGTGTGTTGTTCTTTTTTTTAATTGCTCAGTGGAAAATGACATGATGCCATTTCTAACCTTAGGTCCCTGGGTGGGACCCGGAAAGAAATGTGTAAACGCCAGAAAGCAAAGAAAATAATAATAATAATAATAATAATAATAATAATAATAATAATAATAATAATAATTTCAGTTATATTTGGAGCCCTCGGATTGGATGGAAAAGATTCGAGCAGACTCATTGAATGGATTCCTGGAAGCCATGATTAAAGAAATACAAAAAAAAATTGCTCCCACGAGTACAGCCCAAACTTTACGAAGGGCTTTATCTGTTAAATATATGTTTATTTTTTTTTGTTTCTTTTTCATTTTTCAGAGGAAAAAGTCATGAAGCCATTTCTGACCTTAGGTCTCTCATCGGGACCCGGAAAGAAATGAGTGCACATCAGAAATCAAAGGAAATAAAATAATTATAATAAAAAGGACGTCTGTTTCTGCTTTATTAGAAATGATATTTATAGAAATGATTTGAGAATTCCTACAGAAATGAACTGTACATTTCTATAGAAATGATCTTTACATTTCTACAGAAATAATCTGTTCACCCATATAGAAATGATCTTTACATTTCTATAGAAATGATCTTTACATTTCTATAGAAATGATCTGACAATTTCTACAGAAATGATCTGTACATTTCTGTAGAAATGATCTGAACATTTCTATAGTATGATCTGATAATTCCTACAGAAATGATCTGTATATTTCTATAGAAATGATCTTTACATTTCTATGGAAATGATCTGTACATTCCTATAGAAATGATCTGTATATTTTAATCGAAATTATCTCTACATTCCTATAAAAATGATCTGGAGATTTCTATCGAAATGAACTTTACATTTATATGGAAATGATCTGTCCATTTTTATAGAAATGATATTTACATTTCTATATAAATGATCTTTAACTTTTTATGGAAATGATCTGTACATTTATATAGAAATGATCTTTACCACATTGAATATTAATTGCATTAAAAAAATAATACTTAAGGAATATTAAAATTGTGTCCTTATTACCTATCAGAATAATCGCTTTTCTTTCTCTTGCTTTTTATCGTCCTGTTGATACATTGCATATACTTAAGGAAATCTGTACTCGTGAATTTTCACACCCGTACATTTCTCCTGAGACTAGCTCGTCCACTAATGTTAGTCAGATCATCAGCGGCTTTTGTGTTTTCGTCGTGATATCAATGCTAAGCGCATCTCTCACCGGCGGTTATCTGGTAGACGCAGAAGCCTATAAATAAGGTTTCTTTGTTAACTTTTATCAGAAAGGCGATTAAAGCGAGATTGTCATACAACAAGTCTATTTCAGAAGGAAAATTGACAGCCTCGGGCAAGTTAAAGAAATATAAGATTGCATCTGTAAAATTCGTCAGTGGCTGTAACTTTTCAGAATGAATCAATTGTCATCGAAGGGGGTTAATTTGGAAACGATACTTCTAAGACGTTGAAGAAATCAATCAGCGGCTGAACTAACTGGAAAAGGCAGAGATAAACTCTGCGCTGAATTAATCTTCTCAACGTATTGTTTATAATATCTTCACTCCATCAAGGGCCGTTCTATAAAGAACAAGAGTTGTGATTAAGTCGTCACTCTTGTCAGCGGGCCTATTCTTTGTCGGGGTTCATATCATCAGGATTGCAGGTTCTGGTACATTTTAGATTTCCGATTTTCGCAATCAGTACTTATTACGTACTAAAGTAATTTTTGTGTGTTCCTTCGTCTTCCTTTAAGGTATAATTTTTTACTCTCATCCTTTTCGTTACGTGTCAATTTCCAAAATTTTCCGGTTTTAATTCTTATTTTCGCAAACTCTAAACAGGCAGATAATACCATTTATATGTATTAAAGAGAAGACAAGGTGCAATATATATATATATATATATATATATATATATATATATATATATATATATATATATATATGCGTGTGTGTGCGTGCGTGTGTGCGTGTGTGTGTGTGTGTAAGCAAATATATGGCTATATATCCGACACTATGAAGAAAAATAAATCGAAAAACAAAAGTCCGAATATGCAAGTATGCCGTTTTAATATTGTTTCAATGTTGACCTCAGACGTTTCGGTCTAGTAGACCTTCTTCAGACATAGTTATTAAAACATAATTAATATTAAACAATATTTTCATGTTGACTTGTATATCGTCTAATGTTAATTATGTTTTAATAACTATGTCCTGAAGAAGGTCTACTAGACCGAAACATCTGACGTCGACATTGAAACAACATTAAAACAGTATACTTGCATATTCGGATTTTTGTTTTTCGATATATTTTTCTTCACATATATATATATATATATATATATATATATATATATATATATATATATATATATATATGTACTTGGGAAAAGTATTAATCATTTTCTTCTCCCTCCAGCTATGGGTAAATAGCAGAGCAGACTGTGTTCTATAGCCTTGGATGGCAACAGGCCTAGGAGAAATTGAATTCAGAACCTGCGGAGGGGCGTTTGGCCACAAGGTCTCTGTATTCGGCCCTTCAAAAAATTGTTCTTGGTTCTGCACAAAGCCTTCACCACTATAATCCAATCATATGTGCTGGGGTCTGGATGTCTGTTCCTAGGAACTGAGCCGCTTGGCCCTCATACGTCGAAGGGAGAGTCTACCGCCAACAAATATATATATATAAATGAACATTGAAGTCAAATCTCAGAGGTCACAGGCTGTTTCATGCTGGACGCAATCATCAGGCCGCCGATTGCGTCTAGCCTCTCACCTCTGAGTATTAACTTCAATATTCATGTTTATTATATGTATGCATGTATGTATGTATGTATAGATAATATATACATAATATATGTATACATAATATGTATGTATGTATATATATATATATATATATATATATATATATATATATATATATATACATATATATATATATATATATATATATATATATATATATATATAAAGTGGGGGGGGAATTAAATATTTATATAACATGTAATCTTTTGATTAACATAGCCACCAGGTCTCTGTATTCGGCCCTTCAAAAAAGTGAAAATATAAAAAAAAAAAAAATAAAAAAAAAATTAAAATCCATCCAATATTTTTGTCAAGTAAAAAAAAAATCAATTTAATTAAGACCCTTACACATAGGACCTTAATGATCTGCTCTAAAACTGAGCTGGATGATGAACTCAATGTTATTACCAACATTCCCTGCTGCAATGTCTATCCGTTAGTCATTGTTCAATCAGTGATTAAGCAAAACATTCGAAGTTAAACCGGCTATACCGGAAAGATGTCCTGTCTATCTGCGCATTCCTTGGCTGGGTAGTATCAGGGATAAATATGATATTAGAGGTTCTTTAGCATTTCGACATTGTTACTATGCTGCTAATACTCGTATCGTTTTTTTTTTATTTTATGGTACACATGTCCTTCCATCCATGCGGAACTATATTCTCCCTCTACATTTTAAAAGTTCCCTGATTTATTCATTTAAATGTAATTGCGGTTCACACTGCATAGAGAGAACGATTCAAAGCATGCATGTCAGAATAAAACAACAGGTGCCAACAAGGGTCGATAATCTTAAGTACTCTCTATCAGCCATTCTGACGAATACATCCGGGTCTTCCATCGCAGATCACCTAATAAATAACCATAATTGCTCCGCTAATTTCTGTGTGGATTCATTTACCATTCTTATAAAGTCCCACTTGATTTACCACTTAAAAGTTTTCGAGGTCATATATATATTTTCCTTCAGACCTTCGTTGTGGACATTGAGGTCAACACTCACTGCTTCCATATTTTCATAACTATACGCAAACTTTATATATATATATATATATATATATATATATATATATATATATATATATATATATATATATATATATATATATATATTATAATATTTTTTTTATATCTCTCCATCGCGACACAGACATTAAGATGATTCGAAACCGAAACTTAAAACTTAAACTAAAAGATTATCCTCAACATCGATTAAAAATCCGACCAAAATACAAATTTTAAGTTTAATTTAAGATTTAAGTTTCGGTTTCGAAACATAGTAAGTGCCGCCATGGAGACATTTTTTTTAATAAATATTTATAATAGTATACTCTAATGCATATCGAGGACTGTCTTTTTTTTAAAAAAATTAAATTCTAAAGAAATCTGGATTAAAAATCTAACTGTTATTTAATTTTAACTTGTGATACGTATACACACACTATCTATATTTCTAAATATGGCGACAAAGATGAGGACAATTGACCGAATAATGTAAATAGTGTACACATACACAGACACAGGTATAATATATATATATATATATATATATATATATATATATATATATATATATATATATATATATACATGTATATATATATATATATATATATATATATATATACATGTATATATATATATATATATATATATATATATATATGTATATATATATATATATATTTGTGTGTGTTCGTGATGTGTAAGTTTTCAATGATATTTCCATAATAACAGTTATAAGATTAAAAATAAATCCATTCATACTTCATATATATATATATATATATATATATATATATATATATATATATATATATATATATATATATATATATATATATATATAATCTTAATGATATCTATTATCGTTTCAATAGATTTTCTTGTGAGGGCCTCTCAGTTTCATTGCGCTTGTGTATTCAGCTATTTGACACGTTAGCCCATGTTGGCTGATGAGAACGGAATACAAGCAGCTTTTGGCCCGATGCCTTCCACCGACGATACACACGAATACATAGGCCCAGAAAAGATGGATCGACTTGAGCCTTTGCCAAAATTCTGGGACCGGGGAACGTCCGCCTTCAAATTCGGAGATTAGCCAGACAGCCACTCCAAATCGATTTAAACTGCGGCTTACAGATGGAAAGACACAAGTCTACACAGCCTTGATACCCGTTACGATTTTTTGGCCTTGAGCGAGCTCCTCAGCGAACATTGTTGTCATTGTTTTCGACGAAGGATTTGCGTTAGACTAACCGGGGAGTAAGCCCAGGCGTTATTCGATATCCGAGATGATGAAGTGTATTGTGTTACTTGTTTGACAATAGGGTTGGCCTTGAGGAAGTTTCTTCTTTGCAACTCTCATCAAAGACTGACAGGCATATCGGATGAAAGGAATGATAAGTAACGTTATATATATATATATATATATATATATATATATATATGTGTGTGTGTGTGTGTGTGTGTGTGTTTGTGTGTTTGGTTGAATAATCTATATAAATTATATCTATTTCATTTTTATCCTCTAAAATTCGCGGATTAATTTCTTAATGTTGTGATAAGACACACAGCGGGAGGAGGTATAGTGTTCCTCAAAGAAATTAAGAAAATGAATCTAGAATATACATAATATGTCAAGATTATTCTACAAAACAAGCTTGAAAGAAGATATGCAGCCTTATATATATATATATATATATATATATATATATATATATATATATATATATATATATATATATATATATATATCTCAATCGTTTCGGCCGTTGTACACTCCGGCCTTCTTCAACTGGTTGGAATGTCGAACACAAGGACGCATGGCACAGTGGATAAAGACGTTAGATCCAGTAACGGGACCCAAAAAGTGTGAGTTCAATATCCGGTTAATGCAGTCGAGAGCTAGGAGACGGGAATTACCAGTCGACCCCAGTATGTATGTGAGAGAAATCTACAGATGTCACCCTCGTATTTTGTCGGTGAAATGTAGCGATATGTGACAAAATAATTTGTATTTGATTTGATTTTTATGTTCTGTTTTTGTACGTGTGTGGGGAAGGTCTTTGGTCGTCAACTTTGCTTTCGTTGGTGTAACGATGTAAGATATTCAAATAATGTTGTTTTGGATCAGATTTAACATTCGTAATTTTGAGGAAAGTGAAGTTTGCAACTCATATTTTAATTTTAATTTCAAGTGAACTGATAAATTTAATATTGCCAATAGGCAAAAAAGTACGCCGTTTTTCAAAGTTAAGTTGATTGGTATGAGTTTTTTCTTTTTATTAAAAGTAAAACGCTAATCTCGTCCGTATTGATAAATCTTTCAATTCTCTTTATTAAATAGAAAATATATTTTTCTGAAACTTTATTTGAGAAAAACTAGCTGATTAAAAGTTCAATAAATCTTATTTGAAATAAATATTACTTTAAATTTAAAGTATAACTGAAAAGCATTTTTTAACCCGGAGGTGGATAATATTTTGAGGTGGTTACAACATACTCGTTTGATTTATGTTTGGGGAATTTTTTCTAAGAGGGACATAACTGCAACAATTACATGACGAATATATAATGGGAACGCCATTTTTATGTTTTTCCAACTGCACAGTAATCTTAAAAATTTAAGAACATCTTCTAAGTAATCTAATATTTGGTACTTCAGCTTTATAAATCGCTTAGAAAAATTACCAATAAATTTGAATTTCACTATAGTTATCGCTCTTATTTTCTGAAATTTCGCGTTTAAACGTCCGTATTGACAAACATCGTCACGTTCATACACATATAAGATAAATCCAAAATTATTTTTAAGATATTGAGCATCTTTGATTTGAAGTGTTTACGTGTTTACGCAATCTCTCTACTCAGACGTGGTCTGACTCAAAGTCCGTTTAAATATGCGGAATCGAAATCGTGCGTGTACATCCGCTCCAGACCCCAAAATTCCCCAGAATATGGTCAATCATTCTCTCTGTTGCAATGAACGTATACAGGGGTTACTTTATTTACTCAAACCTACCCACTGAGACAAGATGTGACGCCAGATCGAGTTTAACCCTTTGAGCCCTGCTTTCATGAACAATTTTAACCAGGACGGTTGCCTGAGCTCCTGAGGCAAAATTCACAAAAATTGTTATGTAATATATTTACATTATTCGGACTATTGTCCTCATCTTTGTCGCCTATTTATTACAACGTTTCGGCCATTGTAGGCCCCGGCCGTCTTCAGGTGGTTGGAGTGTTGTACTGAACCCTTTATTTCGCTCACTGGGGTAGACTGTTCTAGTTCAACGTGCCATGTTTGATGGATGTCTGTTAATTTCCCTCAAGGAAATGTTGTAATAGATATAGCGACAAAGATGATGATAATAGTCCGACTAATGTAAATAGTGTACATAATACCTCACCTCAGAAATATAGACAGATACTGAAAGACCGAAACGTTGTAATAATATGGCGATAAACATGAGGACAATTGTCCGAATAATGTAAATAGTGTACATAATACCTCATCTCAGAAATATATACAGATACTGAAAGGCCGAAAGGTTGTAATAAATATGGCGACAGAGATGAGAACAATAGTCTGAGTAATGTAAATATTGTATATATTACCTCATCTCAGAAATATAGACAGATAGTGAAAGGCCGAAACGTTGTAATAAATATGGCGACAGAGATGAGAACAATAGTCTGAGTAATGTAAATATTGTATATATTACCTCATCTCAGAAATATAGACAGATACTGAAAGGCCGAAACGTTGTGATAAATATGGCGACAGAGATGAGAACAATAGTCTGAGTAATGTAAATATTGTATATATTACCTCATCTCAGAAATATAGACAGATACTGAAAGGCCGAAACGTTGTAATAAATATGGCGACAGAGATGAGAACAATAGTCTGAGTAATGTAAATATTGTATATATTACTCATCTCAGAAATATAGACAGATACTGAAAGGCCGAAACGTTGTAATAAATATGGCGACAGAGATGAGAACAATAGTCTGAGTAATGTAAATATTGTATATATTACCTCATCTCAGAAATATAGAAAGTTATTGTTATGTAATGTTTTATAGTCGGTATAAACTAATAGTTACAAGTGTTTACCCACCGTTCAACCGTTGGCTGGACATTACGTCATTTTTCTCTACCACTGTTCAACCGGTGGCTGGGCAATTTTCTCTACCACCGGTAAAGCGGTGGTCAGGGCTGAAAGGGTTAATGTGGGAAAACCGAGGCGTACACATAGGCTTAGGACAAAAATTGCCCTTTCCCCGGCATCGTCGGTATCGGTTTGACTACCAAACCCACACTTTAGGTCAATGGTGCAGAAGCAGACATCTGTTTCCCCAGGACCGGACACCTCACAGTTTTTTACTCTCACAAGCCAAATCTCAGTACGTAGAGTGGGCTTCAACTGAGAGAGAGAAAAAAGATAGGCAACTGTGAAATGGTAATACAACCTAGCTGTGGGGTACAGGGGTTTTTGAATTGTATTGAGCCTTAGTAAGATTATCAAGTGTAGTTATTAGTTAATAATACTATATCTTTGCCGCTACGAATTAATAAATAATTTTTAAAAAATTACAAGTTTATAAATTTTTCTAATTAAAATTGAAAAATAAATGAATACGCTTTTTTTTAAAAAAATTGTTTATTCATCGAAAAAATATGTCAAAATGTCAGTGTCCATAATGTATGCATAAAAGTAATTAAAATCCAACATCTATTACACCCTCTGCACACCCTCTGCACACCCTCTGCACACCCAGCTCAGATGTAGAACAAATCCGAAAGCATAAGGCACCCAGTGAGAATCGAACTCACAACTCAGTCGTAATTGACCTCGCAAGACAAGCTTTCTAACCATTACACCACATCGAGGTGCCCAAAAATATTCATTGAATAAAGGAGTATGACAAGAAGAATTGATGAGAATTACAAAGTACGGAAAAAAATAATCAATGGAAAAAAAAATATATATTTTAGAAAAATAAAGAAATGGAAAAATAAATTATAAGAAGAATCAGGAAAAATATGCATTCCTTGTCTGCAAAGAATCTATTTATTTTTCCTTTTTTTCTTCAGACAGATCCGACATCATGGGAAAGAAACAGATATGCTGTATTAAAAAAAAAAATCTAAGACCAATAAAATACAAATTCCGTTTTTGTCAATCGTAAAATAAATTTGAACGCGTCTCCTTAATATAATTTTACCCTTATTTGGAAAACCACATAAAGATAATTTATATACTATAAATCACCGTGCAATTTTCACGGTTTTTCTTCTTTCATTATCTGATGAATTTTACGGATTAAGCTAATGATTGAATACCCGTTGAAATTCCCGTATCGCATGGTAAAAATATTTGAGCATAACAACGTTAACAAAAAAAACAAAAAAACAGAAATAACAATTATAAATATGAAGGCTGGTCTTTATTTTAAGAAGTGGGTACAAATGAAAAGATTTGAAATTAGCAACTTTTTTTTTCCATTTCACTGAAACAGACGTTAAATAATTTTATGTTTCCTATTTTTGTTCGTTCATTCTTTCATTCGTTCATTCTTTCATTCGTTCATTCTTTCATTTGTTCATTCTTTCATTTGTTCATTATTTCATCCGTTCATTATTTCATTCGTTCATTCTTTCATTCGTTCATTCTTTCATTCGTTCATTCTTTCATTCGTTCATTCTTTCATTTGTTCATTCTTTCATTTGTTCATTATTTCATCCGTTCATTATTTCATTCGTTCATTCTTTCATTCGTTCATTCTTTCATTCGTTCATTCTTTCATTCGTTCACTCTTTATTACCGTCATTTCCATGTTAATCCAAATAGCATCTGTGATATATTTTTTCCGACTTTTGCTGTGATCAAAACGGAATAGAATATTCTTTCCGAGGTATTGGCAGGAGACGTTAAACATTTCAATTTTCCCATCATTCTTTTATTTATTTTTTCGAACTGAAAGCAAATAGCGACTCTGATATGTCTTTTCCGTTTTTGCTCGCAATTAAACCGGAATAGTTTATTATTTATGATGTTTTAGCAGCAGTTAAACACTCCTCCCTTCTCTAATTACTTTCTTAATTTTTGTATTAGGCCGGTGCAAAAATAATGTCGTTTTCTCGCGTAGTAACATATGTGATAAAACGACATTATTTTTGCACCAACCTAATAACTGAAACCAAGTAGCGTCTCTGATATGTGTCCATATCTAATGGATGTCAATATTCTACTGTTAATTCCACTCTCCAAGATCTTAACCAGGTATTGAACTCACACTCTTTGGGTCCTGTCACTGGATCTAAGTAACGCCTTTATCCACTGTGTCATGTGTCCTCGAAGAATGACATCCATTAGACACGGCACGTGGAAGTAGAACAGTCTACCCAGACGAGGGAAATAAAGTGTTCAATTCTACATTACATCCACTTGAAGAAGGCCGGAGCGTACAACGTCCGAAACGTTTTGATAAATATGGCAACAAAGATGAGGCCGATAGTCTGATCAATATAAATAGTGTACATAATTCCTCATCTCAGAAATATAGACAGGTACTGGAGTAGTTTCTTATTTATGTCGTATTGCCAGGAGATGTTATGTACTCCTCTCTTTGTTTGTTTGTTTGTTTGTTTCTTTCTTTCTTTCTTTCTTTCTTTTTATACTTATTTTTCTAACTGAAAGCAAGAGGTTTCTCTGATATGTCTTTTCCGTCTTTCCATACGGTCAAAACTCGCGTTTCTCTTTCTTCCTTTCTTGCTTTTTCTCTTTCACACCAGGTAGCCTCTCTGATTTGTCACTTCTGTCTTTTTTAACTACTTGCAACGGTAATATCAGCCGGTAAAATATGAAACTATTATAAAAAAAGAAACGTTATTCTCTACAATATCTCCCAAAAAACAGCTCTACGCTGTATATAAAAAAGAAAGAAATACTCGACTACAGATGCAGGATATATAGACAGCACACGAAGACGCAAATCATACCTGAATTAAGGAAAGAGAAAAAAAAGACTAATTATAAATTGTAGGAAGACAAAATATATGGTCATTAAGAAGAGGAAAAGCTGAAGAAGAAAATGTCAATGGGAGAGGTCAAAAGCAAAATAATTACAGAGATGTATCTATTTATGATGAGGTATGGTAATTATTTACACTATTTACTTTGTTCGGACTGTTGTCCTCATCTTCATTGCCATATTCCCGACGTTTTGACTGTTGTACGCTCCGGCCTTCTTCTATATCTGTCTATATTTCTGAGATGAGGTATTGTAATTATTTACACTATTTACATTGTTCGGACTGTTGTCCTCATCTTCGTTGCCATATTCACGACATTTAGACCGTTGTACGCTCTGGCCTTCTTCTATATCTGTGTATATTTCTTAGATGAGGTATTGTAACTATTTAAACTATTGACATTGTTCAGACTGTTGTCCTCATCTTCGCTGCCATATTCACGAGGTTTAGACCGTTGTAGGCCCCGGCGTTTAGCTATATCTCTCTATATTTCTGAGATGAGGTATTGTAATTATTTACACTATTTACATTGTTTGGACTGTCGTCCTCATCTTCATTGCCAAATTCACGATGTTTAGACCGTTGTACGCTGCGGCCTTCTTCTATATATGTGTATATTTCTAAGATGAGATATTGTAATTATTTACACTATTTACATTGTTCGGACTGTTGTCCTCATCTTTGTTGCGATATTTACGACGTTTAGACTGTTGTAGGCTCCGGCCTTCTTCTATATCTGTGTATATTTCTTAGATGAGGTATTGTAATTATTTACACTATTTACATTGTTCGGACTGTTGTCCTCATCTTCGTTGCCATATTTACGACGTGTAGACCGTTGTACGCTCCGACCTTCTTCTATAACTGTCTATATTTGTGAGAGAAGTTATTGTAATTATTTACACTATTTACATTATTCGGACTGTTGACCTCATCTTCGTTGACATATTCCCGACGTTTTGACTGTTGTACGCTCCGGCCTTCTTCTATATCTGCCTATATTTCTAAGATGAGGTATTGTAATTATTTACACTATTTACATTGTTCGGACTGTTGTCCTCATCTTCGTTGCCATATTTACGACGTTTAGAGCGTTGTAGGCTCCGGCCTTCTTCTATATCTGTTTATATTTCTGAGATGAGGTATTGTAATTATTTACACTATTTACATTTTTCGGACTGTTGTCCTCATCTTCATTGCCATATTCACGTCGTTTAGAGCGTTGTAAGCTCCGGCCTTCTTCTATATCTGTCTATATTTCTGATATGAGGTATTGTAATTATTTACACTATTTACATTGTTAGGACTGTTGTCCTCATCTTCGTTGCCATATTCACGACTTTTAGACCGTTGTACGCTCTGGCCTTCTTCTATAGCTGTCTATATTTCTGAGATGAGGTATTGTAATTATTTACACTATTTACATTGTTCGCACTGTTGTCCTCACCTTCGGCGCCATATTTACGATGTTTAGACCGTTGTACGCTCCGGCCTTGTTCTATATCTGTCTATATTTCTGTGATGAGATATCGTAATTATTTACACTATTTACATTTTTCGGACTGTTGTCCTCATCTTCGTTGACATATTCCCGACGTTTTGACTGTTGTACGCTACGGCCTTCTTCTACATCTGTCTAACTTTCTGAGATGAGGTATTGTAATTATTTACACTATTTACATTGTTCGGACTGTTGTCCTCATCTTCGTTGCCATATTTACGACGTTTAGAGCGTTGTAGTCTCCGGCCTTCTTCTATATCTGTCTATATTTCTGAGATGAGGTATTGTAATTATTTACACTTGTGCCACCATTTAACGAGTCAGAAAGGGAAACGAAACGAAAGAAGGAAAGGAGAGGCTAAGAACCGAATCGTGAGTGACACACACACAGCTAAGAGACAATGGATAAAAGGATATTTTGATAAGTAACAAATGGCGAAAGAGTGTCATTACAATGACAGGGAAATTCTGAGTAAAAAGAAAGGGAAAGAAGGAAAGAATCAGATATGTTTTCGCATCGGCTGTGTTATCTAAAGATATGAAAACAAACGATTGGTACGGAAGACATCTTATTATCAACTACTGACCGTCTGGCCAGAGAAAGAGAAAGAAAAATTCAAATGAAAATGTTATTTCGTTAAGTGAGGGCCCAGATAGAGTTCAACCCCACTGTGCTGATAGTTAATGGCGAGAGAACGCCATTGGGATGCCCACCGGAAGAAGATATAATAATAGTGGTGGAGGAAGATGTAGAGCTACCCCCTGAGACGGCGG
This sequence comes from Acanthosepion lycidas, assembly GCA_963932145.1. Classification (NCBI taxonomy): domain Eukaryota; kingdom Metazoa; phylum Mollusca; class Cephalopoda; order Sepiida; family Sepiidae; genus Acanthosepion; species Acanthosepion lycidas. Next base: position 55,023,772 of record OZ010612.1, read on the forward strand.
TGTCGGGAAAGGGTAGGTTAATGTCAGGGAAGAAAATAGGAAAAGGACCCCTGCAGTTGGTCCCTGTGGAAGGGAAGGGCCTAGAAGAGAATGAGGTAACTCTGTGTGAGACGGTGGTGGAGGCAGCTGAATTAGTGCCCATTATGATGGTGAACCAGGCCCAAAAGCCTATAAAGGTTAGCAGAGGGGAAGAGATAGGGAAAGCGCTAACCCTACGGACTTTGAATCGGGTGAGATTCGAAGAGGAACGAAGAAAACTTGTAGAGCAAACAGAAGGAATAGTGGACGAAGATATATTAGCACCGGATCAATTTAGAACCAGGGTGGGAGGTCTGCTGAGGGATAATCGAGATGTGGTAGCCCAGTCAGACAAGGAATTGTGCCAGACCCACACAGTCAAAATGAAAATCGACACCGGAGATCACCCCTCTGTGAAATTAAAACCCTACCGGACACCTATTCATAAAAGACCCCTTGTAGAAGAGGCAGTAGAAGAGATGTTGGAAGCTGGGATGATCGAAAGATCGATCTGCCCTTGGAGCTTCCCAATCGTAATAGTAGGTAAGAAAGATGGCGGGCACCGTTTTTGTGTAGATTTTAGGAAACTGAATTCTATATCGAAGCCGCTGGCGGTGCCATTGCCACTAATAGATGACATATTGGCATTATTAGGGAAGGCAAAGTACTTCTCTACGTTGGACTTGAGGTCCGGGTATTGGCAGGTAGCCCTTGATGAGGCTGACAAGGAGTAAGCCGCATTTGCGTCTCACCTAGGACTGTTTCAGTTCAGGGTGATGCCATTCGCTTTAGCTAATGCCCCGGGAATCTTCCAACAGCTGATGTCAATAGTGTTAGCAGGATACGAGAGCTTTGCCATGGCATATTTGGACGATATCTTAATATTTTCGGAGACAGTAGAACAACACTTTTTCCATCTAAAACAAGTGTTGGGAAGGTTAAGAAAACACGGCTTAAAATTGAAATTGTCAAAGTGTCAGTTTCTGAAGGAGGAGACTAGATATTTGGGCTTTGTTATAAACGGAGACGGTATTAAACCCGACATGGATAAGGTGAAAGTCATAAGGGAAATGCCAGAACCTAAGACAGTGAGACAGGTAAGAGGTTTTATAGGAGCTATAGGTTACTACCGACGCTTCGTCCCGGCATTTTCGAGAATTGCCATACCACTAGTAGCCCTGACGAAGAAATACGCTAGGTTCAAGTGGACAGAGGATTGTCAACAGGCATTTGATACGTTAAAAGAACAGTTGACAGCCGTCCCACTGCTGACGTACCCAGACCTCAGGAAGCCCATGGTACTATACACTGATGCCAGTGAGCAGTGTGTAGGAGCAGTTCTTACCCAGTCGTGTCCCGATAAAGAAGGACCAGTGCCAGGCATACCAGAGGAAGTACCGATATACTTTCTCTCTCATAAGCTCTCAGAGACACAACAGAGATGACCAGTAATAGAAAGAGAAGCATATGCTATCATGTATACTCTCCAAAAACTGGACTACTACTTGAATGGTGCGGTCTTTACTATAAAAACAGACCACAAACCTCTGCAGTACCTATTGCACGCAGAGTGGACAAACAATAAGAAGATTCAACAGTGGGCCCTTAAGTTAAATGGCTACCACTGTAAGATAGAGTATTTGGCAGGGAAGGAAAACACATGCGCAGATTTACTCTCAAGAATACCGAAACAACTGGAAGAAAGATCTGTAAAAGTAGAGCAGGGAGTAGATAATAAAGCCTATAGAATAGGAGTAATTAACTCTAATAAGCTAAAAGATCGCAGTATGTTAGAATCGGACGAAGAAGGGGACGCCCAGATAATAACCGATCCCTACTGGACAGAAGGAATTGAGAAGGAGCAGGCAGACAGTGAAATAGCTGCCCTGAGAGAAAAGGTGAAGGCAGGAGAGACCACCAAGTAGGCCATAATAGAGGAAAGGCTGTATTATCTCTCAGGCAGGGATGAGGAAGACAAGCCCAAGTTGTATGTGCCCAAAAGTTTAAGACCAGAGGTATTGGAGCAGTGCCACGAGAGGTTGGGTCACATGGGAATTGATAGGACATGTGATCTAATAGGAAGAAAGTACTATTGGCCCAAATTGTACTGAGAGGTCACTAACTATGTTCGGAGCTGCGTAGTGTGCCAGTCGCAGAGCAGAAGGCAGGAGATGGCACCATTAGAGGAGACGGACGTGCCGGACTTCCCCTTCGAGAAAGTGAGTATGAATGTATAAGGACCATATGGGGAAACTGCGCAGGGAAACAACTACATAGTGAGTTTTGTCGATTGGCTAACAAATTGGCCTGAGGCATTGCAGTACCAGACAAGAAGGCTAGAACTGTGTCCGGTTTGATAATAAGTGAAATCTTCCCTAGGTATGGCGCCCCTGTGCAGTTGGTAACAGATAATGGCACGGAGATTATAAACAGCATAATGAGAGAAGTGCTGACAGGTTTGAATATAGAGGATGTAAAAACATCTCCATATAACCCCCAAGGAAATGCTAAAGTGGAAAGGTTTCATAGAACATTGGGAGATGTATTGGCCAAGCTGGTCAGAGAGAACACTGGAAACTGGGACTTGTATTTGACACAGGCTCTGGCGGCCGTGAGGTTTACGATAAACGAAACCTCCAGATTTTCTCCTTACTTTATGTTGTCTGGCAGAGACGTGGTCCTGCCTGTTGATAACTTATTGAAGCCCCGAAGAAAGTATATGGGAGAAGATCATCATCAGCTGTTGCTAGAACAACAACATAACATTTGTTCAGACCAGAAGAAGGATAAAGAGGGACCAGAAGAAAGAAATGAGAGAGTGAATGCTGAAAGAAAGGTAGTAGAATTGAAGGATGGAGTCCCTGTCTACTACAAAATCCACCAGAGAGAAGGAAAGCTGGACCAAAGATGGGAACCGTAGTACTGGATAGTAGAGCAGACGGGTCCAGTATCATATGTAATATGGGATCAAGTGGCAGGACGATCAAGGAGGGTCCATGCCAATGATCTAAAGAAGGCTGAAATAGCTAACCTGGAAATGAGCGAGCCGAGGCCTAAGAAGACAAGGACAAGGAGGGTAACTCTGGTTGAGCCGGAAGAAGTGGAGATGGAGGAAGATTCCGAAGAAAATGAGGAGATAGATCGACTTGGCCAGATAGACGAAGCGATCCGAGTGACGGGGTTGGAACCCTCGGCGGATATCAGCGGTGTTCAGTCGTCGACTGAATCGTTGCAGAGAAGACCCTGCGAGGTCGCCCTCGCACACCCGTGCCCAAAAGAAAGGAAGAGAAAGACTCGGAGATCCAATCAAGCAGTCAAGGGCTTTAAAAAAGGCACCCTGAACAGGACGAGGGGCCCAGCGAGTGGGAGGAAGAGAATCAAATACCCCTTTACCAGCCCAAGAAAAAGCTAAGGAACAGGAGAGCTCAAGTCAGGAGGTATTAAAGACGTCCAAGGCGAGGACTCTAAACAGAAGGGGGAATCAGGGGAGGAAAAGAGGACAAAACACCTCCTGGACGGGAATTAAACACAGAGGGAAGGTTAGAGGTTGAGCAGGGAACACCTCGGAAGATGAGATAAAGAAGGGTGAAGAACACCGAATCTCAGTAGAACAAAGAAAGCTGTGCAGAATAGAAACATTCGGTGTCGACAGGTAACGACACTGGCTCATCCAAAAAACCTGCTGGCTGACTGTGGTGGATGTGGATGGAGGGGATGGAGTTGCGGGCTTATTATTGGCATTGCTGACTGGCCATCAGTGGTGTCATGAAGTACGACCTTTGGGAGTGAGCGCCACGCACACCTGTCCGGGCCATTCTGTCTGCTAGGAGTTAGTTAGAGGAGGGAAGAGCTGACGTAGTAAAAAATTATGGAATACTTGAGTAAAGAATTGAGCAAAACTCAATGGTTATGAAGAATAAAAACAAGAGAATCTTGTTGCAGGAAAGATCAAAATGACAGGGTTGATGATGATCATGATGATGATGGTAGCTACACGAATGATAGCAAGGTACAAGGTGGAAACAGAATACATAGCTTTAAATTCAGGGAGAACGAAATTTATGTTGCTAACAGCTGAAGAAGCTAGAAAGTGTAGAAATGATGCCCTAGGGACTTGTACATCATTAAGCCCTATCTATATATCTGGTAAGAGCAAAATGTGCATACTAGAATTGTTTGAAGGGAAGAGAGAAGGAATTAAGAGAACCTGACAAGTGGAGGTATTAGCAAACACGGCATTACCACAAGCTATCAGTGTTTCAGACTGGGTGTGGGCAGTAGCAACACAGAAACCTATCAGCTTGTCTAGGGTGTGTGGGGTAGAGTCCACAAGGACATTAAGAGTAAGGCTACCATTATCCCTGTTAAAGTTACCCATGGGATGTTCGGCATTTGGGATATCTATGTCCTTACCCTCCTATTACCAGGAAGAAGAAAGATATGAAGAGAAAGATTCAATCATAGAAATGATTGGCAGAGGCTTAGTCAGTTGTCCAGAATTATGCGAGCCAATAGTGAAGGGATTCTCCAATGTTACCTTGAATAAAATGCCAGAACTAATGAAGCCGATAGAAAAGATCGATATGGATCAATTGAGGAACAAGTTAAGTGCGTTGGGAAATGAAGGTATGGCTTGGGAAGGCGATGAGCAGATCGCGATAAGTTGGTCAATAGTGATGGGTACATTCATAGTTATAGCCATCGGGGGTATAGTAGTATGGAAGATTAGGAGTAAGTGGAGATTAACGAACGACAATCCAATGCGCATACAGCAACTCGAGAGGGAGATGCCGAGCAGTGTTCCTTACTCATACAGAATCGGCGAAGAAATTGCAGGAAGACCAGCGGAGGAGGCTGGCGTGAGACCGCCAGTTGCGGCGGAAAAACCTCCCACAGCGGAGAGGAAAACACTGACCAAGAAGAACAAGCCATAGTAACCACATCTGCACCCACAGGCACACGCACACATGCAATTACATATAGAATAGAAGAACTTAAAAAAGAATATTACACTTGCATGTAAAACGGAAGAAGAAAAAGAACATTACATTGCATGTAGAACAGAAGAAGATGAAAAAGAACATTACATTGCATGTAGAACAGAAGAACTTGAAAGAGAACATTACGTTGCATGTAGGAAAGTAGTATAGAATTGCATGGGACAAATGCATGATGTATTTGGGTTTAGGTGTCATTTACGAGTAAATGACAAATCTGTTAGGGGAGGATTGTGGCACCATTTAACGAGGCAGAAAGGGAAAAGAAAGGAAAGAAGGAAAGAAGAGGCTAAGAATCGAATCGTGAGTGATAAGCAAGAACACACACACAGCTAAGAGACAATGGATAAAAGGATATTTTGATAAGTAACAAATGGCGAAAGAGTGCCATTACAATGACAGGGAAATTCTGATTTAAAAGAAAGGGAAAGAAGGAAAGAATCAGATATGTTTTGGCATCGGCTGTGTTATCTAAGGATATGAAAACAAACTATTGGTACGGGAAGACATCTTATTATCAACTACAGACCGGCTGGCCAAAGAAAAAAAATTCAAATGAATATGTTATTTCGCTAAGTGACGAAAAACAGGCAACTGAAAGACTTGGACAGATATGAAAAAGTAAAAACCACCCACGAGCGTCCGCGAGTTGGCCTGCGATAATAAAATTTTGTTATCAGGAATTTGTACCGAAGGAAAATGAATGTGTTTTTTTTTCTTTCTTCGAGGCGATAGACTGACTGGAAATTTGGAGATGTTTCTTTTTGAGACCGTATTAAGAAGACCACACATTCTGATAATTAGCGATAAAATAGCTGACGTAAACCACGTGTAGAACAAGAGTTATGACCGCCATTGTCATATTGTCCCGTTCGCGACTGGAGAAATGATAAACCATTAAGGGGAAGAAAAGGGAAATAGAAGAGATAATTTTGTTTTTAAGCAAGATATTCTTCGTTGACATATTCCCGACGTTTTGACCGTTGTACGCTCAGGCCTTCTTCTACATCTGTCTAACTTTCTGAGATGAGGTATTGTAATTATTTACACTATTTACATTGTTCGGACTGTTGTCCTCATTTTCATTGCCATATTCACGACGTTTAGACCGTTGTACGCTCCGGCCTTATTCTATATCTGTCTATATTTCTGAGATGAGGTATTGTAATTATTTACACTATTTACATTTTTCAGACTGTTGTCCTCATCTTCGTTGCCATATTCACGACGTTAGACCGTTGTACGTCCCGGCCTTCTTCTGTATCTGCCTATATTTCTGAGATGAGGTATTGTAAGTATTTACACTATTTACGTTGTTCGGACTGTTGTCCTCATCTTCATAGCCATATTCACGACGTTTAGACCGTTGTACGCTCCTGCCTTCTTATATATCTGTCTATATTTCTGAGATGAGGTATTGTAATTATTTACACTATTTACATTGTTTGGACTGTTTTCCTCATCTTTATTGCCATATTTACGACGTTTAGACCGTTGTACGATTCGGCCTTCTTCTATATCTGTCTTTATTTCTGAGATGAGATAATTTAATTATTTACACTATTTACATTGTTCGGACTCTTGTCCTCATCTTCGTTGCCATATTCCCGACGTTTAGCCCATTGTGCGCTTCGGCCTTCTATATATGTCTATATTTCTGAGATGATGTATTGTAATTATTTACACTACATACATTGTGCGGACCGTTGTCCTCGACTTTGTTGTTATATCCTCAACCTTTACGGCAGGTGCAACAATGAGATCCGAAGACGTATTTGGATGGCCAATGACACATTCCAAAAGCTAGGCAGAGTATTACGAGACAGAGGGATTTCTTTGGTAACAAAGAAAAAAGCTCTAACATGATATCTGTCCTTCTTTACGACAGAGAATGACGGACGGTCTCCTCAAAGATGAAGAAGAGGCGGCGGAGGTATGGTTCTACAGAAGGATGCTAAGGATATCATCAACCGAACGTGTGAGCAACTATGAGTTTTTGGAGGGGATGCCACCAAGGAGGAACCTTATACTTAACATCAGGAAGAAGCAGCTGAAGTTTCTGAGACACATAATTAGAAATAAGAGCTTAGAGAATCTGTTACTCAGAGGTCGAATAAAGGTAGGCAGAGACGAGGGAAAGATAATGCGTTCCATCCCAGAATCTGTAACAAATTCCCGCTCGGTATAGTAGCAGCATAAACCACAGACGGGCTGTGGGAATGTTGAACAAAAACAATGATGACCGAGCTGTCATCTGCAATGAGTATTGGCTAGCCACCTTAGCAGACAGACAGGCTCGAATATGAACGACCAGCCATTACTAAGGTGCTCCATGTAAACATTTAGATATTCTTGGTTTAATCCTAAGAAGAATCTGCAATGTTATTGATCTTGATCTGGCATCTAGTTTTAAGTCACTTTCCGACCACAGTAACTTACCTTCTCTGTAGGTCTTCTATAAATATGTTCAGGCTAATTGTTCTGATGGACATTACTCTAAGGTAACTAGACTCTATGAATTAAAGAGAATTGCTGGTTTGGTAGTTAGGTCTCATCATGTTACAGTTGAAATACTTATATGTAATTGTAAGTTATATGCTAACAATTTCTTCTCTCGCATTTCTCGCTTGTTTCCCAGTCAACTTTGATATTCAAAAATTTAAATGCAATGTCAATCGTTATGTCTGTTTTCTTAATTCCTTTTTATTTATTGTCTTCTTTTTAAAATTTTTTTTATCATATTCTGCATATTCCTGAGGCGTTTGAACTCAAGGCGCTGCCTCAATAAAATCACCCTGGAGAACGGAACGAGGACTAACATCTCTCTCATTTCCAGGACAAAGTTAATTAAAACAATCTATCTATCTATCTATCTATCTATATATATATTATAAATTAATTGATTTAAAATATAGTTTTTCCGCTTTAATTTATAATATTAATGCTCTGTAAATTTACATTGAGCACTATTTTGTAAAAATAAAAATATCTATAAGAACACTGGATTATATATCTTACTGTTCTTTCTTATATATATATATATATATATATATATATATATATATATATATATGTATTCAATTTTTATTTGGTCAGTATTATGAATTGTTTTTCTTTCATTCTGATGTTTATACACGCCAGATCAGCTTTTCGGAAACGTCTCTCCCCATGCTGGATCAAGCAATAGGCTCCTGAGAGGAATCTCGATGCCAATAATAAATTGCAAATAATGTAATATATATCTACAATTTTGCTTTCTGTTAATTAATCCACTTAGGTTTTCCTACCTCCACCACGCAGAGATTTCCTTTTTTCCTACATACGGGCATCACCTCCCATCAAGACATCACAAAAGCTTTCATACACAGTAGAGTATAAACCAGATCACCCATACCGAAACTAGACCCCAGTTTTTTTCCATCTCCGACTCTAATATGAGTATACGTTGAACCTGGTCCTATATATCACGAGTGGTTCAACTTGCTCAATGTAATAGCCACATTCGATAAAGTTCTGCTGCCTTATAGCTGCAAGACATCAACATAATTTACACATACGTTTTTGTTAGACATTATATTCCAATATTTTTCCGATATGTTTTACAATCACGTAATGAAGAAGGAGGGCCTGGAGAATCTGATACTCACGAGTCGAATAGAGAAAAAGAGAAACAAGGGAAAACAACGTGTGACATACCTGACGGACTTAAGCAAGTGGATGACAGAACGTGATCTGGGGGAGGAAAAATAGAGCAGGAACTTGTTGAGAGCTGCAAGGGATAAAAGGAGGTGGAGAGACATGATCGACTACGCCCTGGAAAGACATGGCAAATAAAAAGAAAAAGAAAATTGTTTAATATATGACTACTTTCATCTTTTATAAACCATTCATATATAGGTTAGTCGTAGCCAAACTTGCTCAATGTCAGAGCCACATACGATAAAGTTCAGATGCCTGAAATCCGTAAGATATGAAAAAAAATTACATATGTGTTTTCTTGCATGCACATTAAGATCAACTTACGTTTTAATCAAGTTAGGAGCTTGACATTTGTCTTATTTATAACTTTCTTACCATTTATATTAAATATGATGGAAAAAGGAAATCAGCCGAGGACAAATTTAATTACAACACACACACACACACACATATATATATATATATATATATATATATATATATATATATATATATATATATATATATATAAAAATAAAGACATATTTATACATTCTTTTTTTTTATAGATAAAAATATGTAAGTAAATGCTGTATATAATAAATAGTATTAAGAGCATTTACCGGTCTTAATGTCCGAGAAATTGCCATGGAAAATATGCGTCCTCCAACAAGAATCGAATCTGTATATTCAATATCTGACTACTTTAATCTTTTATAAGCCATTAATATATAAGATAGTGGTAGCCAAACTTGCTTAATGTAAGACCCACATACAATAAAGTTCAGATGCCTGAGAGCCGTAAGACATAAACAAAAATTTACACATAGGTTTATCTTACATACACATTAACATTAAACTTACGTTTTAATCAAATGGGGTCTCAATTCATATCCAGTAAATAATTATAGAGCTTGAATTTTTTCTTATTTATACAATTTCTTACCATTTATATTAAGTGCAATTAAAAAAAAGGGGAGATCAACCAACGTATTTCTACGAGCCGCATATCAATGTTCAAGGAGCCTCATGTGGTTCGCGAGCTGCGGTTTTGTCACACCAGGTATATATATTTATAATTCTCATTTCATTCGCCCTCTCCTACGGACATACAACAAACATCGTTAGAAACTCCAGCTTGAATATCAACTAAGGCGTTTTTTGGCTGAATAAAAAAAAAATGGATGTTATTGCTCACTTTATAAACAGACTAATTTCAAAAGGACATTGGAGGTTTCGATTTTTTTCGGGGAATCGATATGTCGACGGTTTGACTCTGCCAATCAGGAATCCCAATGCGCATCTAAACATTCAAGTTTATCTCAGGGGACGAATTTTAACTCTAATTTAAAACCGTTTCTTTACTCATAACGATCAATGCAGTATGAAGATATTTCTATTTGTAAAACAAAAGCGTTTACGTTCACACTGATTCAAAAATATAATCTACGTTCTTTCGAAAAGACTGTGACGCCGATGCACGTTAATTGAAATTAATTTTGCAGAAATAACATTGTTAAGCTAATAAAAAATTCAAACATAGCGACAAATATTACAGTTTCAATTTACAATAAGCAGATTAAGAAATCTAATAGAAAAATACAAACAGGCACGCACACAAATATACTGATTACGATGGATGAATCGTGGTCTAAATTACACAAAAAAATTAAAATAACAATGACATCTGATTTCAACAGATATATTTACCAAAATTACACAAAAACAGCTTGGAATACGAAAGAATTCAATAATATCGCTATTGGCCACAACCACGGTCTCCAGACGACTTCGGAATCTCCTGCAACTCTTCTGAACAGTCTTTTTGTTTAAGTTGGTGAATGCTGCCATAATACTTCCCATCAGTTAATCTTGGGTGTTACAAGGAATTTTGTTGATCTCTCTCTTAACTTCACCCCACGCATAACAATCTAGGTGGTTTTTCTGCGGAGTTTTTCTGACAGCCATGGCTTGGTTTTCCTGTTTGTTTGGCATAGTGCAGAGTCCTGATGCTAGACATAGGGTCACCCCGCAGCCACCCTCTTGATGCGCGGTAACACTAGAATGACATTCAGGGTTACTTTCATTTTTGCATAATTTAGGCAACAATTTATCTATCACATACTGTATATGTTCAATTGTTATTTGGTCAGTATTTTAAAACATTCTGGTTTCATCTTATACAAGAAAAACTGTGCCGTACTCTCCACGAGAAAGCGTTGATTGAAGTAATCCAAAAAGTGATTTGACGCCATGAATTCAATACCTGGATACAGCAGAGAGAGAAAAAAAACATGAAGAGTTGAGTTACTCCGGGGAATTAACTGAAAGCTAGATGTCCAGAAATAGCATGTCATGGAGAACTGGCATAATCTACAACATGAACTAAATAAAGGGTCGTATCGAAACTTCAACGTATATCATCTGAAGAAGCACGGAGCGTACAACGGCCGAGACGTCTTGAATATGACAATAAAGATGAAGACAACAGTGAGAATAATGTAAATAGCTACGGCACCTCATCTCAGAAATATAGACAAAAATAAAAAAAAAGAAACCGAAAAAAAAATATGAATGATCTGAGCCCCCCCCCCTCTGTTCATATAAAGTTCCTCGACAAAATCTAGAGATGCATATGCAATATAATTGGTCCTGATCTGGTATCTCGTCTACAGTGGATCTCTCACAGACGTGTCGTTGCCTCCCTCTATCTTTTCTGCATATACTTTCACGACAAACCCTCCGATGACCTACTTTCGCTTTCGCAGATTGCATGATTTTAAACGTGCTACCAGGCTAGCCTCTCGGACCCACGCTTTCACTGTCGAAACGGTTAAATGTAGTCGTCTAATCTACTCCAATAGCTTCATGTCTCGCACCTCTCACCCGTGGAATTTTCTTCCTATTACACGTTTCCCTGATAGGTATAATCGCCAAATATTCAAATGTAATGTCAATCTATATCTCAAGATGATTTGATCGATTGCCTATCCTTCTCTTCATCCTTTCCTCCGTCATGCTGCTTTACTCTCGCTCCCACTCTCTGTTGCGTGCTAGTGGCATCTTGCTTTGCTTGTGGCTGAAATGCTTAAAACAAAAGTTAAAAGGAAAAACTATTCCTTACCGACGCGTTTCGTCCTCTGATGAATTTTACAAGGAAAATGTAAGGATCTTAATTTGCGTGATATATTTATAAAATGATATTATTAGGTTTTCTATCTTTACAAACGCTCATAAATATTCTTTAGGCTAATTGTGAATGTCGAGGTAAACTATGCGATTTAATTTCATAACATATAGCAAAACAAGTGTTACAGATATATCATATATTAAATAGTAAGCACAAGAGACTAGTGTGTGTCGGTTGACGCAGCGTTCAATCATTTCGACAGATAATATTTAACAGCTCCCACACGAGGGTGGATGTTGCATAAGTCCGAGTTTACCGTGGGTACACCGAGCCTGTAGGCTTGGCCAAAAAATTTACCCAGAACCCGTATAATTGGGTTCAGGGTTTGTCTACCTCCGGGGACGAAACTTCGCCCTTCGGCAAAGCTTCGTCCGAGTTCATCTCTGCTCAAAGGCAGAGGGTTCGACAGCAGCTGCGAACAGTCAGGGCCCGGTAGAACAATCTATTCGACTGTTAATATTTAACAGCCCTCACCCACGGGGGATAAATGTGGCACAAGGCCGAGTTTACCGTGGGTACACCAAGCCCATAGGCTCGGCCAAAATTATTCCCTAAGAACACGCATAAGCCGGTTGAGCGTCTGCCTACCCCACCGGACGAAACTTTACCCTTCGACAAAGCCTCGTCCAGGTTCCTCTCTGCTCAAGGCAGAGAGTTTGACCGTAATGAACAATCTATTCGACTCTTAATATTTAACATCCCCCAACGAGGGATGTATGTGGCACAATGCCGAATTTAACGTGGGTTTTCCGAGCCCGTATGCTCGGTCAAAAATGTTCCCTTAGAACCCGCATAAACGTGGTCAGGGCGTGTCTACCTCCCCGGAAAAAAATTTGCCTTTCGGCAAAGCGTCGTCCGGGTTCCTATCTGCTCGAGGCAGAGAGTTTCACTGTTGAACAATCTATTCGACTGTTCTCCCAAGGCCTTCTCCCCTACTAATCTTATAGTAGGCGGAAGAGTCCAATATAGATTATTTAGAGGGAGGACACCACAATAGTTTATTAGTTCATTTTAATTCAATGAATTATTTATGTATTTATTTAAAATAATAGATGGATTTGATTTAACCCATGACTTAATTTTTAAAAAGTTTTTTTTTCATGGAAATGTCTTCTGGGATACTGTCAGTTAACTTAAAGAATTCTCGTTAAACTGAAAGGAAATCCTTTCAACATTTCAATCATAATTGTATAGGCACCGACAGAACAAAGTACGGAAGAAAAAATCGAATCGTTCTAATCTAAGCTACACAAGGTCAATGCTCAATGTAAATTGCCAGAGATTATTATTGTCATGGGAGGTCTGAATGCCAAAATGGACAATGGAAATGTTAGTGACAAATTCCGAGTAGGAAACCTATAATGAACACGCCGAAGAATAGGCCCAATGGTGTACGGCGAATAACCAGATTTCAAGAATACCTACGAAGAATATGGATAAGAAGATGGCCAGTTAGAGAAACAAAAACCCAAAGCATAACTATCAAAAAGAAATTCAGGAATGCAGTTGTACAAAATCTATCTAATGCCGACTGCAGAAGCGATTACCTCTCAACTATATGTATATATGTATAGCTGGCCACTCGGATTCGAGGACACCCGTCTGCTATGACGGCTAGCCAATCCCTAGTGCAGACGCTTGCTCAGGCTCATTTGTGTTTATTCAACACCCACAGATCCCACCTGTGGCTTATACTGCAACTATGCTGAGCAGACGTTAGTTACAGTTTCTGGGAAAGAGCATGTTATCTAGCGTGATCAACAATATGAACAAAGCCAGCACACTCAAGCCATCGGCCACGATGAATTGCGACTTCGTCCTAGAACAGCTATCGAAGGCATTCAACCGATCCGTCTACCAAATTTCACTTACATGGCTTGGGTCAACCCGTGGTATGGTGTTCAGGCATGTTCCAAAGGTGCCGCACGCTGGGATCGACCCTTCTAGTCAGATAAAGTCAGGAAGTCTCCTTCCTGACAAATCGACCATAGCGAGATTCGAACCCAGGTCTCATGGTCAGAAGGCGAACGTTCTAACCCAAACGCCCAGTTATATGCAAATTTAGCACAAAACTATGGAAATTGAAGGGAACTAAGGCCGTACTGAAATTGCAATACAACAGATTCTTGAAAGACCGGATCTGAAGGAGAAATATATGGACAGTTTGAAAAGAAGATACGATGGACAAAATAAAGATGGAAACGCGAACCGGGACACACTGCAAATTTTTTTTAGTGACTGCATCAAACAAGTTCATTCCAAGGGAAAATAAACGATAAAAAAAAGTGAATAGATGAAATTCTTTAAATGAGAAAAAAGGGAGAAAAAACTATGCCAAGATACGGAACACAATAGAAAGAAATAAGGGACAAATGCATTTTGACCTAATGGCATCATGATATCTTCCAATGACCAATTAAAAAAAAAACAACAAAAAACAAAAAAGAAAACACAAAAATATTTTACATGGATTAAGCCCTTCGTAAAGTGTGGGCTGTACTCTTGAGAGCTTTTTTTTTTTTGGTATTTCTTTAAGGCATGCGCTTCCAGGAATCCCCTCATTTAGTCTATAGGAAAGTTTTCCAACCAATCCGACATCTCGAAATACAACAGGGATTGTTGATGCTCCCATGTGCCAAATATTTGAGATGTCGAATTCATTATTATTATTATTATTATTATTATTATTATTATTATTATTATCATTATTATTATTATTTTTGATTTCTGGCGTTTACACATTTCTTTCCGGGTCCCGCCCAGGGATCTAAGGTTAGAAATGGCATCATGACACTTTCCACTGACAAAAAAAAAAAAAAAATATTATTATTATTATTATTATTATTATTATTATTATTATTATTATTATTATTTCCTTTGATTTCTGGCGTTTCTGTTATTATTATTATTATTATTATTATTATTATAATTATTATTATTTATTATTATTATTATTATTATTATTATTATTATTATTTCCTGTGATTGAAACATTATCTTCCGAGTCCAATCCTGAGACCTAAGGTCAGAAATGGCTTTAGGATGTTTTCCAATGATTACTTATATATATATATATATATATATATATATATATATATATATATATATATATATATATATATATATATATATGTAAACTAAAGAAAAAAAGTCTTTGATCATACACATTTAAACATAGTTAAAGCTCTTCGTAATGTATGAGCTCTACTTGTGTGTACATTTTTAAGTATTTCTTTAAGGCATAGGCTACCATGAATTTCTTCAATGAGTCTACCAGAACCTTTTCCAATCGATCCGTGGCTGCAAATACAACTAGAATTAATGATATCTTCCTGTGCCATATTTGAGATTTCCACGAAGATCCTCGTTTTTTGATATTTTTTAAGATCTTCAGCGATGCATGATCATTCTGCAGTTAGTGCCATGTCAATAATAAACCACTTTATTTTCTTGTGGTCTTTGATCAAAATGTCTGGGGGATTAGCTTTGATTGTTCTGTCAGTGTGTATTTTAAAATCGCATAAAATTGTTACAATTCTTATCTCTGTAACCGGATTTGGGTGATGTTTATACCAGTCTTATCCATTTTCAATCCCCTACAAGTTGCATATTTTTCAATGCATATATCTACACATTCTATCATGCCGAATTATATATTCAGTGGTTGCTAATTCTGTACAAACTGATACCAGATGGTCAATAGATTCTCTCCATTTATCAAAGTATCTGAATTTCGGGCCTACACAATTTTTCAGTGTGTGTGTGCCTTGTAAATTTCAAGTTAGCAATTATTGGTCCTATGAAGCAGGAATAAAACTTTCGGCTTCAGCTTATAGACGTACACTACATAATCACTGATGGATGTGATCATTTTTTTTCTACATCAGCTTGTTTGACTATAAAGTCTCCTATTTAGTATTTTCTACATCGTAATAACTTTTGCTTTGTTTTATTATTATTATTATTATTATTATTATTATTATTATTATTATTATTATTGTGGTTGTTGTTGTTGTGAATTTATTTCTTTTGATTTTTGGTGTATACTCATTTATTTCCAGTCCCGACTAAAGACCTAAAGTCAGAAATGGTAACATGACATATCCCACTGAACTGTTTGAAAAAAAAAAGCATATTTTACATAGATAAATCCTTTCCGATGGTACTTATTATTATTACTACTACTACTACTACTACTACTACTATTATTATTATTATTATTATTATTATTTCCTTTTATTTATACATCATCTTCCGAGTCCAAATCCAAGACCTAAGTTTTCAGAGATTATTATTATTATTATTATTATTATTATTATTATTATTATTATTATTATTTTCTTTGATTTAAACATTATCTTCCGAGTCCAAACCTGACACCTAAGGTCAGAGATGATTATTATTATTATTATTATTATTATTATTATTATTATTATTATTATTATTATTATTATTATTTTCTTTGATTTAAACATTATCTTCCGAGTCCAAACCTGACACCTAAGAGATGATTATTATTATTATTATTATTATTGTTATTACTATTGTGACGTCGTCCCCTGGTCGCAGCGCCAACCGTGTCGTTCTATCCCAGTCTACCACGGCACCAACTGTGACGTCCTACTTTGATTCCCAGTCTGCCTACCCACGTTGTGAATTGATCTAGGCAGAGGAAATCAAACAGTGGTTGGTGCCGTACTGCAAACCGAGTTCAACGGGGGTGATACCACACAAATATGCATAAAAGGCAATAAAATGAAAACAAAAGTTCAAAGTATCAAAGAAAAAGGTAACAAACTTTATGTCTAGTTGTTCGATACATAGGACTGCATCTATCTCCCGACCCGTTCTATGGATTGTGACACTTCGTTTTCCGCTAGGCAAGTTTTAACACTTCAAGTCGTCTGCTCTCTAAGAAATTGGTGTTTCGGTGGGTCTTTGGACGAAAGTCAAAAGAAAAAATTATTTCGGTGATCTGGATCTAAGTCGCTCTTCAAAATAATTGTTCTTGGTTTGAAGATGGGTCCGGAATGTGCGTGAATCCTCGTCAGCTATCTGCGAGGCTTGCCTCAACCGAAGACTGACTCTGGGAACTCATTTCTGATCATTGTGGCCTCGTTTATATGGGCGCCGACCAAAACCGGGGTGAGTTTGTCGGCGTCGGGGAGTTCCTCGATAATTCTAAATACAATTCTAAATAAACCTTTCCTCACTCCCACCTTCTCATCATACTTCAGAGGGGCGTGAACTGCCCTCCCCACATCTTTGTGGCAACCTCTCTTACTCATCCTCCAGATGGGCGGCAACAGCCTCCCTCGTGCATCACGTGATCACCACTCGACCAATGATGTCTTAGTCGGGCGTGGACGAATCTGCGGCTTTGTTTCAGGAAGAAAAAAATATCTTGCTTAAAAAAAATTATCTATTCTCTTTCCCTTTTCTTCCCCTTAATGGTTTATCATTTCTCCAGCCGCGAACGGGACAATATGACAATGGCGGTCATAACTCTTGTTCTACACGTGGTTTACGTCAGGTATTTTATCGCTAATTATCAGAATGTGTGGTCTTCTTAACACGGTCTCTAAAAGAAACATCTCCAAAGTTTCAGTCAGTCTGTCGCCTCGAAGAAAGAAAAAAACCACATTCATTTTCCTTCGGCACAAATTCCTGATAACAAAATTTTATTATCGCAGCTCAAGGATGTTCCGTCGGACGCTCGTGGGTGGTTTTTAATTTTTCATATCTGTACAAGTCCTTTTAGTTGCCTGTTTTTCGTCACTTAACGAAATAACATTCTCATTTGAATTTTTTTTTTTTTGGCCAGCCAGTCTGTAGTTGATAATAAGATGTCTTCCCGTACCAATAGTTTGTTTTCATATCCTTAGATAACAAACCCGATGCCAAAACATATCTGATTCTTTCTTTCCTTCCCTTTCTTTTTACTCAGAATTTCCCTGCCATTGTAATGACCCTATTTCGCCATTTGTTACTCATCAAAATATCCTTTTATCCATTGTCTCTTAGCTGTGTGTGTGTTCTTGCTTACCACTCACGATTCGGTCCTTAGCCTCTCCTCTTTCCTCTTTTCTTTCTTTTCCATTTCTGCCTCGTTAAATGGTGCCACACTATTATTATTATTATTATTATTATTATTATTATTATTATTATTATTATTATTATTTTCTTTGATTTAAACATTATCTTCCGAGTCCAAACCTGACACCTAAGGTCAGAGATGATCATTATTATTATTATTATTATTATTATTATTATTATTATTATTATTATTATTATTATTATTATTTTCTATCATTTAAACATTATCTTCCGAGTCCAAACCTGACACCTAAGGTCAGAGATGATGATGATCATTATTATTATTATTATTATTATTATTATTATTATTATTATTATCATTATTATTATTATTATTATCATCATCATCATAACCTTGTCAATTTCTTAAATAAATTAAACGGCCGCCATCAAATTGAAGTAAAAATAAAAAGTTTCCGAAGGTTTCAGAAAATGATCAAGCACTAAATGATGATTATCTTAAATATAAATCAAATAGAGATCTAGTTTTTTTTATATGAAATTTATTTGATTTCGATGTTATTGTTTATCCGACTTTCAGTCCTACAGTTTTATACGATTTCGACTTTAAAATATGTTGTTTTTTTTTTTACGAAAATAATTATATTCTTCGCATTGGGCTTCAGAATGACTGAGGCGGGTCGTATATAATATGAAAAGAGAAAGGTGATTATTTTTATCATTCAAAAAAATAATAGACGTATTGCGCGAAAGCATATGGTGATTACAACTATCCATCTCTTTTTCTGTATACATACATGCATATATATACATATGTACATACACACACACATATATATATATATATATATATATATATATATATATATATATATATATATATATATATATATATAACTGTTGAATCATTATGTTGGTTTTGTGAACTATTTAAATTGATCTTTTGGGGAGAAAGCGCCCAATCATCGAAAAAAATAATAGTTACTGAACTAAAGAATTCTTTTTTCCTGAAAAAAAATCATTTAGCGGGAGGATTTTATGAATTTCAACCAAAAGCATTACTGTCTATTCGGTCAATGAGTGCCTAATATTTCCTTATGTAATTCCACACTACACAAAACAAAAGGTTAGGAAGGAAACCTCCGTCAGTAAGAGAAAGAGCTATCTACCGGACATGAGAATGCTGATTTTTCGAAAAAAAATATTTTGAAAGAAAAATTTCTAATATCTTTTCATAGCAACAAAATTACCAGTAATACATTTTTTCGTAAAATACTAAAAAAAAATACTACCAGCAATAGATTTCTGTAAGGAAGAAATATTACCAGCAATACACATTTGTAGAAAAAAATAATTACCAGCAATACAATTTTGTAAAAAAATATTACTACTGAGTACATGAAATTTAATTTCGGTATTAAATGACTCATAAAGTTTTAATATGCCGCAAATTAAATAAACAAACAATTTCTCACAAGAATTTATGCCAAATCATAGATAATAAAGAAAAAGAATCAATAATTTTACTACGTGGTGTTTCCCTTCATGACATTGGCAAGCTCTGACTCTCTTCGCTTCGCTCAAATTCTCCAAGCGGTCTTTCCCCATTGTGTATCCTTGAAATTTCAACGGTCTCTTCCTGATACTAAGCATAAGTATCCTTCTTGTTGTTATTTTCTCTCGAACTGTCTGTACTCACTTCCGTCCGTGGTATCCTAAGCATCCTTCTGTAGGTCTACATTTCTGTTCCGTCAATTCTCTTCTTTATCTGTTAGGAGATTGTCTAGAGAGAAGCCCGTAATTACTCACGACCTGACGGAATGTGTTATTAAAAACATTTGGAGAGAATAGGAAATATTTATTTACAATTTTATGCTGTTTCTGTTTTTTAGTTTCTTTTTTTTTAAGGAACGATATCAAAATGCAGGTGATCTAGCTATTCCTGCATGATTACCAATAATACATCTCTACTAGATCATCTAAAAATGCTGCTGACGATATTGCACTCTGTGTCAATAACTTTAAATTTGAATTCACAAACATCAACCAGCAATGCTCAATATGGATCAATAAAATCTGTCGAATATTATATACAAAAGGAAAGAAATTATGCTGCAAAGACATTGGAGTAATCTGGAAATTTAATCTACCAGACAAAGCCAAATGGTGCAACATTCCCGCCAATATAGTGTAATTTTTAATGCATGTCGCTACTGCTTGTGCTAAGTAAAACTCCCGTGTCTAAGCTTGATGGAACCTTGACTCGGTTGCTGAAAGATATATTTAACATATATCGGTGACAACATCCAACTAAATCACAGCTCTATCGCGGTATCACTAATATTTTAAATATATTAAGCGAACACAAAATGCGCTTTGCAAGACACTGCTAGCGAATGAAAGAAGAACTTGCGAATGATCTACTGGTCTGGACAGCTAACCAGGACGAGCTGGTTGACCAGCGACCAGTTAAATTTACCAGCCATGTTATGACACAGAACACCTCCCTAACGACCTCCCGACCTTGATGCAGGGCCGTTATGACTGGCTTGATAGACCCATGAATATCCGAGCTAGCTAGACCGAATAATAATATAAAATTCTTTGTGTGCACTAAAGTTTAGAAAACTTGTTACCAATGTCTTCATAGTGGCTTAATTCTTCCGTTAAACATGGCCCAAAGTATTTGATCGAAATAATAGCAAACAATTGACTATTAAATGTTTCACGAAAATTCATAGCCACCAACAAATTACGGCGGCCATTTTTATTTCGTCCGTGAAAGGAGCCGATTGGTTGATTGGACCGTCTGAGTCCCATTACAGCGAAGCAAAAATAATGTGGAATTATTGGCAAAGACACACAAGACATTCTCAATCAACGTTTGCTTTTCAACTGCGGTTACCAAAAAATAAAAGAAGCAAATAACGCAAGTGTTGGCTGAAAAGGGTAGCGTTGTCCTTCAGGATGATTGGTTGAATTAGCCATCGCAATGTCTTCTGGGAAATCAGCGAAAATTTCCAGTTGAAGTCTGGCGTTTCGTTAACCAATTTGATGGATGATTTTTGATCAGTTCGATGCTGACACAAATACATCGATCAGAATTGGGCTTTGTCGGTATGGCTCAGTGGCTGTGACACCGGTTTTGAACAGGGGGAGAGATAAATGTTCAAAACAAAAATCGATCTGCTTCATTGATACCCTGATGATTAAAGCGAAACCGTGATTTGAAACCGTATGTACATTTTGTTGGTTTTACTCTCCCTTGACGATTAATTGTTTGTATTTTATTTCTTTATTGTTGCTTCGATAAAAATATGTCCTATAAAATTTACGTCTTTAAGAAGTAATAGAAATTCTCGATTGCAAAAGAGGCATATAAGCTATTCTGATAAGATTTTCTGTATCAGAGGAATACAAACGAAGATCAAATTGTGGGTCTTATAAGGCAGCAGAGGAAACGGTAAAAAAATTACTCTAGGCGTCAATTTTGGAGATATCCTTTTTTGCTATTATGTTAATCTAACTTTCTTGGTTGAAAACAATTTTCTCATTAATCCATCATAGACTTACAAGATTGAACAGCATCTAATCTTTTTAATAATATTAGGTAGGTGCCAAAATAATGACGTAATAATGTCGTTTTTTGACGTTAAAAATACGTCAAAACGACATTATTACGTCACTATTTTTGCACCAACCTAATATATTCCCCTTTCCTTAATGTTGCCTAGGTATATAGTGAAGTAACCTCCAAAAGCGAAGTATTAAACAAAAATGATTCATTGATTTATGATTTCTCTGTGGCTTATCAACGCTTATAAATATTTTAAAACTAGCCTAAAATCTGCCTTTTGGACAGACCCTAGTCTAGTTCCTGTGGTGGACTTTAGAGCTTTCTACCTGTTACCTTCAACGTCCTATCAATATTTGTCTATATTTCTGATTTGAGTTATTATGTACACTATTTACATCATCCGGACTATTGTCCACATCTTTGTCGCCATATTTATTACAACGTTTCAGCCTTTCAGTATCTGTCTATATTTCTGAGATGAGGTATTATGTACCCTATTTACATTATTCGGACTATTGTCCTGATCTGTGTCACATTATTTATTACAACGTTTCGGCCTTTCAGTATCTGTCTATATTTCTGAGGTGAGGTACACTATTTACATTATTCGGACTACTGTCTTCATCTTTGTCGCCATGTTTATCACAGCATTTGGGCCTTTCAGTATCTGTCTATATTTCTGAGATTAGGTATTATGTACACTATTTATATTATTCGGACTATTGTCCTCATCTGTGTCGCCATATTTATTACAACGTTTCGGCCTTTCAGTATCTGTCTATATTTCTAAGATGATATATTATGCCCACTATTTACATTATTCCGAGTATTGTCCTAATCTTTGTCGCCATATTTATTACAACGTTTCGGACCTTCATTATTTGTCTATATTTCTGAGATGAGGTATTATGTACACTATTTACATCATCCGGACTATTGTCCTCATATTTGTTGTCATATTTATTACAACGTTTCGGCCTTTCAGTATCTGTCTATATTTCTGAGATGAGGTATTATGTACACTATTTATATTATTCGGTCTATTGTCCTCATCTTTGTCGCCATATTTATTACAATGTTTCGGCCTTTCAGTATCTGTCTATATTTCTAAGATGATATATTATGCCCACTATTTACATTATTCCGACTATTGTCCTCATCTTTGTCGCCATATTTATTACAACGTTTCGGACCTTCATTATTTGTCTATATTTCTGATATGAGTTTTTATGTACATTATTTACATTATTCCAACTATTGTCCTCATCTTTTTCACCATATTTATTACAACGTTTCGGCCTTTCAGTATCTGTCTATATTTCTGGGATGAGGTATTATGCATACTATTTACATTATTCAGACTATTGTCCTCATCTTTGTCGCTATATTTATCACAACGTTTTGGTCGTTGTACGCTCCGGCCTTCTTCAGGCGGTTGGAATGTTGAACTGAACCCTTTATTTCGCTCGCTGGGGTAGATTGTCCTAGTTTCAACGTGCCAGGTCTAATGTATGTCCGTTATCAGTTATCTCCTATTAATTCACCTCTCCAAGTTCTCCACTGTCTTAACGAGGTATTGAACTCACAACTCTTTGAGTCCTGTCACTGGATCCAACCAACCACTTTTCTTCTGTACCATGTGTCCATAAAGATGTGGAACTAGATCAGTCTACCCTAGCGAGCGAAATAAATTTTTCAGTTCGAAATTCCAACCACCTGAAGAAGCCCAAGCGTACAACGGCCGAAACGTCCAGATATATATGACAACAAAGATGAGGACAATAATCCGAATAATGTAAAAAGTCATCGTTTTATGTACGTAAAAACATATAATAATTTAGAATTAATAAAATTATTTTGCCTTTATTCGACACCTTGATTCGGCATAATCTTTCTTCGTATACCCAACCGACCTCCGTAGTCACTTTGCATTTATTTTGCGAGAATTTTTATTTTCTTTTAAAACACCAATGTATAACTCATTCTGGTAAATTCGCTGTTAAAAGACTTTAAGGCACCCTAACTATTTAATATTTTGAAGACGTCGCAGTATGTCTGCTAGAAAATAAAAGAAATATGTTTAATCCAGAGACGGATATGCAGTATAGTTGGCCCTGATCTGGCATCTCGTTTACAGTCACTCATTCGCAGACGTGCCGTAGCCTACTTCTGTCTTTTCTACAAATACTTTCCTTGTTCTCAAAGTGCATGAATTTGAACGTGCCACTAGGTCGGCATCATAGTTCCACCCTTTCACTTTAGAAACGATTAAATGTAGCCGTCTTTTCTACTCGTAGAGCTTCATGTCTCGCACTTCCCGTCTGTGGAACTACCTTCCTTTTACTTGCTTCCCTGATAGCTATAATCTCCTATTATTCAAATGGAATGTCAATGGAAATCTCTAGATGCATTGATCTTTTCCTCGTCTTTCTCTTCATTCTTTCCTCTTTCACGCCTCCTTACTCTTGCTCCCAATCTCTGTAATCCCTTGCGTGCTAGTGGCACCCCCACCTTTCTTGGGGTGAAAAGTTATATATATATATATATATATATATATATATATATATATATATATATATATATATGAGCAACGTACCGTGTCCTACTTAAGTTTTAACTACAGGTTAATTAGACGATATCAACTGCAATTCCGGAGAAAAGCGAAATTAAATTTAAAAGTTTAATAACAAATTATCTTTAAAAACTTTAATTCTGTTCGATATTCAAATTTAACATTAAATGAGTTAGTTCTTTAAGATAACAAATTTGGTGTTTCACGTTAAATTTCTCAATGGAAGTTCTGTTCTTGAAGACGGTAAATGTGACGCTGGGATCGTGGGAACTATCGGCATGGCCAAAGACGCATTCCAAAAAATAGGCAGAGTATTAGAAGACTGGAGGGTTCTTTGGTAACGAAAAAAACAGTACTGAGCTGCTACGTGACATATGTCCTCCTTTACGGCAGCGAATGGTGGACGGTCTCCCCATAATTAAGAGATATGGTTCTACAGAAGGATGCTAAGGATATCATGGTCCACGCGTTTTGGGCAACGATGAGGTTATGGAGAGAATACAAACAGGGTGGAAGCTGATACTTAACATCAGGAAGAGGAAGCTGAAATTTCTGGGACACGTAACGAGAAAAGAAGAGACTCGAGGCAACGGAGGTATGATTCTACAGAAGTATGATAAGGATATCATGGTCCAGGCGTTTTGAGCAACGATGAAGTTATGGAGAGGATACAAACAAGGACGAAGCTTATACTTAACATCAGGAAGAGGGAGCTGAAATTTATGGGACACGTAATGAGAAAAGAAGAGACATGAAGCAACGGAGGTATGGTTCTACAGAAGGATGCTAAGGATATCATGGTCCAGGCGTTTTCAGCAACGATGAGGTTATGGAGAGGATACAAACAAGGACGAAGCTTATACTTAACATCAGGAAGAGGAAGCTAAAATTTCTGAGACATGTAATGAGAAAAGAAGAGACTCGAGGCAACGGAGCTATGATTCTACAGAAGTATGCTAAGGATATCATGGTCCAGGCGTTTTGAGCAACGATGAGGTTATGGAGAGGACACAAACAAGGAGGAAGCTTATACTTACCATCAGGAACAGAAAGCTGAAATTTCTGGGAAACGTAATGAGAAAAGATGAGACTCGAGGCAACGGAAGTATGGTTCTACAGAAGGATGCTAAGGATATCATGGTCCAGGCGTTTTGAGCAACGATGAGGTTTTGGAGAGGATACAAACAAGGTGAAAGCTTATATTTAACATCAGGAAGAGGAAGCTGAAATTTCTGGGACATGTAACGAGAAAAGAAGAGACTAAAAGCAACGGAGGTATGGTTCTACAGAAGGATGCTAAGGATATCATGGTCTAGGCTTTTTCAGCAACGATGAGGTTATGGAGAGGATACAAACAAGGAGGAAGTTTATACTTTCCATCAGGAATAGGCAGCTGGAATTTCTGGGACACGTAATGAGAAAAGAAGAGACTCGAGGCAATGAAGGCATGGTTCTACATATGGATGCTAAGGATATCATAGCCCGAGCGTATCAGCAACGATGAGGTTTGAAAGTGGATGCAAACAAGGTGGAAGCTTATACTTTGCATCAAGAAGAGGCAGCTGAAATTTCTGGGAAGCGTAATGAGAAAGGAGAGCTTAGAGAATCTGATACACACAAGTCGAATAGAGGGGAACAAAGAAAAGAGAAACAATGCATGACATACTTTTAAGCAAGTGGATGACAAAATATGGCCTGTGGTAAGTGCCAAAGTACAAAATTTATACTCACGGCTACCGAAGTGCAGGCAATGATTGCTTACGGTCTGAAACGACACAGCACATGAGAAAAAAACGCACTACGAGCGAACTTCAGTCTAGCTCTTGTGGAAGGATTCGAGCCTTCGGACTTTTACCTTCAAGGTCTTATGTAAGTAATTTAGAAATAATAAAATTATTTTACCTTTCTTCGGCATAATCTTTCTTCGTATATGAAACCCTTCTCTGTTGTTTGTTTGCTTTTATTTTGTGTGTAATTTTTTATTTTTTTTAAATCACCATTTTTTATGAACTCTTCACATTAAGTCACTCACAAGAGACATTTTTTTTTTCTTTTTGTACGGCGTTTCCCTTCAGGACGTAGCCGTTCATGGCTCTCCACTTTGCCCTATTCCTTGTAGCTCTCATTAAGTTTCCTCCCTCTGCCACCTCGCCCAGGCCACGTTCTGTCATCCACTTGCTTAAGCCCGTCAGGTATGTCTTTCCTTACTTTACCTTGTCTCTCTTTTTCTCTGCTTGACACGTGAGTATCAGAATCTCCAGGCCATCTTTCTCATTACGTGTCGCAGAAATTTCAGCTGCCTTTTCCTGACGTTAACTATAAGACTCCTCCTTGTTTGCATTCGCTCCAAGGACTCATCATTGCTCACAGGCTCGGTCCATAATCTCCTAAGCATTCTTCTAGAGAACCATATCTCGATTGCTTCGAGTCTCTTCTTCATCTTTGAGGAAACCGTCCAACATTCGCTGCCGTAAAGTAGCACAGATGTCACGTAGCAACTTAGTACTCTTTTCTTTGTTACCAAAGAAATCTCATGTCTTGTAATACTCTGCCCAGCTTTTAGAATGTGTTCTTGGCGATCCCAATTCATCTTCGAATCTCAGCGTTGCACTTATCGTTCTCCATCAAAACACTTCCCGGATATTTAAACTTCTGTAACTGCTTGATTTCAGTGTCCTGCAAATCGTATTTCGCTCTTAACGGGAAACCACTTCAATAAATCATGGCTAATAGCAATAGATATCAGGGTTCCTAAAATATGTAATAATTCGAATACATCGCAGTATGCGTGCTAGAAAAAGAAAAAACATAATATATGGGCAAGGTATTGTGCCAGATTTAAGTTTAATTAGACGATATCAATTGCAATTCCGACGAAAAGCGAAATTAAATTTGAACGTTCAATAATGAATTATTTTAGAAATATTCCATAGTATTTAAATTTAACTTTAAATGAGTTTCTTCTTTAACTTTTAATCGCGTGTTACTACAGTAGTTAATATCTTTTACTACAGGTCGATTATGATTCGCCGAGATCAAAAAACGGACGGACGGACAGACACACGTACACTGCGCTTTATTTTTATAGATTGTAAGATCTTTTTTATAAGAAATTTTAGTGATACAAGTCTTACTAATTAACCCATAGCAGGGGGAGAACGATTGGAATCACTCATTTCACAAATGTTTTTGCGTGTAAGAGAATATAATGAACAAAAAGGGAATTAGAGCTCTACTCTCCGAGTAACAAATCTGAGCCATCTATCTATCTATCTATCTATCTATCTATCTATCTATCTATCTCAGTCTATTCACATCTATCTATCTATCACGTTCGTTTCATATCTATCTATCTATCTATCTATCTATCTATCTATCTATCTATCTATCTATCTATCTTGTTCGCTTCATATCTATCTATCTATCTATCTATCTCGTTCGCTTCATATCTATCTATCTATCTATTTTTCTATCTATCTATCTATCTATCTATCTATCTATCTATCTATCTATCTATCACAGTCTATTTACATCTATCTATCCCAGTCTATTCACATCTATCTATCTATCTATCTATCTATATATCTATCTATCTATCCATCCCAGTCTTTTCACATCTATCTATCCCAGTCTATTCACATCTATCTATCCCAGTCTATTCACATCTATCTATCTATCTATCTATCTATCTATCTATCTATCTATCTATCTATCTATCTATCTATCCATCCCAGTCTTTTCACATCTATCTATCCCAGTCTATTCACATCTATCTATCCCAGTCTATTCACATCTATCTATCTATCTATCTATCTATCTATCTATCTATCTATCTATCTATCTGTGTGTCTCTCAATAGGAAAATAATATGAAATTTTATATACTAATTTTATGAAAATCTATGACAGTGTAATACACATTTTCGTCTTTTGTTTCGCATTGAATATGAAATAATTAGTGTATTTGCGGAGCTTAAAATATTTTCAATGTATTTCTTTTCTTCATGTAAAAAATAAATCTAAATTTGAAATTTCAGCGCACCCTCTCCGTCATGCTCACGTGTAATCACGTCACTGTAAACATCACCTTAATCCGATGGAATCTTAATGGACTAAATCCGTCACAGGAAAGAGTTGTTATTTCAATCTTTCCACACACACACACACACACACATACTCATATATATATATATATATATATATATATATATATATATATATATATATATATATATGTGTGTGTGTGTGTGTGTGTGCGGGTGTGTGTCTTAGGATTAAATATGGATCAAATATGGATTAGAATTCGGTAGAAAAATATAAGGAATAAATAGCAAACGCTTATAAATTTAACATGTTTGGTTTTTATATACAGTGTAACCCGGTTATAAGAGAGTTGTCGGGACCGGAGAAGAAGTATCTTATATCCGGGTTTCTCTTATATCCGGGTTTGGTCTATTATGTATACATTAACACAGGCTCTAATTTGGGACCAGAGAAAATCTCTCTTATATCCGGGTTTCTCTTAGATACGGGTTTCTCTTATATCAGGTTTTCTCTTAATTCCGGGTCTCTTATATCAGGGTTACACTGTAATTTTCATCAGAAAATGTAATATAAACAGCAGAAAAATGAAAATAACAGATTTTTCTTCAACAGGTTTCACTTTCTGAAACATATTAAAATCATAAAATTTTCCTGTTCCATTCTTATCCTATCAAATACACGCGCGCACAGACAAACGCATGTACACACACACACACGCATATATATATATATATATATATATATATATATATATATATATATATATATATATATATATATATCATCACATAAAAATATGTTTGCCTTAGAAACCTTGGCTTCAACGTCTTGTACTTTTGAGAATTTTGACGCCATACTCCCCAGTGAAGTTTACGGGATGAAAAGAGAAGCACATATCTTGGGTCGATGTAACCGTAAGTTCTACGGTAATATTTTTTTTTTTTTTTTTAGCGCACGTCTCGCTTGTGAAAATCCGTCTTGAGGGTTTCCAGCCAACTTTGATCTTCAAAAAAATTCCCTGTTAAATTTTTTACTTGCTTTCATTGTTGGTTGCCGAGTTATGCAATTTAATAATAGTTTATTTGGACAGCAATTCCTCTTTAGTACACGTTTTGTTTAAAAAACAACTAACTAGATACTAAAGTTACGCTTTTCATTTAATTTCCTTGTATAAAACTTGCATAAAAAGTTGATTGCTGACCAAACAGAAATCTCGGAACATTCAACCTTCGCTCTGCCTTGGTTGTTTGACCATAATTCATAGCGGTGAAATACCTAATTACTTTCCGAACACTCTAAGAGAAGACATGGTAAAGTATTAGGTTGGTGCAAAAATAATGACGTAATAATGTCGTTTTTCGACGTTAAAAAAATACGTCAAAAAACGGTATTATTACGTCGTTATTTTTGCACCAACCTAATAATTCTAGACGCAGTTTCTAACCATTCATTTCTGCTTCCGCCTTGGTTGACCCATAATTCATAGCGGTGAAACACTTAATTACTTACCTAAAATGATGAACTAATTCTAAACGCAATTTTTTACCAATCGACGTTGGTTTTCATTATCTCCCGGGATCATTAATATATCTCTCTGTGTATTAAAAAGGTGTGTAAATATGGAAACTATAATTATTAGCTACGTTAACTGAGACCGAAATCAGGCATTGTTACATTATGTAAAAGACTTTCGTCATAATCAAGATATCAGATTCAATTCAGTAGACATATTGAAAAACCCTAAGTACAAGTTACGAGACCGCGTTAGTGGGTTTAAAAACATGAAGGATAATCTTGTAAAAATTTAAAAAGAAAAAAAGAAAAAATATCATTTGCTAAAAATGGAAGTTAAATCCGGATTTATATAAAGCCCAATGGAATAAAAAAAAAATATATATATATATATATATAAATTTTTTTTTTTTTTTTTGAACTGATCGTTGATTGAAAAAAAATAATTTCATTATGACGTATGAGGAAACTAAAACTACGGTTAATTTTACTCCTATGGCTGTAGAGACTTCAGGGTTTATTGGCCCTCGTTCGTTGGCGCTCCTTCGGAGGATTGGCGCGATTGCATCTCGATTAAGGGATGAGCCTCGTGAAACGGAGTGGCTCTTGCAGTAAATTAAATTGAAAAAATTGATGAAGTTCTTTTTTTATTTTCTTTAGAAATATTTAAAAAAAATTAATGGGAAAATATGACGTAATGCTTTCTCCATCATTGCGGCTGGCAGAGGATAAAAAAAATTATAGTTTCTTGAATCGTCATCAGTGGTCAACTGAACTTGCATTGTTTCAATAAATTGTTTGATTTCCATATTAAAAAAAAATCTGATCAAATGACTGTCAATAAAAAATATTTCCTAATTTGGCACATGAATTCATACTTGAATTAAAATTAGTCTAATAGTTTCCTTTATAAATAGTTTCAGTATAATACATTTCAAAAATTTATAGGAAATAATTTCCTATTATTTTTTTAAAATGTTTCTAAGGAAAAATAAAAAAATAGAACTTCAGAATTTTTTTCAATTTAATTTGCTTGAATTTTAGATATTAGGTTGGTGCAGAAGTAATGTCGTTTTCTTACATAGTAACATATGTGAGTAAACGACATTATTTTTGCACCAACCTAATAATTTTTAGCGTTTAGAATATTCGATTTTTTTTTTCTTTATATAAAGTATCTTTCTATAAAAACGTATTTAGAAAATAAATATTCTGTTCTAATCTTCCTTAACAAACTTAGAGGCTCGTACCGAAACAACACTTTTAATTCGAAACCTTTAGACTGGTTTTAATTCGTTATTTTCCAAAATCTCGCTATCTCTCAAATATTAAATATAGCTTTGAAGCTAAATATAGAATCTGTGTAGCAGGACATTATTAAGAACATCCGAAAATATATCCGGATAAAGTTTGGACCTCTCCAGAATAAACCGGAGCATTACGGTTATAATACAGCAGTTGTTCTCAAACGGTACGCCCTCCCCCCTTCATAAGTGCAGTGGAAGAGGGTTGCAGTTGAGGCAGAATGATTGACAGACAAAGATTTTTTTAAAGTTTTAAAAAATACTAAAATAAATCACTTTATTCAGTTTATTTTTATTTTTATTTTTTTGCTATTCTTTACCAGTTTAAATAATGGAGAAAGGATTACCTTGCGCCATCGCTTGTGAGACACGCTTCGAGAGCTAATCCGTTTCGTGATCCTCGTTTTTTAATCCAGACGTAATTCCACCAACCCTCCGAAGGAACGCCATTGAGCGATGGCCAATAACCCCAGAAGTCACCATTGCTACCGGAGTAAAAAATAATTGTGTCCGCAAGAGAAGAATATTTACCTATTTTTTTTCTTTATCTCCGCGTCCCGTGAGACTGACCCCCGACTCGACTGCGGACATCATCAAATTACCGTCAAAAGTGTATCAGGTCACGTCACATGGCAAGTCAATGATTTCCCCACTTTAAATGGGAAAATGGTAATCCCATCCGGCCGCTTTCCAATACGACGGTCGAGCCGTACGGCTTCGATTTGGGAAGGGGACCCATCTGGATCCAGAACTCTTCTTATAATATCGTTTTTTCCTGAAAGCCTTGGAAAGCGAACGGCAATACGACGGCAGGAGAGAGGATGTAAAATAAACTCATCAATGGAAGCCACATCTGTGACGCTCACATAATTTGAGATCCAGACGGATCTCCGACCTGATTGCACTCATCATCCAGTTGTGAAGCAAATAGTAGACAGATGAGTGTCGTTTGGGGACCTTGTGTCACTTATATATATATATATATATGTGTATATATATATATATATATATATATACGGTACTAATGATGTGTTAATACCGAAGATTATTAAGAAAGGGGGGGAATACGTAGAACTTCTGGAGAATTAAGGAAACTGGTAGGATAGAATGGATGACAAAAACGAGAGTGTCACGTCAGTAACTAGACTGGACAATAGCAGAATGACACAAATTTTCTTTTAAAAAATGACGAATTGTCAGAAGATTGATAAAATTACTTCAGATGTCAAATAAATGTCAAAGGTGAGAATATCTGGGTTATCGTCTTACACTTTGGAACGGATCGATAAAGTAGCGGGGAGGAGAAATAAAAAAAAAAGGGATGAACATGGAAAGCAGAATAAGCAAATATTGTGAATCCGTTAGTCAGCATCTGACTTATAACTGTCCTGGGAAGAAAAAGAAGCGACTATGGGGGTGGTGCTGGTAAAGAGATCATATTTTTAGCGACCCCATTTTAGGCATTAATATATCTGTGATACAAAACAGTCGTCGATATAAGAAAAGAATATAGAAATTTTATTTCAACTGACGTTCTGCTTCTCCAACTCTTTCAGAAAGGAACAATTTTATGTTTTATTTAAAAGATACATTGTTAAATGTTTGGTATCCCGACACTCGGGTATATACAAAAACTTGTTTATGGTTTATGGTTTAATCGTTCGTGGTTGCAAAAGATAACCGCTCCGAATGTAGTAAGAGGCCTCTCTAATAATAGTACCAGAGACAAAAATCTAATCCAGACACACTAATAAGATGTGATACAGCGAAACAGGATATGACTATATATATATATATATATATATATATATATATATATATATATATATATATATATATATATATATAAGAAAGGATATACAGAGAGAAATAATTAAGAGGATTTGAGATAATCATAATCTAGAAGAAACCGCAAGATTCTGTTGAGGTGTATTCGAGGTTGAGATTTATTCTAGACCCGATGCTTTACTTAATTATGTATATATATATATATATATATATATATATATATATATATATATATATATATATATATATATATATATATTCGACTCTCCCGTCGAATTCGACGCATGAGGGTCAAGCAGATCAGTTCCCAGGAAACCGACAACAGGACATGAGATTTGATTAGAGTGGTGAAGGTTTCGTTTAGGACCATCCACACTTTTTGAAGGGCCGAATACAGAGACCCGGTGCACTAAGTGCCACAAGGTCCCTAAAATTCAGAGTTGTCCTTCTCCTAGACAAGTTGCCGTCCAAATCTATAGAACCTAGTCTGTTCAGCTATTTACCCATAGGGAGAAGAAAAGGATTCACATCTTTCCCAAGTGAATGTAATGGATTCGACTGGATTTCGAACTAGGCTCTCCGATTTCTCAATATATATATATATATATATATATATATATATATATATATATATATATATATATATATATATATATATATATATATAGTTCCAGTGTTTCAAAACAAGAGCCGAAAACATCAATGTAATTTTTTGATCTAAATTGAAGCTTTACCAAGCTTTGTTCCATCGTTAAACGTTTTTTTTTATGCACTGTTTTTTTAAAAATAATAACAAAAATACTAAAGAACTTTGGATTATTTACCTAACGAGTTCTTTTCTATTTTCTATATATTTTCTATATATTTTCATATATTTTATAAAGTAATTTTGATGTTCTTCAAAAACGATTAAAATACAAGGACATTGAAGAGGCAATCACAAAAATGTGACACACGTGGACATCAATAATCTCAGTTTTAGTTGGAGCCCTCGGATGGGAGAACCTACCGATAGTCATATTGAAGGGATTCTTTGTAGCTTATGTCTTAAAAAACTAGAAAATATAGTACTTACAAGTACAGTTCACGCACTACAAAGTGTTATATATGTGTGAATTGTGTGTGATCACTGTTGATTTTTTTTTTGTTTTTTTACAAAAATGATCATTGGAAATTGTCATAAAGTGATTTCTGAACTTAGGTCTCTGGTTGGGACCCGAACCAAAATATTAACAAACCAAAAATCAAACAAAACAATAACAATAATAAAAACAACAACAATAACAACAACAACAACAACAACAACAACAACGATAATAATAATAATAATAATAATAATAATAATAATAATAATAATAATAATTTTATTTTTTTTTTGTCAGTGAAAAGGGTCATGATGCCATTTCTAACCTTAGGTCCCTGGGAGGGACCCGGAAAGAAATGTGTAAACGCCAGAAAGCAAAGAAAATAAAAATAATAATAATAATAATAATAACCTACAAAACTACAACAATTGGCCTCCAAAAATACTTGGAAACTACAGAAGACTGGATGATGGTATGCGTCAAGGAACATGAAAGTAGTAAGCGTCTTTACTCCGTAATGAAAGAAGCCAACAAATTCAAACTGGAGCTTCAAATGGGCGTAGAGATGCAACTACAGCACAATACACCGGCTGAAACTGCAAAATACTTGAAAAAGACAGCAAAGACGAATGCAACCGACCAGATACAGAAGCGATGGCAAGATAAACCGCTTCATGGCCAATACTCTGCCCGTATCAACCAAGCTGATGTAGAAAAAACCCGTACCCATCAGTGGCTACGCAGTGCAGGGTTGAAAGCGGAAACTGAAGGTTTTATCCTTGCTGCGCAGGACCAATGCTTACTAACTAGGAATTATCAAGCACATATACTAAAATATTGTGTCAGCCCAAAATGCAGATTCTGTGATAAATATCCAGAAACGATTGATCATCTTGTATCAGGTTGCACGATGTTGACACCCACTGAATATAAAACCCGACATGACAGAGTGGGCCAATATCTGCACTGGAAAATCTGCAACTTCTACGGGAAGGAAACTGAAAGAAACTGGTACCAACACCACCCAGACCCAGTTACGGAGATAGGACCTGTTACAATTCTATGGGACTACACAATTCACACTGACAGAACAATCAAGGCCAACCGACCAGATATTGTTATTAAAGACCACAAACAAGAACGGTGCCTCCTTATTGATATGGCAGTCCCTGCTGACTGCAATGTATCTTTGAAGATATTCAAAAAGCTGTCAAAATACAAGAACCTTGAAATAGAGGTCTCGAAAATGTGGCATATGGGAACATCAACAATCCCTGTTGTAGTTGGAGCCCTAGGACTGGTTGGAAAAGATTGCAGTAGACTAATTGCAGGGATTCTTGGAAGCCCATGCCTCAAGGAGATACAAAAAATTGTTCTGACAAGTACAGCCCACACTTTACGAAGGGCTCTATCTATGTAATATTTTTTTTTTGTCAGTGAAAAGTGTCATGATGCCATTTCTAACCTTAGGTCCCTGGGTGGGACCCGGAAAGAAATGTGTAAACGCCAGAATGCAAGGAAAATAAAAATAATAATAATAATAATAAAGACCGCAAACAAAAATAGTGCCTCCTTATTGATATGGCAGTCCCTGCAGACTGCAATGTTTCTTTGAAGATATACAAAAAGCTGTAAAAATACATGGACCGTGAAATAGAAATCTCAAAAATGTGGCATATTGGAACATCAACAATCCCTGTTGTAGTTGGAGCCATAGGATTGGTTTCCTAGAAGTCCATGCCTCAAAAAATTGTTCTGACAAGTACAGCCCACACTTTACGAAGGGCTTTATGTATTTATTTTTTTGTAAGGTGAAAGTGTCATAATGCTATTTCTAAACTTAGGTCCCTGGGCGGGACCCGGAAAGAAATGTGTACACACCAGAAATCCAAGGAAATAAAAGTAGTAATAACAACAACAATAATAATAATATTGCCAACATATGACATATTCTGGATAGTATAGTCTTACTTATTCTTATGGTGTTGGGTCTTTATAAAAAATCTTAAACCTTACATTTAGAAAATCCAAATAAAACATAGATACGGGGATTTTACTGGTCACTGCAAATATAAAGCAAAACATAATCTCTCTCTCTCTCTCTGAGTACGATTTTATGGAGAACACCAATTATGGAAGATCTCCGGTTGAAATCGAAAGCTCTTCGAACAGTGGTAATAATAATAATAATAATAATAATAATAATAATAATAATAATAATAATAATAATAATAAAGACAACGAACATTGTGAGGGACTTATTGAAGAAATGAATAAAATGGAAATAAAAAGCATGAATGAAAGAATACAGAGCAGTTGGAAAGAACCGAAGAATTTGAAATAGCGAACAAAAGCACTTAGGTCATTTGCCGTGTCGAGAGCATGATTGTGTCCATAAAGGTTCTAATACTTTTCCCGCCTTCTCAGGACAAAACGCTCGCAGCATCCCGAAGCGTTTAGCAAGGCATATCAAGTCAATAGCTCGGCTTTTTCACAAGAGCAGCGTCCCTGAAAGAACTTAGCCAAGAGCCGGCACAAGAAACGGCGAGTTAAACAATTGTCTGGTTGATCGAAAGTGCCAATCCTTTCAAGAATTCCGATATGAAAATTCTTTGTTTCCATTCCGACTGACAAAGAGGTGGCAGAACTAGGAGCGATTCTTTGTTAAACTGCTGATCTGTATAAAATGACCCTGGCAAACTCAAGGCAAATATTTGAACCACCTGCGTGGCTCACAATAAAATAATAAATTACACCTATGTTGGGTTTATCATCGGTAGTATTTATTAAATCGGATCCATTCATATTAACCGTTTAATTTCAGTCAGTCAGTTATATACCATGCGTGATACACGCATAGGGGATCATGCATCTTTCAATACATGACTGACGAGGCAGATTTTTCCCTCAGTAGGTTGCCATTTCTTTCTGCGGTAGACCAGTTGCCTTCCAAGAATATAGAACTCGGTCTGTTCTGCTATTTACCCATAGCTAAGGGGACGGAGAGAAAAAGAGGATTCATAACTTTCCCGTAAATGAATGTAAAGGATTTGACTGGAATATGAACTTGGCTCTCCAATTCCTCACTCCGAGCCGCTACCCTTTACTCCACCGTGCCTTTTCTGTCTGTCTATCTATCTATCTATCTATCTATCTATCTATTAGGTTGGTGCAAAAATAATGACGTAGTAATATCGTTTTTTGACGTTAAAAAATACGTCAAAAACGACATTATTACGTCATTATTTTTGCACCAACCTAATATCTATCTATCTATTACAGAATTTTCATATGCATCCATCAATCTCGATAAATATCAGTGAATTCTTATATATCGATCTTTACTTCATATGTGCCGACTATTCTCTCTTCATCTCGATCAATCTCTCGAATGTTATTACTTGCCGTCATGTCTCGACATTTCTTACACAGCCATTTCGTCCGATACTGGACACTTTTGCTGTTGGTCGTGTTTTTTCTAAATCGATTTATTTTATGCTTTCATCTTTGCACCCTTTTTTTTCTCGCTCTCTCTCTCTCTCTCTCTATCTATCTATCTATCTAACTATCTAACTATCTATCTATCTATCTATCTATCGAACTCATTCACTCTTTTCACATCTATTTATCCCAATCTGTTAATATCCGTCTCAGTCTTTTCATATCTATCTATCTATCTATCTATCTATCTATCTATCTATCTATCTATCTATCTATCTATCTATCTATCTATCTATCTATCACAGCATACTCATTATCTATCTATCTATCTATCTATCTATCTATCTATCTATCTATCTATCTATAAATTTATGTTTCAAAGTATTTCAGTCAATTCCAATCTATCTATCTATCTATCTATCTATCTATCTATCTATCTATCTATCTATAAATTTATGTCTCAAAGTATTTCAGTCCATTCCAATCTATCTATCTATTTGTATCTATCTATTCGTATCTATCTATCTATCTATCTATCTATCTATCTATCTATCTATCTATCTATCTAAATATCTATCTATCTATCTATCTAACTTAGTTTCTGTATATCTATCTACGTGTTTATTCATATCTATCTATCTATCTATCTATCTATCTATCTATCTATCTATCTATCTATTCAGATCTCTTCAATCTCTCTCTCTCTAACTCTCTATGCCTCAGTTTTTTTCATATCTATCTCAATGTGTTAATATCTATCACCGTCTTTTCGTATCTATCTTTCTATCTACCTATTTCATTCTATTCGTATCTGTCTGTCTTTTCATATCTATTTCAATCTGCTAATCTCTATATATCTTCTATTGTTTATTATTATTATTTTTATATTATTATTAGTAGTAATATTATTATTGTTATGTAATCGATTTTCTTCTATCTCGATAAATATTATTGAGTTCCTATCTATCGATCTACCGTCTTTCTTAATATCCGACCAATATTCTCTGATCATCCTTATCAATCTCTAACATTTCTTGCCTCCCCACAATGCGATATATTCACAGACTTCCCCACCCACAGGCTTTGTCCGATACTGGACACTTTTTCTACTGCCGTCGCTTGTAGCGATTCTTCTAAGCTTTGATACTTTCATCTTTGTTCTCCTTAGCACCATTCAAGGAATTTTGAACGGGAATCTTTCTTTGATCCACGATTTTGAGTCGTAGTGATTTCCCGACTGTCAGGTTGTTATTGGGGAATTTTATAATTCGTTACAGCCATAATTCCTCTCTGCTAAGCGCGGAAACCGAATGTATCCAAAATGAGAACAAGAGACATTAACTCATGGCTACCAGTTAATTATTGTCTGTCTATATATCTGAGATGAGGTATTATGTACATTATTTACATTATTCTTACTATTGTCCTCATCTTTGTCGCAATATTTATTACAGCGTTTCGGCCTTTCAGTATCTGTCTATATTTCTGAGATGAGATATTATGTACACTATTTACATTATTCGGACTATTGTCCTAATCTTTGTCGCCATATTTATTACAACGTTTCGGCCTTTAAGTATCTGTCTATATTTCTGAGATGAGGTATTATGTACACTATTTACATTATTCGGACTATTGTCCTCATCTTTGTCGCCATATTTATTACAACATTTCGGCCTTTCAGTATCTGTCTATATTTCTGAGATGAGGTATTATATACACTATTTACATTATTCGGACTATAGTCCTCATCTTTGTCGCAATATTTATTACAGCGTTTCGGCCTTTCAGTATCTGTCTATATTTCTGAGATGAGGTATTATGTACATTATTTACATTATACGGACTATTGTCCTAATCTTTGTCGCCATATTTATTACAACGTTTCGGCCTTTCAGTATATGTCTATATTTCTAAGATTATATATTATGCACACTATTTAGAGGAACCCGGACGAGGCTTTGCCGCAGGGCAACGTTTCGTCCGGGGAGATAGACAGTTCCTGATCCCGTTTATTCAGGTTCAAAGGGAATATTTTTGGCCGAGCCTACAGGCTCGGAGAACTCACGGTAAACTCGACAATGTGCCACAACCATCCTTTGGGGGGTGCTGTTAAATGTTAAATATTACCAATGATATAGTCTGAACGCTGGTCAACCGACACACATTCCCAAGACGTGTAATACTCTTCTGTTGTATTTACTATTAAATCCACGATTTATCTGCAACCTCTTGTTTTATTTCTTAACCGTTTACTTGGACACAATATATATATATATATATATATATATATATATATATATATATATATATATATATATATATATATATATATATATATATATTTGTGTATGTGTGTTAATTTACAATTAATGAACAATTCCGTTTTTTGTAGGCATTTTAAATGTCAAACATTACAATGTTGCTAAATTTTAAAATACATAAAACGTTTAAAAATATAACTCACCTCGTTTTATATACTTTCTAACCTTTCATATATCTTTCGGCTAATCTATCTAAAATTAGGTTTCTTAAAATACTTTTTTTGCATATATATAATACTATTTATAGTACCAGATGAATTGATTTAGTAACATTCTTATTCAACAAGTTATACAGTCCGATAATTCGTCCAAATTTGCTTAAAATGTTATAATATCACATAATTTGGTATAACTTATATCTTAGTATCTGAATTTAAACTTATTGTTAAAAAACAAACAAACAAATAACTTACGTATTCAACATACCAAGAAAAATGTCCAAGTATTAATTTATTAATTTACAAAATACGTTTATTGATTACAAAACGAGAAGCAATAATTCCTGCCTAAATATAAGCAATTAAGACCTGGCTTCGTTTGAAAGTTACCAAAAATATTTACAATTACTAATATAACGATCTTTTGAACTTATCCCTAATTCCGCTTTCATTGTCTTACTCTCTCTGATTCTCACCTTTATTGTCTCACCCGTCACTCTTTGGAGGCTTGGGAATGCTGTGCCTAAAACCTTGACCGTTTCTGTCGATTTTAATTTTTAGGTTCGAGCCATCATTTTAACACATAAACAATCCTTCACCAAGCACTATTGTTCCATTCTGTCAACCTTTTTGCTTCTCCTATCTTATCTTTATACTTATTCAGCCCCCTCTTAAAAAGTACTTTTTATTAAACAACTGGGGAAAAGGAAGTGACGTTCCAAATGCGGTCTGCTTACAAACAGAAGTGTTCATAACCATTTTGGTTCTCACCAGTCGAGCTGCAACTAGATGCACCGAAACGAAGTTGCATCTTTCTCGTGAGTAAATTGTTTTTGTCATGAACAAATTATTATATATATATATATATATATATATATATATATTAGTTTGGTGCAAAGATAATGACGTAAAAATGTCGTTTTTGACGTATTTTCTAACCTTACAAAACGTCATTATTACGTCATTATTTTTGCACCAACCTAATATATATATATATATATATATATATATATATATATATATATAAAGAAATATAGTTCTAAGGCGTGCTATATGTATGGGATAAACTACTCAATATCAGAGATAGAGTGAATATGAATATAAATATAAAAGTGAACATTTAA
>OZ010612.1:55067139-55087139 GCA_963932145.1 Acanthosepion lycidas
AAACTCAACCATCACCATCATATTAGTTGTTAACTGGAGCAAGAAATGTCTTGTCAGTTTTAATGCCTCCAAAAATGAAGCTACTCTCTTTGAGAAACCGTTTTTTTTTTTTGGTTTTTTCTTTTGCTTCCATCAGCCTGGTTGATTCTAATCTCTAGTTTTCCGCTAGAATTAAATGGAAAGTTTATACTCGACCTATTGCTATGTCTGCTGCTAGGAAAATTGATTCACTGTGTCGAACAAGAAATGTTTTTACGACAGAATCTAACAGATTAGTAAGCCGAACCTTCATCTATAATTTGAATAATGTTGTCACATCTTCTCAGCGTTTTCTGTGTATTTAGAGATTCTTGATAAAACCAAAAAAAAAATATATATATATAATATCTGTAATATTATTTGTTCTGCTCTGGCATTTCGGCTTCAGTCATTTTTTCCGCCGTAAATCAGCTGCTCTGTGCCTTTTCTATAGGTTTTTGATGGTAATTGTTCTAAGATTTCCTCTTTGGTACTTTACGGATTTCAGTGCAATACTAGATTGGCGGTTAGGTCTCTTTATTTATTTCACAGTTGAATTAGCTTGATGTAACCGTATGTTCTATGCTAACAGTTCCTTCTCTTACAGTTCGCGCTTGTTCTTCCACCTTCTTGATTTTGAAGTCGACTTTGATCTTCATATAAGTAAATGTATTAGCTTGGTGCAAAAATAATGTCGTAATAATGTCTATTTTTAACGTCAAAAAAACGACATTATTACGTCATTATTTTTGCACCAACCTAATAATATCAATCGTTGTCTACTGTCTTCTTAATTCCTGTCATTCATTGTTCTCTTTCCTTAATGAGTTTTTTTTTCTTTTCTCATATTGCAAATCCTTTTTCATTTCCCTGGCTTTATTGCGATGCCTGGTGTGAAATGATGTAAAAACTGATCAAATTTCTTCTAAAAGTCATTTTTAAAAAATACACCTGGCCTACTGAATAAGGCTAAGCTGAATATTTATTTTCTTCAAGATTTAAATTGAAATTTCCATCCATACATCATTATTGGTCTGATTAAGTCATTTAGAACAATTAACTTTACGAATATAAATTTGTATAATATCTGTAATATTATTTGTTCTGCTCTGGCATTTCGGCTTCAATCATTTTTTCCGCCGTAAATCAGCTGCTCTGTGCCTTTTCTATAAGTTTTTCATGGTAATTGTTCTAAGATTTTCTCTTTGGTACTTTACGGATTTCAGTGCAATACTAGATTGGCGGTTAGGTCTCTTTATTTATTTCACAGGTGAATTAGCTTGATATAACCGTATGTTCTATGCTAACAGTTCCTTCTCTTCCAGTTCGCGCTTCTTCCACCGATGCCTGGTGTGAAATGATGTAAAAACTGATCAAATTTCTTCTAAAAGTCATTTTTAAAAAATACACCTGACCTACTGAATAAGGCTAAGCTGAATATTTATTTTCTTCAAAATTTAAATTGAAATTTCCATCCATACATCATTATTGGTCTGATTAAGTCATTTAGAACAATTAACTCTACGAATATAAATTTGTTTACTACTTATGTAAGATGCGTTCGGCATCGTGTCAGAACTGAAATCTATTATAGGGAATGCTTTTAATTCTTTTTTTTCCTGTACAATGCTAAAATTACTATGAAGAATATATTCGATTCGCAAACTTCTTGCAGTAATAATCAATTGCGAAGTTAACTGTCTAACCACCGTTCAACATTGCCAACTTCGGCTTGTTTGGGTTTAATTTCCATTGTGATTCTGTATCTTTTGGAGTTAACAGTGGAGATGATGGTGAAAATAAGCTGAAAAAAGAAACAAACAGAAAGAAAGAAAGAAAGAAAGAAAGAAAGAAAGAAAGAAAGAAAGAAAGACCATGTTTGGAAGGAAACAACGAAAGAATTGTGAGAAATATAAATGACCAGACAAGAAATGGAACCTGATGAAAGAAAGAAAGAAAGAAAGAAAGAAAGAAAGAAAGAAAGAAAGAAAAAGAAAAAGTAGTGTCGAATATAAATAGCAGAAAAAGAAAACAAAAATGACGGAAGAAAGAAAGAAATAAAGAAAGAAAAAAAGAAAGAAAGAAAGAATCGCAAGGAATATAAGGAGCCGTAAATGAAAAGAAAACTGACGGACGGACAGAAAGAAAGAAAGAAAGAAAGAAAGAAAGAAAGAAAGAGAAATAA
The DNA here is from genome assembly GCA_963932145.1 of Acanthosepion lycidas. Classification (NCBI taxonomy): domain Eukaryota; kingdom Metazoa; phylum Mollusca; class Cephalopoda; order Sepiida; family Sepiidae; genus Acanthosepion; species Acanthosepion lycidas. Next base: position 55,069,343 of record OZ010612.1, read on the forward strand.
AAAATGAAGAAAGAAAGCGAAAGAAATATCGAAAGAAAGAAAGAATAGTGATATATAAAAATAGACGAAAAAAAAATGAAATTTGAGGGAACAAGAAAAACAAAAGAACGAAAAAAATGAGAAAGAAAGAACGAAAATGAGAAAGAAAGAAAGAAAGAAAGAAAGAAATGAATAAAGAAAGATTAGTGAGGAATATAAAGAGCCGAAAACGAAAGGAAACCAACGGAAGAATGAAGAAAAACAAAAGAAAGAAAGAAAGAAAGAAAGTAAGGTAAGTGGTAGAGATAAATAGCCGAAAAATACAGTAAAAATGTGACAAGAAAGAAAAAAAAAACAAAACAAAAGAAATAAATAAATGAAGAATGAATGAAAAAAAGAAAAAAAAAACGAACAGTGATATATATTAGGTTGGTGCAAAAATAATGTCGTTTTTCACATATGTTACTATGTGAGAAAACGACATTATTTTTGCACCGACCTAATATATAATTAACCGAAAAGTTCAGAAAAACTGAGGCAAGAATGAAGAAACGAGGACCTAACGCCATAACTTATAACATCCATGGCGCCTAAAATAAGGAAGATGTTTCACGCATGCTTGAAGTTGGTATTCCAATAAATTTCAAATTTATTCTAGCAACAATCATAACAGTACACCGTCTAACCGGTTGTTAAAAAGAGATGCTTTCACCGACAATGATCAGTGTACGGAAAGGGTCCATTGCAAGCTCTTGAATTTCTACGTCTAACGTGTTGTTGGGTTTGTTCCATATAAATAAAAAGTGAGGCCAAATGAAAATTTCTATATCCGTAGCCCATTTTCCGTACATCTTTGGCAAGATTTCAATACAGACGTGTCTTAAAGAACAGGAGATAACAGAACCATGGACTGAGTGGCGAGGGAATTCTAACGGAAATATGGAAACAAAAATGACTCATATATTTGGAATCAGAAAGACTGGAAATTCTTGAGCGCATAAAGAGAAAAGAGGGCTTTGAGAACTTGACACTCACATGTCCTATTGAATAAAAGACGGAAAGACCCTACTAAAGATGGCAAGTTGTGAAATGCAATGGTTTAGTTAGCTTAAGTTTGTTTTGTTTTACGGCGGATCAATGCCAATGTGTCATTTAATACGGATGAGATTTTTATTACTGCTAATAATTTATTTCAAAAATATATATTGCTGATAATAAAACCTATTTTTACACATTCATAGTGTTTTTACCCAAGCTTGGGGGTTAAGTATTTGCCCATAGCTGGGACCCTAACAGGTGCTACCACCTCGGATCAGGGTGGAGCTGGGAACATCAGCAATTAAGAGATGGTTCCACGCTGTGCAAAACCTTCTGATCAGAGGCCTTGCTGTTGGATGTAATTTATCGTCTTACCCTGGACGCGGATATATTATCGGCTTACCCTGGACGCGGATGTAGTTTATCGTCTTACCCAGGACGCGGATATAGTTAATCGTCTTACCCTGGACGCGGATGTAGTTTATCGTCGTCCCCAGAACGCTGCATTTTTAGGAACTTAAAAAGCGCTACCTAACGGGCGTAACCCACACGCTATATTCAGCCAGCTTTTTAGACAATTTTATTTTTCCACCTTCACAGTTCTTTCAAATCTATTGAACTTGTCGATTAAGCTTTCAATATGCAAAACGAATCTTCGTATTATAGGAGAAAACTTAAAGTACCTGCTGTTCTCTCCTGGCTATCCACTGCTTAACTTTGGTGTTCAAGCGGGGACTGGTATTCCATCGTGACTTGACCGTCAGCACAGATCAAGCAACATCCTGATAAGACATTACGTCCTTCATATACACTAATTCCAGACACGTTTCAATTATCTTTACCTTTAAAATTTCTAAAACGGAGCAGTATCGATCTAAATAAACCGTTTGGTCTTCTAGAAAGAGCTCCCGGGATTGTTAGTCTTGTAGAATTAGACCGAAGATATGCTAAACCGAGAAATAAAATTAGAGAAAGAGATATCTTTAAATTTTTAAATTTACTAAATTTCAACAAGTTGACCTGGGAAGAAAGCAGTTAAGAGGTGGTTCTATGATCCTCCTGAAAAGAGGTCTTGCTGCTGGATGTAGTTTATCATTATGCCCAGGGCGCGGATGTAGTTTATCGTCATATCAAGGACGTGTGAACCATGGTGACACGTTTGATATTAGAGAAGAAAGGATTACAATGTTCTGATTTTACACTTTTTGGTACAATTTAATATTCGTTCTCGTTTTCTTCCTTTTGCAAATTTATCTCCGTTTAAAACTATCTTAGGTTAGATTTACTGCAAGTCTATACAATTGGAAAATCTTTCTTGCTTTTCTTTTATTCTCTAATATCCGTAAGTTATATATATATATATATATATATATATATATATATATATATATATATATATATATATATATATATATATATATATATAAATTCATCGAGTCTCGAAGAATCCTCAACAGAATGCAGAGGGCACTGGACGGTCGTTTCGCCTTATATTTGGCACTCAACAGCAGTGCGCATACACTAGCGAGAATTGAACCCGGACTGTTACGAAACGACACAAAAGTCATACCAACTGTACCAAGGGGCCTCGGTAACGAAGAACTAACGCTCTTCACAAATTCCGTGGTGTAACTCATCCGAGTTTCCCATAGCCATAGGCCTGTATCCCCACGAGCTATGACTACTCTACCCAAGCGGTTCCATCCAGAACATCAGAAGCCGGTTCCAGCAAGGATATACAAGTAATAGAAATTATTGGGAGGGTGAGAGATAATCATAAGCAATACATCGAGTCTAGAAGAATCCTTAAGAAATGCAGAAAGGATTTCATCCTATTTTCGACTCATCAGCAGTGCGCATCCACCACTGAGAATCGAACCCAGACCGTTGAGATACGTTGCAAGCATCATACAAACTGTACCAAGAAAGAAGAAACTAACGTAACTCGATATAGCGCCGCAACTCACTAAGTTCCCTCCTGATACTTCTTCCAAGTATACGAAACGCCACGGCCTCTGCTCCGACAGCCACGGCTTGTTTTCTTTTTTTTTTCACTCTCGCTTAGCCGCTCCGCACGGGCTTTAGCTGGGTCAAACAAGATTATACAAACGATAGAAATTTTAGGAGATTAATAGAAATCATATATAGAAATTTATCGAGAATCCACAAGAGAATTCAGAGAGTAATGAGACGGCTGTTTCGTCTTATTAGTGATTCTTGTAAACTCGATGAATTACATTATATTAAATCCCCTAAAATTTCTATCACTATATATATATATATATATATATATATATATTTAAAAATATGATTCCAACATTTTTTTTTTGAAACATGAGACTTCTTATGTAGCGTGTTGGAATCATATTTTTAAATATATAATTATATTTATGCTCTACTTTTGTATCGAGCACTATTTTTTTTAAATAATAACAAACATACTAAAGAACTTTGTATTACTTACCTAACCCGTTCTTTCCTATTTTCTATATATTTTCACACACACACACACATATATATATATATATATATATATATATATATATATATATATATATATATATATATATTAGGTTGGTGCAAAAATAATGTCGTTTTCTCACATATGTTACTGTTATATAAAACGATATTATTTTTGCAAAAACCTAATATATATATATGAGGAAAACACATATTTATTCATCATGATAAACAGTTATATATCTATATATATATATATATATTTGCTTTTTTTTAATTTTTTTTTATCTTTATCTTTTATTTATTTTTCGTTCATTTTTTAAATGTCTGGTTGATTATCAAATTTCCAGGCTAAATTTACATCATTTTATTAAATTCACTCGGTCTGAGGAGGCAGATATATCAATATATATATGTATAAGTGCTGAAATAAATTTATACTCGATTATATGGTGAATAATTAAGTATTTTCTTTACTGTTTTTTTATTCATATTGTTCTGTATACAAATTAATAGAGTAAGTTCATATTGCTCTATATAAATTTATACAGCGAGTTCATGTTGCTCTGTATATAAATTTATACAGTGAGTTCTCATCATAGATTTAACATTTAATATGTTTTATATTAAAAGACCTCCTTGCTATATATATATATATATATATATATATATATATATATATATATATATATATATATATATATTCTTGTAAACGAAAAAAAGAGGTAGTTTATGTGGAAAAGGGTTGAAAGTTTTTTGGGCTATCAGGTGTTACAGTTATTTGTATATATATATATATATATATATATATATATATATATATATATATATATATATATATATAACTAGTGAGTTAGCTGAAATGACTTAACTCGTCCACCAATAGAAGGTTAACCAATCAGAAGAGGTAGAACATTCAATCTGTCTTGTATAAAGGCGGCCATTTTGGTCACTCTACCCGAATGTCCAGTCCAGCTTGTCAGGCGAAGAGAAACAGAAGGACGAACTATGCTCTGCTACTTTTACCAAAATATCCACTGCTAACGTGAACAACGCTTTCCTACTGTCTTCGAAATATTCACTGTTAACCTCTGGATTCTATACTCGAAGAGGACCGTCATGATGAATAACATCAGGAATCTCTTCTCGTTACTGTTAAACGGAGAAAAGTGGCGTGCTTTGGACATATTACAAGGAGCGACAGCCTGTGCAAGTCTATCATGCAAGGCACTATTGAAAGTGGACGTACGAGAGGACGCTAACACAAAACTGGTTGGACAATATCAAACAATGGATAAGTATGACGATACCAAAATTGCTGATGGGTGTCGTTGATAGACCGTTGTGGAAAAGATTTAGTGTGACATCTTCATTCGGATCAGCCTTACAACATCAAGGGTATGAGGATGACGACGATATATATATATATATATATATATATATATATATATATATATATATATATATATATATATATATATATACTAGCAGCATTACACGGCGTTGCCTGGGTTTGTTCGAAAAAAGATCACGAACCTTTTTCTCCTTTAGTGCCTCTTATCTATATGGCGAAAGATTATAATGACATGAAGTGTGAAAACAAGAGAAAGTTGTTTTTTTACAGAAGCACAGTAGATACAAAAAATTGTTAGCAAATGAAGAGTACATTAATCGCAATCGATCTTCGAAAATTGTTGAGGAAAAATGCTTTGTTGACAGCTTTTGCTCAAACTACATCGAATGAACAACATGCATTGGAAGGAGTAGAAATTCAATAATGACTTCTCCTAGCAGCGGTGCCAAGTATGAAAACCAACGTTCACAATGACTGTATAGAATTGTTCTTTCCCTTTCAGTTTTGACAGATCGAGTAGCAACAGTTCTGGCAGCGTTCTTTCCTTGTCTAGTTAACCGTTGCTCATTAGTTTCTGCTGCCGTTGCATTAGATGTACGAATAGCGTTTTTTGTGACTCTAATTTGAGTTTCTTGTTACGAAGCGTTTATTTTCCGTGCTTTCATGCGTTTGGCTGTAGTAGTAGCACGTCCAGGTGAAGGATTTCGCTTTCTGGGCATTACTGTCAGGCTGTAGTCGGAGGGGTTTGGCTAGGCTTTTTGAATTAAAAAGCAAGAATATTATACATATTAATGGAAATATAGCCACAATAAATTAAATGCAAGTTTATAAGGGAGACCACGGGAACGTGGTAAACAGTTATAAGCAAGCTCATAAAGTCAGTATTTATCTAAAAATAGACTAGCAAAAAAGAAGAGTTCTAGTTATTAAAATAAAAATTAACGTGCAGCTAGAAACCAACTCACTATGAACATTAAAACGTACGCGCTAAGTTTAGCCTAATTATAAATGAATCGAAAGAAGGTCTTTATATTATTAAAAGTGCATTTTTCAGAATAAAACTGTCACAATTTTAGGACTCAAATTTCCAAATATATGAGTTAGTAACCATTATTTAAATGCTGATTAGAAGATGATTAATACATAATTAAAAATGACATTTATGCTTAAACTTTTTTAATATGATTTTCATAAATTTAAATTTAAAGTATAAAAAATTCAAAATATACATGCATGAAGGCAGCCTATCTTTTTACTGGATGACAACTGTGATGCGAATGAGATTTTTTGTATTTATTTCATCACATAGCACTAATGAAGACTACACTTGAAGCAAAATCGATAGGACGCACTACATAATACAATCGATCATTGAACGTGGGCAAAATCACTTGTGCACACTACACATCTCGATTGATCTCGTACACTCGTCTTATACCTACGTGCACTTCTCTCATCGGTGAACACTTTCGTTTGCACTTATTCATTTTTTTTTTAAGAAATGATATAATTTTTGCTGTCAAGTTAATGCCAACTAAAGTATTTCAGTACCAAAACGGGAAATCCCTGCAAAAAACTGATATATTTCATAATGTATTTATGACACATGTGGTTTCAGATTTGATCTTCAGTTGATTGATCTAAACAAAAATTATGCGCAAATTGTCATCGGAATACTGCTAACCACTACAAATGAAAGACTAATGAGGCAGTAATGTGTTCATGGGTCAACTTGGGGCACCTTATGTAGTTTTAAAAATCTAATAACCGTTTTTAATTCATTATAAGATTGTAACATACGTTAAATTCCGTCGAAATCGAAGCAATTTGAAAATTTGGGAGTCCCTTTGGCTCACCCTCGGGGTCCCAAATTTGAAGCCAAAGGACATATTTAAGACTAATAGTAATTGAAATAATAAAGCACATCTATTTTAAGTTTTCCATTTAATCGAATTTATGACCAAGGCTGTAGAATTAATTGAAAATTTCGGGGCTTCCTGCTGGTTCCCTAACTTGTGGGGGTCCCAGTGTTGATTTTCAGTTACTCGATATAATGTCAATATGTACTAAAATTTTCGTTGAAAATGGGGAATATTCTTACAAAATACACTTGAAAAACAACTGAGGCATCAAATGGTTTATAGGGTCATCCTGGGAGCCCCCTCATGCATTTTTAAAAATCGGACAACCGATTTTCTATCTCATTGTAAGAGCATAACAAAAATGCAAAATTTCATCAAAATCGATGCAATTTGAAATTTTGGGGTCACTTTGGGTCACGCTGGAGGTCCCAGTGTCGAGAGAAACGAAAATCTATATAGCGTATAATAAGCATACGCTACAAACACTTATCAAGTTTCATTAAAATCGGTCTAAGGGTTTACACTTCAAGTCTGAAAGTTTAAAAACAACAAAACTAATGGAAATTCCCATTTAAACATTATATTTATCAATTATCGATTATTGATTTTGGAAAAATGAGTATTTTTTTCCCCAGACACTCAGTATCGAGTACAATCGATATTCCAAATTTGGTGGAAATATGCCTTATGTTTCTCGAGTTGTTTGCGAACACTCGCACGCACCCACGCACGCGCACACACACACACACACACACACACACACAGAGTCAGTGTAATATATATATATATATATATATATATATATATATATATATATATATATATATATATATATATAAGAAATATATTACTACAAATGAAATGGCTTTGTTATTTGTTAGTCCAACAGATTTTTATTGATGTAAACGTTACTCGTAGTAGATATTTGAGTGGTCGCTCCGTCTATTTTTTTAATGAAGTATTAATTTTCGTCTACCGGAGGTTCGAATCCTGCCGGAGGGCTCAGTTTTTGTTTAAAAACATTTCTCGAATATTCATGCTTAAACACTAATATTCCATGGTTATAATTTATTACAGTGGAATCGTAATTACGATCCAATTCATCAGACCTAGAAATGCAAAAAAAATAACACCGGGAATAAAAAAAAAAATGATATTTAGTTAGAGTGTATGTATGACAGTGGCCGACGGGTGTGAGAGGTAAATGAAAGCTCTAGAGAGGGGTAACAGACGAGAGAAGAACAGGAAGGCCTAAAAGGGAAGGTGGGGATTAAAATTTAACGGAGATAAGTTTTTATAGCGAAGGGTTAAATGACGGTTTAAGTGCGTGAGATACAGATAAATTCGAAGTATTTTCCGATACATAATTCATTACTGAATCGCTGACCTAAATGAAATTAAAAACCGACACCGGAAATAGGTGTATACATCTGTGGTGACACTACGCACAATAAAAGACGATATAATCTAAACTTGAAAAGCAGAAGATGAGAGAGAGAGAGAGAAAAGAAAAAAAAGAAAAAAGGGGGAAGATAAGGGGGCAACTAAAACCGAAGGTTATTTATAAAAGAGCCCCTGTGCAATCAAGAATATTTGACAAAAGTAATATCTAGAGGCTACAACTTTAATATAAACAGATAAACAATAATGAATATTTAATCTAGCAAGAACCTACTAAATTTAGGCCCAAAACACATACGTATATACTCACATACAGAACAGCATATTTATATTTACATTTACATACATACATATACACGTGCACCCCCCCACATATATATATATATATATATATATATATATATATATATATATATATATATATATATATATATCCGTACATATCCACTCCTGCGTATATATACATCTACACACACACATATATATATATATATATATATATATATATATATACGGACATGCAGATGCATGCACATGAACATATATACATATAAGCTTACACACCTCCATACATTCACACACACTATATACAACGTATCTATCTATCTATCTGACTCTACATATACACATACATACATATAAACATACACATATATACATCTATATACATATGTATACATACATACCTAAACGTACACACGCAGCCACATACACACACACACGGATATATATATATATATATATATATATATATATATATATATATATATATATGTAAATTAAAAGGTAAAAGATAAAAATGTTTAAAAATTAAAAAAAAACACAACCATCCATATATAAATTTAATATATTAATATTAAATTTAAATTATTATATTATATACATTTAGCATACAAAGTTATTTTTTCTGATTTCTTTTTGAATTTGTAGGTCTCATGAATTGGATCATAATTACGATTCCAATGTAAACTATTATATAACCATGGAATATTAGTGTTTAAGACATTTTATTATTATATATATATATATATATATATATATATATATATATATATATAAAATATTTAAGATTTAAGAAACGGTTGATATTTTTATATATAGTGCTCAATAATAAAAAAAATATTAAAATAAAATTAAAGTAGAGCATTGATGATATTATATGAAAAGATTACTTAACTCTTACATATCAATTTTATTTCAACGCGGAAAAAATATTGGATATATCGTTTTAAAGCAGAACCAAAAATGTATAAATTATTTAACAGCTAATAGCTACATTGATATTATTTCTTTCCGGTTTAAACCAAGTAAAATTAATCATGGCAATTAACTTAAGCTTTGAACAAAGGCGTGCCATTCTAAAATGTTAATGGAGGTGTGAAAGCGCAATTGAAGTATTTAGGAGGGATTTTCAAACAGACCCACCAACGTGACTTGCCATCACTCGAATTAAAGATAAGTTTGAAGTCGATGCAAATATTCGGAATGTCCAAGAGAAGCGTTCTGGAAGATCACGGACATCGACAAGCCCAACAAAGCAAGAAAGAGTAATGGGAACGCAACACCAAAGCCCCAAAATATCACTGCAGCAATCGTGTACTTAGGTAGGTATTTCAAAATCGTCTGTCCAACGCATTTTCATTCACTATCAATGGAAAAGTTACATTCCAATATACGTCCATAATATTAATGACAATGATCCAGACCGAAGTGTGCTACCTTGATGACATCTTGACAAACATGTGGATTGGACGAAGGAAGGTTTTGTTGAATATCCTTCGCGTTCACCAGACTTCACAACCGTTTTACTTTTTATAGGGTTACTTAAAAATCAGTGTCTACAATTAGAAACATGCAACAGGCACTAAATTGACAGCAGTCATTGAACGAGAAAATCGTTATATTAAATTAGCAATTGAGAATTGATTTTTAAAAAGGTTTTGAAGTATAAATTCGAAAATCTCCGAATCCTTTCTCGGTAAAGCTTTTGACACAAACGTATTAAAAAAATCCTGTTATAATATATATTAAAAAACCTGCTACAATTTATATTAAAAAACAGATATCACCAATGGCTTTTTAAGTGTTTGTCATTATATAATAATTCTTGATTTAGAGGTCTCAACGGATCTATATCCTCTTTGAAATTCCATACGGATTAACACTAATTTTATTATATATATATATATATATATATATATATATATATATATATATATATATATATATATATATATATATTTATATATATATATGTTTTCTCTATTAACTTCTAAGTTCCTTTCATATTGTCTGATAAGCTGAATAACATTATCATTGGAAGACGAAAGGAAAGATGATAATTACATTTCAATATATCAAACAACACACGGACGAAACAATAATGATAGTCTCCTTTAGTTGCATGAAAAATTTCAAAAGCAAGGACAAACTCATTTATACGAGTCGCAGAAGCGAATATCGCATCGCAGCTCGTGACGTCACACATGACCACGCGAGAAGGAAGAGGAGAAGTATTAAGTATGGGAAATCGTTGGTATAAATCAATGGCTTCTGTTATCATTTATAGACATTTAAGAATATTTGTGGAGATTTCGTAGTTTATTTTGTTCAGGTTAGGTTTCAACAGTTTTATGTTTAAAGCTTCAAGATTTTTTAGTTTTTGTTTATTGTTTTCATGTTTAAGTATAGTTGTGTTTTCAAGCGTAGAAAGTGATCAAAAAATATCCCAATATAGAGATTTCCTTTTGTCTTTCAATGATAATGTTATTAAGGTTATCAGACAATATGAAAGGAACTTACTAAAAATAAATTGTCAAAACCTGTATATATTAATTAATGAAACATGCATCAATGAAAATTACTGCCTATATATATATATATATATATATATATATATATATATATATAAAGGAATATATATATATACATACATACACGTACATAGAAGAGGATAGAAGCCAGGTAGAACTCAATGTCCAGGACAGAGTAAGGGTTTCTTTTTGAATTTTTAGGTCTGATGAATTAGATCGTGTTTACGATTCCAAAGGAATAATTTATGACCATAGAATATTAGTGTTTATGACTTTTTATTATATATATATATATATATATATATATATATATATATGTATATTCTTGATATTCAAAATCTTAATTATTTTCTTCTTTGTTGAATACCTTCGTTCTTTCAGCTAAGTCTTCCAATCATGTCTCCGCCTCCTATCACAATTTTTTGCCCTCATTCACTCCACTAACCGGCGACCTTTCTTTTCGATTGCCCGTCTCTATCTTCTTGTCTAAAATGACTCCGCACTTCATATTGTAATGTGCTTAAACTGAAACGTGTCGTTCTCGTTTTGTTGGCGATATCCCTGGTGTCGTCATTGATGTCGCTTCAACAATTCTCAGCGGAGTAAGGGAGCTTCCTTAATATCCTAATGTTATCTCCCTCAGGCCGAGGAAACAATGATGCAATTAATGGCCGTCATCTATACACCTTCGTCTTTAATCGTAGACATTGGTGCCGATTTTATTCGACGACGTACTCTAAATTTGGCGATAGATGTCATCTTAGTACACCGTTATTATTTTGATTATTTTTTAGATGTATATTGATACTGGTACGGTGGGGACAAGTGACAGCAAGACACCATTATATCACTAGAATTTGACAATTTGAAACTCTACAACGCTAACATTTTTTTCAGCAAAACTAATTAAAAAATACGCTCTAGGCGCCGGAGAGGGTCGTTAGTGATGTAATTTGACTTGGCTCATCAGGGAGTTTCGGGCCTTTCAGCATCATACACCCCATCACCAAGTCGATCCAATCAGGGGTGACCAATCCCTGATTCCCCCTCGCAAACAAACGCTAACAACTACTATGGCCTTTTTAATGAATTAGACGAAGAAAGATCACATCTTCCGCACACCTGATTGGATGTTTGTAACAACCAATCCACTGCTCGAACTATCTTTTAAATGGTCCACGGTGGGGATTGGCTTCTTTTCTTTTTTCGGTGGATAGCAGTTTTAATGGATAACCGAGGAGGCAATCTAACGTTCACAAATATACTGCATTTTTTACGTATGGTATCGTGTCTTACTCTAAATATTTGCCGTTTTGATTTTATTTGTACTTATTTATTTTTTTGGGTGGAGAGACTTAAACTCAACCTCATTTTTATCGTTTTCATAACATTATTGTAGGTCATTTAAATTTAAATGGATGTATTCGCAAAATGAAAATAATTGTCCATAAACATGCCGTATATTTTGACTGTACACAAAAAAATAAAAATAAATTAAAAAAAATATATAAAACACCATAATATTCCTTAAAATTTTAAAACTATTTACAAATTTGATGTCAAATACGATAAACTACGAAATACTCTAGAAACCAAATTAAACTACGAAAGAAAGGCGATCTGCCTTACAATATATTCTTATATTCATTAAAATTAAATATTATTAAGTAAACGGAAGCTTCTTATTATATATATATATATATATATATATATATATATATATATATATATATATATATATATATATATATATATATAGCTTAAAAACGATGACAAACTGATAAAATATAAATGAATTTATTACTCTAGCATTTGACACCAAGATACTTTACATTTTTGTAGTGATATATAGATTAAACAATTAACAGAGCCGCAATACTCAGGCTATATAACTACTCCAATTATGATGAGGACTACTGAGCATGCGCATTGAGAAATGAGTGAGAACGTATGACTTGGTGTATATGAGAGACAGTTCAAAGTCAATCTGACAGGTGGCTTCACGTTAGCTCCGTTATCATAGAAATAACCCTAATACTTTCGACCGTTATGCTCTCCGGCCTTCATTAAGTGTATATCGATTGGGTAAGCTACAGTATATTCTGAATTAGAACCTTTATTTAATGTACGTAGGTAGACACTTCATAAGGACTTTAAGCCTAGATTATTTATAGGTGCATTCTTGAAATACATAACGTTCCCCTCTCCCAGTATACCGTTGGCTGATTGCCCATGATTTTCAAATTCATTGGGTGTCTTTTTTCCTTTGATAAGTCCCTTTATTTGACAGGATACAATGGTTAAATTGTCGCCAATTGATATTTTAAATTTCACGCATGCGTGTTGTTTGTTTTTTTATTTTGTCGACAGCACAGTATACTAGGTTCAGTCGGGTAACGTCTGTGAGAAAAAGAGCACCATGAATCAATTCACTCTGCCAGGAATTTTGAAACGGCTTGGTGTACTGCGTGGCATTTAATCCGAAAGATCCAATATGAACATGTCAGTGCGTTTGGGTATAAATCAGAAGATAGTGCATAGTATTCAAAAAGAGTTGGATGAGTTTAATGGTGATTACGAAGGTGTTTGTAGTGATCACTAGTTATGGCGACGTTATATTAATCTTCACAGCGCCACAGACTCGGCACGGAAGCCTACATCAAGTGGCTTGTGGAAATAGTGTTACACTGGGTTAAGAGGGTGGCTACTGAGTGACCCTATGTGACAGAGAGTCTGGCAAAAACGCACATACACACCTATATTTTTTTTAGTGAAATTGGAGTAGATTTGGACTAGAGAAATTGATCAGAGAATTTCGTTTACTGAAGGGAAATCTGATGTAGTGTAGGAGCTGTACCCATTGGAACTGGGTCGTTAGCAGACAATGAAAATGGTCGAAATAATTTTTATTGATTAAAACTTGGAATAGAGCTGAGTAAGCAAGGGAGACCTTTAGAATTCAGATGATTTTGGTTGAAACAGCCAAAATCCTGTGATAATCACGTGCGAAGTAGTAGGGCCAAGGTTCAGGGTCAGTTATATTTCTTTTCTGTAATCCGTTTTCTTTTCTATACTATTCTTTTCTGCTATATAAAAGACATTAACAATTCAATCAATGAATAGTTTTTTGTCCGGCTTTCTGTAGATACTGATATATATATTTCTTTCTTTTTTGCTGCATTCTGAATTTCTTAGTGCAGACTCCCCAGCCGTATCTACATCTTCAGTCGACTTTGAACGGATGAACATCACTTCTGCTTTCTGGATCGAACCAAACACAACGTGGGCAGGAAGCAGGATCAAACCAGTGAACAGGTCAAACAATCTGCTCAGGGCACCTACGACCATTCCCTTAAGTTCGGTTAGGACCGAGTAGACACCTCAACCCAGAGAGGAAGACGTGAGAGGTTGAGGGGCTGGGGCGAAAGTGTTAGACCTATGTCTGGCAAGAGAACTCTTCACCATGCCACACAGGCAAGAAAAACTTTTGTATGTGAGACGATTTCAGCGACCACATCAACCCTTATATCTGGTCACCTAACTACCCAGACTGAAACCACATTGTGTGCGTGACGAAAAGGTAATTCGAAATGTAGTCTATAATAATGGCATAACTTACGCTTGGTTATTCTTAGGTAATTAAAATTCCTTATCGCTTTTGATTTATTACACAAAAAGTGTATATAGCAAATTTGAGATACCATTACTCCTCAAAGCAATCTACATTAACATCCAAGACCTTCGACAAGATGTCTACAGCTGCACAAATATTTGACTGTAAAAATCAGACGTCTTAGGCGTAAAGAAAATTTGGGAGTTCCTGGATCAAGCTTGCCTCATTTAGAAAAGATTTGCCACGTGTTAATCTGTTGACACAAGGTCCGAGGTGTAAGGTGGGCGGTACTGTGTCTCTCAGCCAAGTCAGGGTAAGGTATCCCTGGCTAACCGCACCATATACGGTTTGGCATTGTCATGGAGGAACAGTGCAATCTTAGGATTAAACAATGCTGGTTCATGCTTCTGCTGTTGCATACATTCCATCTTCTTTGATTATATATCCACAGTGATTGATTGGCTTCTGGTAGTAGCTTAATGTACACCACTTGTACAGTAGTTTAATAGATACGAAGCATGATCCTGCGTGGGTGTAGATGTCTTTTTATAGTTTAGAGAAAAAAGTCTTTTGGTGATATCAAATGTCTGGCAGACTTGGGAGTGTCATGCAGGATTCAGTTTTCGTCACTGGTGAACACTCGATCAAATGCATCAACTGTCAAGAAAGAAACGAGAAACGACTTGACACACATTTTTGCTTGTTTGACCCTGGAATTGTGTTGGTTACACCTTACTCAGCTTAGAAGCCTTCCCTCTGTGGTGCGGGTGAAGTCTAATTGTTTATTCAGAAACTTAGAAGCATCCGGTAAGCTCGCCACAGGTTTGGCTATTTTTCTTCACCATAGACGCCTACTGGGCCTCATTACATCGGGACGGTGGGCAGCCACGGTGGGATTCATCAAAAAGTGATTTTCCCGCCTGGAGGTTTGTAAGAAGTGCGTGAAGATGTTTTCAATCACAACAATATTACCAAAGGCTTAGCGTATTCGGCGACTTGATGCGGCTGCAGACAGGCCAAACTTAAAGTCAGAAAGCAACAATTCCGAAAGAACGTCTTCGGCACCGCCATGTTTCATCGCCGCTGATCGAGCTATAGCTGATGTGAGTGATTAAAATAATTACAAGAGCAAGGGGCCTCACTGTTTTCCCTCTCCCTGACACACTCATTTGCGTATTAATGATCACTTCTTCCCACACGAGGTAAAAAAGCCCCCCTATTGGCAGGGGCTTCAGAATACAGCGACTGCACCTCTATAGAAGGGTAAGACCCCACCGAATGTGGCGTCCTAGGTATGACTATAAACAACATAAGCGTCCTGGGTAAGACGATAAACTACGGCCAACAGCAAGGCCTCTGATAGGGAGGATTTGAGGAGCGTGGAACCACCTCTTAATTATAGGTGTTCCAAAGTTCACCCTGAACCCTATGGCCAAATATTTAACCGCCAAACTGCGGTCAAAACACTATGAATGTATAACAATAGGTTTTAATACAATAAATTTTTAAGAAAAATAATAAGTTTTTTAAGAAAAATTGTTACCAGCAATATATTTTGAAGAAAAAATATTACCAGTAATACATTTTTGAAAAGAGAAATATTACCAGCAATAAAAATCTTGTCCGCATTAAATGACCCATAAAGGTGTTGATATGCCGTAAAACAAAACAAACAAAAAAAAATTAATAAATTGCAAGGATTTTTTGCTTATATGATAAAATTGTTTGCTTTATTTACTTTAAGAATAATGTGATAATATGACACACGATGAAGCCTAAATGTTGAATGATATTATCGAATCGGCCGGTTTTCCAGACGGGTGACTTACACTCACGCAAAATATACAAAATCAAATATTTGCCTCTTTTTGTGGAACTTTATGAATAACTATTTCGCAATGAATATACTTGCCTGTGCCGCGATTATCACTACGCACAAAATCGAGGAGGTTTGATTTTCACAAGCAGATGTTTATGACAGGTAACAAATAAAAATGTCCTCTCTGCGGTAAATTCCGTTTATTTGTTAATCAAAACGAACTTTTACGGATATACTCATATGTCTGTCTTCCTCTTATTATCTGCTTTTGTTAATATCCAATGGAATCGTGAAAAGAATTTTAAATTCTGTCGATATTTCTGAGATGAGGAACTGTAATTATTTACACTATTTACATTGTTTGGACTATTGTCCTTATCTTTGTTGCCATATTCACGACATTTAGACCGTTGTACGCCCCGGGCTTCTTCTATAACTGTCTATATTTCTGAGTTGAAGTATTTTAATTATTTTTAATACTTACATTGTTCAAACAGTTGTCCTCATCTTCATTGCCATATTCACGACGTTTAGACCGTTATACGCTCCGACCTTCTTCTATAATTGTCTATATTTCTGAAATGAGGTATTGTAATTATTTACACTATTTACATTATTCGGACTGTTATCCTTATCTTCGTTGCCATATTCACGACATTTAGACCGTTGTACGCTCCGGGCTTCTTCTATAACTGTCTATATTCCTTAGTTGAAGTATTTTAATTATTTTTAGTACTTACATTGTTCAAACTGTTGTCCTCATCTTCATTGCCATATTCACGACGTTTAGACTGTTGTACGCTCCAGCCTTCTTCTATATCTGTCTATATTTCTGAGATGAGGTATTTTTATTATGTACACTATTTGCATTGTTCCGACTCTTCTGCTTATCTTCGGTGACATATTCACAGAAATCTAGACAGATATAGAAGAAGGCCGGAGCGTACAACGGTCTAAACGCCGTGAATATAGCAATGAAGATGTGGACAACAGTCCGAACAGTGTAAATAGTGTGAATAATTACAATACCTCATCTCATAAATATAGACAGATATAGAAGAAGGCCGGAGCTTACAACGCTCTAAACGTTGTGAATATGGCAATGAAGATGAGGACAACAGTCCGAAAAATGTAAATAGTGTAAATAATTACAATACCTCATCTCAAAAATATAAACAGATATAGAAGAAGGCCGGAGCCTACAACGCTCTAAACGTCGTAAATATGGCAACGAAGATGAGGACAACAGTCCGAACAATGTAAATAGTGTAAATAATTACAATACCTCATCTCAGAAAGTTAGACAGATGTAGAAGGCCGGAGCGTACAACAGTCAAAACGTCGGGAATATGTCAACGAAGATGAGGTCAACAGTCCGAATAATGTAAATAGTGTAAATAATTACAATAACTTAGCTCAGAAATATAGACAGCTATAGAAGTAGGTCGGAGCTTACAA
>OZ010612.1:55092139-55119639 GCA_963932145.1 Acanthosepion lycidas
AATACACGGACAAGACAGAGATGATAGTCTGTTTCGGTTTACATGGGAGATTTCCAGGCAACGACTAACTCGTGCATACAAGACGCTGGAAACGAAAATTACGCCGCAGCTAATTATTTAATTCGTTTGATATACAGTCTCCCAAAGGTGACTTGAATTTGTAAACTACATTGTTTTTTTTTTGCAAATCTCTAACGGGGGAAGAAGAGTCATTGCGAATAATTGAGATGGATATATATATATATATATATATATATATATATATATATATATATATATATATATATATATATATAATCCCAAGAGGATAGAATCCAAGTAGAACTCAATTTACAGGACAGAGTAAGAATGTAATATAAAAGGCTCAAACACTATGTTCTATGGTTATAATTTCTTACATTGGAATCGTAATCCCGATCCAATTCATCAGACCTACAAATTAAAAAAGAAATCGGAAAATATAACTCCGGGTATAAAAAACAAAATTTAATGAGAGCGTATGTGTGGGAGTGGGAAACAAATGTGAGAGGGAAATGTATGAATGCTCTAGAGAGTGGGTGTAACAAAGAGAGACGTACAGGAAGGACTAAAGTTGAAGCCGGGGATTAAAATTTAACAGAGAGAAGTTTTAAAGAGAGGAGTTTAATAATGGCTTAAAAAGTAAGATACAGATAAATATAAATTATTTTTCGATGCATAATTCGCTACCGATTCGCTGACCTAAAATTCAAAAAACAGACACCAGAAACATGTTTATACATTTGTGGTGACACTACGCAAAATACAAAAAACGATATTATCTAAACTTAAAACCCAGAAGATGAGGGGGAGGGAAAAATGTTATTAATAAGTTATTGGTCAGAGTTGAAGTAGACCAGGAAACAAAATTAAAAGTGCTATATATAGTCATCCACAGACAGACTATTTGGCTGTTCACGGCTCATCAATGTGGCCAGACGTCCGGCTGCCTGTAGCTCAGATCGAATCCCGACTGAATATATGTTAGTTGGAGATTCTACCATTAAACTCTTAGGACATGGTAGGGATGAAAGTGAATTTGAACGAATTTATTTTTAGTTAAATACACAGTGACTGAGATGACTCAATTCGCATTACCGAAGAGTCTTGCATTATTAGCAGTAATAACCAATGTTTACAAAATCACATTCCCTCTTCAGAGTGCTCAACTGAAATAAATTTATATATATATTTATATATATATATATATATATAAAATGTGTTCCAATAACTTGAACCGATTATTTTTATATTTAGATTATGTGTCTAATGATTTTCTTTTCGTTTTTTTTCGGAATTTTGGACATTTAGTCGATATTATTTTCCACACATAATTGCCAAGACTTAAATAACATGATCCAATAAATTTATAAATATATTTTCACCAATAACACTAATTTCTTTACTGTTGACTTTGATCCTTCTTAATGAAACACTCTTTATACATACATACATATATATATATATATATATATATATATATATATGTGTGTGTGTGTGTGTGTGTGTGTGACTTCAGATAAAATATGTGGAAAATGTTTCAAAATTCAACAGAATGAAAGGAAACGTCTATAAATTGAATATATTTCCCTTTTATTTATGCTTCATTAAAAAATGACTTATGAAAGAGAAACGAAAATCATGACTTGTCTCTTATTTTCGAGTTGATGGTTTTTAATTTGACTTTCCTCTCTGGTAGTTTCGGGATGTTGTTTGGAGACTGGGTGGTATGTTGTACGGGAGTGAAAGTATTTATTTTACATCAGGCGGAGTTGGAGCCAGACTGATTTTAGATTAAGTATGCCTTTTATAAAAGTTGTTGCTACAATAAGTTTTGCTTACCTAATGTTTATTGTTGTGAAAATATTTACTATGATTCCTTCTAAGAATTTGCTATATAATTAATAACGTTATTTTTTTTTTATTAGTGTGGCACCCGGGGACACATTATCAACGAAATCCCGCTCAGACCGACTATCATTATGATACATCATCACAAGATAACTGTTAAAATTAATTTGAATTAAAGTATCAAGCTCAGTTATATCCTCAAGCGAAATTTTTGGAATAACTAATCTTGAAGTTTAGGCTCTACCATTGTATTGAGCACTGTTTTTTTTTTTTTTTTTTTTTAATAAAAACGGAAATACTAAAGAACCTCGGATTATTTACTCAACGTGTTCTTTCCTATTTTTATATATAATTGCACGCGCGTTCGCACACACACATATACACGTGTAAATGAATTTTCGCTGAATATCTCAAAATTGGTTTCACAAATGAGGAACTGTCAGATTTACAATTACATAATCAAACAAAACAAAAAAACTCCTTGACAACAAATGTGTCAATATTCAAAAGTACACGAGAAAAAAGTAAGAAAAAAGGAAAAAAAAATATCTTTAGAAATGTTGCTTATGAAAAAAAATATAAACTTATTCTTAATTATAAGTGCGTCGGAAGAGCATAGCAGGTGAATCGGAAGAACATAGCAGTTGATGCGGAATGATTAACAAACTATCAAAGATTTATCAACTATTAAAAAACAACTCCTATGTCAAAAAGAAATATAATTTCAAAATTTAAACTTGTAATTTCATGCATGAGTCCCAGTATAAATAATTGAAATAATTACTGACAAAATATTAGCAGTGTGATATTTTTGCATTATATCAAGTATTAAGAATACAGTAAATAGGGTCTGCAAAATGGTGGAGAGAGTTATCAACGATGATATTCTGACTTAAAATCCACGGTTATCTCCCTCCAAATCTTTCGCTGTTTTCTTTTCTTTTCTTTTTTTAGATGCATTTTTATCATGTTCCATATTGGAGAGACGGGAGCAAATTTTTATTCCGAAAAAAAAAAGTTTAGAAACCACTAACTTACTTCATGATTTGGGCTATAAAACCTTCGAAATTATACAGGCGGGGTCAGTATATACCATACTTCTTTTGTCACTGGTATCAGAAATTCTGTTTTTTAACCGGAATATTAAATGACGGCTTTAATCTGCGAAATGGTAATTGTTATGGTCCGATTCTTTGTAGCACGGTGATGGTCCAAGGTAGAACCAACAAAGAAGAACTCGAACACAGGTATGGAATAACACAAATGTATTACAAATAGGGATATATACAGAGAGGTAGAAAGTGTTAGTACGAACAATCAGGTTTAGTAGAGAGAACAATGTAGCCTCGACCAGTATCACTATTCCAATGTTTTGTAGCAATTGTCTGAACGCGACTCAGTTTCGGACTGTCTCTGACTCGACTGACTGACTCGCTCGCTCTGACTGACTGATAGACTCCTGACAGACTTCACTCCAGACTTCAGACTGAACAGTATTTAGTCATCCCCCCCCCATCATGTGGCACAGGGCCGGTTTGACGTGGATCTCCGAGCCCGTGGGCTCGGCCAAAAATATTCCCTTTGAACCCGTATAAACGGGTTCAGGGACGGTTTACCTCCCCGAAAGAGACTCTGCACTTCGGCGTAGTCTCGTTCGGGTTCCTCCCCGCTGGTAGGCAGAGAGTTCAACCATTCAGCCGGTCGACCGACTTCTGACTGAACGGTATTTAGTCACCCCCCACCACGAAAGCATGATGTGGCACAAGACCGGTTTAACGTGGGATCTCCGAGGCCGTGGGCTTGGCCAAAAATATGCCCTTTGAACCCGTATAAACGGGTTCAGGGTTGGCTTACCTCCCCGAAAGAGACTCAAATCTTCAGCGTAGCCTCTATCGGGTTCCTCCCTGCCCGAAGGCAGAGAGTTCAACCGATCAGCCGATCTCCCGACTTCAGGCTGAAGGTATTTAGTCACGAGGGCATCACGTTGCACAAGGCCGGTTTAACGTGGGGTTTCCGAGCCCGTGGGCTCGGGCAAAAATATGCCCTTTGAACCCGTATAAACGGGTCCAGGGTCGGTCCACCTCCCTGAAAGAGACTCCGCCCTTTGGCGTAGCCTCCTTCGGGTTCCTCCCCGCCCGTAGGAAGAGAGTTCAACCGATCAGCCGGTCGCCCGACTTCAGGCTGAACTCAGACTTCAGACGGAACTCTGACTTCAGACGGATCTCTAGACTTTCTCTTGAGACGCAGTATTTATTACGTATGGAATAGTCCATTATGTTATTATGGGTAAGGTTCCATAACAGTAATAACGACTTATATGAACGTGGGAAGTAGCTACATAGTTAATCTCTTTGTTGGAGATTATCTCCCTTCGATAAAGAAATATCCTAGTTTAAAACACTTTATATAGTATCTATTTTGTTTAAACTATTTGAAGAAGAATAAAGCTTCCTAATTTAAAGTTTCCCCTCGTGTCTTATTACAATTAGTTAAAATAAAATCAAATAAAAGAGAGGCGATAGATAGCGGTTCGGAATGGGGAATCTGAAAGCCGAGTTCGAATTCCAGTCAAGTTCATTACATCCATTTAAATGCTAGTAACCTTGGGAAAGGTATATAAACGTCACTTCTCCCATCACATATGGGTAAATAGCAGGACGAATGAAGTCCTATATCCTTGGTTGGCATTAGATGTGGAGAATGAAATATTCAAACCAGACAAGGAAAGGATTGGACTTTCTCAATACATCTTACCTAGGAAGAACAACTTCTACGGCTGCTGTAGTGCAGGTAGTCTCCCTATAATAGCCACAGCATGAAATCCTCTATATGAAACAGCCTTTTTATTAAAATGAGTTGATTAAAAAGAAATCAGATAAAGGAGAGGTGGTGTGTATTTGTACTGAAACCCCAGTACAAATAGTTATAAATAACTATTGACCGATTTTGTTTTTGTGATATTTTTGCATTCTATCAAATTTTAAGAATATATTGACTAGTGTCCACAATTTGGAGGAGAGAGTTATCAATGATAATGTTCTGACTTTGAATCCGTGCTTATCTCAATTTAACCCTCTTCTCTGGTCTTTTTTCTAGCGCATTTACACTGAGACTTCACTTTGGTGAGCCGCGAGCAAATTTGAATTCCAAAAATGTGGCCCAGAGAAGAAAAAAATGTTTGGGAATAACTGGTCTAAACTTTATATGTATGTAGGCACTCACTATAAGGATTGACATGGTGGGGGATTTTGCTTGTGTTTTTTTATTATGACAAATTAAATGAATAGGTTATTGGATTATTCGAGAAAATCTAAGAATAAGAGATTATCATTTTCACTAAGTCTGTAATCTCTGTCTATAAAAGGCAGGATGTGTGTGTGTGTGTGTGTGTGTGTGTGTGTGTGTGTGTAACGAATGCATGGCCGCAATTTTCGACGTATATGCACCAAAATTTATATGCACATGCTCCAAGTTAGCGAAAGGTCAAGACCGACGTTGCATTTCCAAACTCCTATCGATAGTGGATATAATCGATTTTTTCATGTATCTACGGCAGTTTTCATGTAGTTTGCGGCCATTTTCTACTGTCCACAGTGAGAGCCTATAGCTGGCTGCTACGAATAGGCAGGAAGATTCTATTGGCCAGCGTGAGAGCCAACAGCTGACTGACACGAATGTTAACTAGCATGCTAACATACAAAAAAGAGATAGATGCATTGGTCAAAAGTGGAAAAAATTTAAATGTGCATGGCACTTTACTCCAATTGGCTCATTCCCTTGCTTAAACTCAACGTTGATTCTGATTCCGCAGAACTGGGTTGGGTGTGAAAAAGTATTTGTTGTTGACATTCTCTTTCCATTCGGTTTTTCCAGTTACGAGTCCTTTTTTAAAGCTGATCATTTTGTGTTCATTTTGTTTAGTTCTTTTTTCGTAACAGATTTAATGTTTAGGATAGAGCTTAGAAGAAATTCGCAGTGTGAGATAGGCAAGAAGAAAGGCATGTGACAACATCAGCACGGCAAAGGGCACTACTTTAAAGGCAAGGAAGGGCAAAAATATTTTAAGTCAAGTGATAGCGATTGCTGTATGAGGCGTAAGATTTTTTAATCAAGCACGGGCAACACCTGGCCATGCTGCTAGTTATATTTTAAAACAGAGCTTTTTAAAATGCAAGATTTTCGATTCCTTTTTGGTTTTTAGATATAAATCAGTCTACATGGCGGACATATATTTTATGGTTTCTAACTTTTGCTAATACTTTTTTTCGCATCCAGTAATTCTAGAAGCAAGACTCAGTTGGGTTTCCCAAGCGAGAATCGTTAGTTTGATCAATTCATTTTTTATGGTTTCGCAGCGTTTTACATGTTATTTATAGACAGAAAATATGACTTAAATTGTACGAATTTGTTTTGGAGATAATAATGTTTCAGTAATAAAAGTCTTACTAATTAACCTATAACTGGGATTGGTTTGGTTTGGTTTGGTTTGGTTTGGTTTGATTTGGTTTGTTTTACGGCATATCAACCTCAATGGATTATTTCCTGCCGACAAAATTTTTATTGCTGGTAAATTTTTTTCTAAAATGTATTGTTGGAAATATTTTTCAAAACCTTATTACTGGTAATATTTTTTTCCAAGACTGTATTGCTAGAAATGTTTTTTTTTCTTCAAAAATTAATTGGTGATACTATTTTTCAAAACCTTGTAGCTGGTAATATTTTTTTCCAAAACCGTATTGCTGGTAATATTTCTTCTTCAAAATTTAATAATGCTGCCTAAATACATACACACTATATATATATATATATATATATATATATATATATATATATATATATATATATACTAGCAGCGTTGCCCGTTCTTGACTCAAAAATCGTACGACTCATACAGCAATCGCTATCACTTGACTTAAAATATATTTGCCCTTCCTTGCCTTTAAAAGAATGCCCTTTGCCGTGCTGATGTTGCTACATGACTTACTTCTTGCTTATCTCACACAGCGAATTCTTTCTAAGCTTTATCCTAAACATTAAATATGTTACGAAAAAAGAACTAAACAAAATGAACACAAAATGATGGAAAAAAATATTACCAGCAACACGATTTTGTTGCTGGTAATATTTTTTTTACAAAAATGTATTGCTGGTAATGTTTTTTTGTTTCTTCAAAAAGTAATTGGTGTTAATATTTTCAAAACCGTATTGCTGGTAATAATTTTTTTCCCAAAATGTATTGCAAGTATTTTTTTTTTCTTCAAAAATTAATTGGCGATACTATTTTTCAGAACCGTATTGCTGGTATTATGTTTTTTCCATATATGTATTGCTGGTAATGTTTTATTGTTTTCTTCAAAAATTAATTGGTGGCAGTATTTTTCAAAATCTTATTGCAGCTAATATTTTTTCCAAAAATGTATTGCTGGTAATATTTTTTCTTCAAAAATTAATTGGTGTTATATTTTTCAAAACCGTATTGCTGGCAATATTATTTTTCCAAAAATGTATTGCTAATAATGTTTTTTGTTTCTTCAAAAATTAATTTGTGTTTATATTTTTCAAAGTATTGCTGGTAATTTTTTTTTTTTCTTCAAAAATTAATTTGTACTAATAATTTTTTACGAAAATATTTGCTTGCATTAAAACCTATTTTTACACTTTAATAGTTTTTTCATCTCTGTTTTGGGTTGACTCTTTGCTCATCGCTGGGACCCTAACAAATGCTACCACCTCGATTCAGGTTGCACCTGGCGACACCAGCAATTAAGAGGTGGCTTCATGCTCGTCAGATCTCCTGATCAGAGGCCTTGCTGTCGGATGCAGTCTATCGTCTTACCCAGGACGGATAGCTGTGGTTGAAAAAGAGCTGGGATCATAACTTTCTCAAAAGGTTATTTGTGTGTAAGTGAATATACAGTGTAACCCGGATATAAGAGAGTTGTCGGGACCGGAGAAGAAGTCTCTTATAACCGGGTTTTCTTATATCCGCGTTTGGTCTATTTTGTTTAGGTAAGTATGGCTCTAATTTGGGACCAGAGAAAATCTCTCTTATATCAGGGTTTCTCTTAGATCCGGGTTACACTGTAATTGAAAATAAGATTAACTGGAAAATGAATTCAGCTCCCGGAGTTGTTTGTTATCCATTACAATGAAACGCACAACAAAGCTTAAATCACCCGATGGCCTTAAGCGGTCACCCGTCTAGATACTGTCCATTACTTAACTTCTGTTTATATACGCGAACCGGTGTATTAATGTGTTATGGCTGTAGCTTTGTTAGTGTGTGCGTAAACATTAATAAAACTGTTGCAGAAGGGACATTAGTTTTGCAAGCCTGCTGTAAATTCCTGGTTTAATGGATTTAGATGGGATCTAATTATGTTTATAAACAGAGTTTTGGATTATATCCATTGTTTCATCGATAGGGGCGTTTGTGAATAGATTTTCTGTATCAAGTAAGGCTAAAATGCCGTGGTTGGTTTGTTTTAAGGAGTTGGAGAAATTGATGTGATATTCAGATGAGATCGTGAAGCAAAGGAAATAATCAACCTATCCTCATCGATTATATAAATACACTCTTATCAGTGCATTCCAGATATACTAATTACTAGATGCAGTTGGGCAAACATGCAATTATTTTTATTGTTACATTTAGACAATAGTTCAGTTTTTCATAATCAGTTAAACCCAATCAAAAAGATAATGCTACGAGGATACAAGACGCTACCAAGAGGGAAAGTGAATGAAAAGATTTTAGAAGGGACTGGAAACCCAATCCTACTCAGGGAACAAGGCATAAGCATCTAATCCTGTTAAAAAAAAAACGGAGAGCAGCGTGAGCTGGACATCAGGCGAACCTTTCTACGCCTATTGAAGAAGAAAAAATAATGCTAAATAAAATTCCAGATTTTAAACGTAGATGTTAAGAGCATAAATTTGAAGCAGACTTTTGAAGGAATTGGAAACACAATCCTAAACCATAAACAAGGAAGAAAACGCTAATCCTGTTCATAATACGGTGGAGAAATAAAACCTGACGATAGGTTTTACCTATCGACTCCTACTGAGAGAAAAATACTATTACTGAGTTTGGGAGGAGACGTTAGAAGTACAGAGTTCAAGTAGAAGGTTTAGAAAACCAAATATTAAAAAGGAAAGAAGGGAGGCAACTCTCCTCCTGTTAGAAAGACCGGGAAGAAACCTGATCCAGACGATACGTTAACCTCTCTGTTCCTATTGAGGAAAAATATATAGTAAATAAAATATCAGTTTCGGCGGTTTGAAATATAGTGTTGGAGTAGACATTAGATCCGACCGGAAAGCCAATTCTAGCCAGGAATCCAGGGATAATATTCTACTCCTGGTCAGAAGGCCGGGGAGGACTGGGAAAATGGCGAATGCGGATCGAACTGTAATATAAAAAGATATGCATATCTCTTTCTCTCTCTATCTCTCTTTCTCTCTCTCTCTCTTTCTCCATCTCTCTCGCTCGCTCTCTAAGATTCATTTCCTTACCTAATTGCAGTATTATCTGTTTGGCTTTTTATATTTCCTTTTTCTCTCTCTCTTTCTCTCTCTCTCTCTCTCTAGACAAAATATATTTGCTCTTTCTCTTTCACTCTTTCTCTCTCTAGACAATTCATGACTCTTTCTCTCTCTCTCTCTATTTCTCTTCAAAATACCCAGGAGGAGTGTGAAGCGGATGATTGCCTCAAAACATTTAGTTCATCCTGAGGGCAGTAGTTAAATATTCTAGAACCTTCCATTAAGGCTTAGCTCACATTCCTATTGCACGGTAGAGTAATGGATAGCAGCTCGGACTGAGGAATTGGAGAGCCGAGTTCGAATTCCAGTCGAATCCATCATATTCACTAATATCCTTGGGAAATTTATGAATTCTCTTCTTCTCCTTCCAGCTATGGGTAAATAGCAGGACAGATATGTTTTATAGCCTTGGGTGGAAACTGGTCTACCGCAGAAAGAAATGGCAACCTACTACGGGAAAAAATCTTCCCCGTCAATCATATATCGAAAGATACATGATCGCCTACGCATGTATCACACATGCCATATAATTGACCGACACCTTTCTCTCATGGCATTTCTTATGAAAGGTTGATTTTTTAGTTGTCAGATTTCATTCTAGATATCTTTTTAGTTTTGATGAGACCAACCTCTCATCCTTCTTCAGAATATATCATATTCTACGTCAAATATTCTTTACGCTTACACTGACGTGATGGTTGAGAAACAAACCCTTATAACCTTTAGAAATGTTCTTTGGTCTTCTTTTTTCTTCACCAGCTGAAACACATTTTCCTTGTGAAAGTTCGTGCTGAAGGTCCTTTAATAAATGAACGAGATTAACGGAAGTGCTTTTCGATTAAACTGAAAGTCAACCTTTCCACATTTCTTCTTCATTTTTTGTTGAAACGTGGATTAAATCCGAAATAGGTTTCATTCTTTGAGGGATTTCGTTCATGCGCGATCTTGCTTGTAAATTAATTCAGTTCATTCTTTTCAATGCGGCATCGTACTTGAATTTTATTTGAAGAAAGTCTTTGGAATTAAAGGATTTTACGGGCAATCTGCCACTCACCGATTAACTTGTAGAAAAATGGCAGCAGGTTGGTTAGACGAGGGATTTAAATAGATCGGTTGATTACTTTGCCATCAGGATATCTTATAAACGCCAATATCAAAAAAACATCCTTAAACTCTCTTCTTTCAAGTTAGTTTCATCTTGGAATGTTAAAGAGCAATTCTTTTTGAAAAAAAAAATTCCTGTTTAAATCAATTTTGCTATCGTTCATGTTTCCGCGGGTCATCCGTGAATCGTGTGACTGACCAGAGCATGCGTGGGGCGCATTTTTTCGAGCATGGGGCGTTATTAATTTTTTTTTTTATTAATCTCTAGCGGCCATAAGATATTATTCGCCAGTTGAAAGTCATTCCATTAACGTATTTTTCAGTACTGAGAATATTTTATTAAGAAGAGTACTGTTCAGAACTAGTTTAATTGATTGCATTACTCATTTTAGCGGATACCCGTATCTGTGCAGACGTTCTGTTTATTTATTTAATAGTATCTTGCTGTTAAGACTGACGTCATAAAAGGGGAGTTAACTCGCTCCCTAGGTGGAAAAAACAATTCTACTGTCGACATTGAGAACTGCCTCATTTATTTGTACCAGGACAACCTGTACTTACCAAGGGTTACTGTAAAGGAAAATAGATAAATAAATAATACACTAGCCTAAATCGCCATCGATGATATTAATATGTAGGAATCTATATGAGTTAGACATCAAAATCAGTTACGTCCTTCTCGCCTTCCAGATAGTAAATCAAATGACAGTCGATTCACTCAATGTTTTATTGGGCAAGTTCGAACTCGCTCAATATATTCAAGTCAAACTCAATAAACAACCAAAGACACAAGAAAAAGGCACAGTTGTGGCGGAGGGTGGCAATCGTAAGCTAGATCTAATCGTATACCTAGAGGTAGACTCCCGTCGAACACCTGACAAGCATTAGGCTTCAAATGGAAGGTATTGCGACGGACGTTATAAAAGCAGTCTTAACTTTCTCACTTGATGAAAAACAAGTTATGACCTTTGATCAGCAATTTCTGGATCAACAGAGAGGAAAAGGGATTTCAAAACAGCAGCCACGCATTCTCCCCTGTTCCCTGTCGAACTTCCATAATTCGCCATATATAATACGCCTTCATCTATAATACGCACAGATGCTTCTACTCACGCTTAATACGCAACCCTTGTTTGGTAATCCAACCCTATAAATTGTACCTCTCAAAATTCATCACTGTAAGCGTTTTCCTCTTATTAATAAATGATTTTAAACATAGAATAATATTATTCTAATTTAGTTTTATGATGATTCATATTTTATTTTATATTTGTAAGTATTGTTAGGTACATATGATTGTATTTGACATCCTTATGGGGTCTCAATCGACGAATGTTAGTGTCAAACTTTTCTATGTTTGTGGTGAATCGTCATTTTGCAACTGAAATCAACTTATGAATCGGTAAATTTTAAAAGATATTTATGTAGCTGTGCATAATACACACCCCCAATTTTGCTTATTATTTTCTAGCCAAAAATACGTATTAATCATCCACTATTCCGGTATTCATCAATCCACTCGTCATGTTCTACATCTATGGTTATCCAATAGTGAATAAAATGTATAATGGTTCGAATTGTATATCCGTTCCCATTTGACTCTTGTCGGCTAATTTGATGTTGCTTTTGTGAAGGGCAACTCTGTTGTTAAGTGCTTGGCTGATACCTCTTTCTTCTCTCTCTCTCTCTCTCTCTCTCTCTCTCTCTCTCTCTCTCTCTCTCTAGGTAATCCGTATGGGTAAACCTAAGGAGGATAAAATCCAGAGAGCTCAATGTAATTCCAGAGCACACACACACACACACACACATATATATATATATATATATATATATATATATATATATATAATTTATTGCATTTTGTGTCTTTGAGTACATTGATGACATTTTAGAGTCGCAGTTTAAATTTTTAATTATTGTGAATAGAGGTGTGGTGTTTTCAAAAAAGTTCTCTACAATACAGTACCTCTAAAATCAGCCACGAAATATATATATATATATATATATATATATATATATATATATATATATATATATATATATATATATATATATATATATATATATATATATATATATGTCGAAACATTTACTTACGTGCTATGGCTAACAATTCTGACCCTATATCCATTAAATTACACACACCTCTAAGTACCTGGTACTGCTAAGTGGTCACTCATCTAGGTACTGACAAAGCTCGACCTTCCTTAACCTCGATTAGTGTACGGGAAGAAAGAAGGAAAGAGTTGAACATATTTTAGAGAGAAAAGAAAACGTTGATTGAAAGAAATAATAAAGGAATGAATGAAGGGGTTGAAAAAAAAACAGTTGAAAAAAAAAAAAGAAGAAAAAATAATCATAGGGAATTATAAATGAGATATAGAGAACTAAATGTCAAATAAATTAAGAAAGAAAGAAAGAAAGAAAGAAAGAAAGAAAGAAATACAAGCAGAAAGAAAGAAAGAAAGCCAGAAAGAAAGAAAGAAAGCCAGAAATAAAGAAAGACAGACAGAAAGAAAGAAAGAAAGAAAGAAAGAAAGAAAGAAAGAATGACACATAGAAAGAAAGAAAGACAGAACGACAGGAAGAATGAATGAAAGAAAAAAAGAAAGAAAGAAAGAAAGAAAGATAGAAAGTAGAAAAAAGAAAGACAAATAAGCTGAAGTAAAGAAAGAAATAATAAATAAAAAAAGAAAGGAAGAAAGAGAAGAAAAAGAAAGGAGAGAAAAAGAAAGAAAGGAGTAAATAAATAAAGAAAGAAAGAAAGAGAAAGAAAGATAGAAAGAAAGAAAGAAAGAAAGAAATACAAGCAGAAAGAAAGAAAGAACGCCAGAAATAAAGAAAGACAGACAGACAGAAAGAAAGAAAGAAAGAAAGAAAGAAATACAAGCAGAAAGAAAGAAAGAACGCCAGAAATAAAGAAAGACAGACAGACAGAAAGAAAGAAAGAAATAAAGAAAGAAGAAAGAAAGAAATACAAGCAGAAAGAAAGAAAGAACGCCAGAAATAAAGAAAGACAGACAGACAGAAAGAAAGAAAGAAAGAAAGAAAGAAAGAATGACACATAGAAAGAAAGAAAGACAGACCGACAGGAAGAATGAAAGAAAGAAAGAAAGAAAGAAAGATAGAAAGTAGAAAAAAGAAAGACAAATAAGCTGAAGGAAAGAAAGAAATAATAAATAAAAAAAGAAAGGAAGAAAGAGAAGAAAAAGAAAGGAGAGAACAAGAAAGAAAGGAGTAAATAAATAAAGAAAGAAAGAAAGAGAAAGAAAGATAGAAAGAAAAAAGAAAGAATGAGAGAAAAAGAAAGAAAGAAAAAACATATGTATAATGAAAGTTTTCAAGCTAACCGTGAGAAACAAAAAAGAAGAAAAGAAAGAAAGAAATACACATAGAAACAATGAAATGCAGAAAGAAAGAAAAAAGAAAGAAAATAAAACTGACGTAAAGAAAGTCATTCACAAAGAAAGATTAGATTAACGCATGGAAGATAGAAAGAAAGAAAATGTATGAAAGAAAAACATGGCAGAACGAAAAATGAAAAATAGAAAGAGAGAAAGAAAGAATAATTAAATGAAAAAAAAAATAATCAAAATGAAACCATAAAATGAAAGCATCGATCCTGAAAGGAAAGAATACAAAAGGAAGAAAGAAAAAGGAAAGAAAGACAAAATCAATCAATCAATAAATAAAAGAAAGAAAGACAGAGATCAGAAAGAAAATAATAAAGAAAAAAAAAGTAAGGAAAGAGGAAAGACAAAATAAAGTAAGACAACCGAAAAAAGTAAGAAAGAAGAAAAAAATAAAACAAGAAAGAAAAAAAAAGAAAGAAAGACAAAAGAAAGAAATAAAATAAAAAAGAAGGAAAAAAAGGAGAGAATGAAAGAAGAAAAAAGACAAAAGAAAGAAAGAAAAATGAAAGAAAGATAAAAGAAAGAAAGGAAGGACAAAGGAAAAAAGAAAGAATAAAAAAGAAAGAATTTGAAGAAAAATGTAAGGTTAAAACAGCAAACAGAAAGAAACAAATTTCATTAAAATAAAACAAAAAACACAAAAATGAAGGAAATAAAAACGAATTATACATTATAAAAAGAAATATAAAGAATAAATAAAAGTATTGCGAGATTAAAAGAACTATGAAGGAAAGAAAGAAGGAAGAAGGAAGGATAGAAGGAAGGAAAAAAGACGGAGAGAAGGTGGGAAGTGAATTAAGAAAAGAAGAAAGACATGATGTATGGATGGAATGAACGAAAGAAGGAATGAAGAAAAAATAACGAAAGAAAGAAGAAGTGAGACAGGAAGGAAAAAAGAAGGAAAGAAGGAAGGAAATTAAGAAAGATTAAAAGACATAAAGAAAGGATGAAGGAAAGCAGTAAAGAAAAGAAGGAATGATGCAAGGAGGAATAAATGAATGAAGGAAAGAAACATGGAAGAATAGAAGGAAGGAAGGAAGGAAGGAAGGAAGGAAGGAAGGAAGGAAAGTTAAGAAAGAAAAAGGAACAATGAAAGAAAGAAGGAAAGAAAGAAAGAAAAATGAGGAAGGAAATAGGGAAGGAATTAAAAAAAGATGGATGGAATGAAGGCTCAAATGATGAAAGGAAGGAAGAATAGAAGGAAGGAAGGAAGGAAGGAAGGAAGGAAAGTTAAGAAAGAAAAAAGGAACAATGAAAGAAAGAAGGAAAGAAAGAAAGAAAAAAGAGGAAGAAAATAGGGAAGGAATTAAAAAAAGATGGATGAAATGAAGGCTCAAATGATGAAAGGAAGGAAGGATAGAAGGAAGGAATGATGAAAGGTTGGAAGGAAAGTTAAGAAAGAAAAAAGGAACAATGAAAGAAATAAGGAAAGAAAGAAAGAAAAAAGAGGAAGGAAATAGGGAAGGAATTAAAAAAAGATGGATGAAATGAAGGCTCAAATGATGAAAGGAAGGAAGGATAGAAGGAAGGAATGATGAAAGGTTGGAAGGAAAGTTAAGAAAGAAAAAAGGAACAATGAAAGAAATAAGGAAAGAAAGAAAGAAAAAAGAGGAAGGAAATAGGGAAGGAATTAAAAAAAGATGGATGAAATGAAGGCTCAAATGATGAAAGGAAGGAAGGATAGAAGGAAGGAATGATGAAAGGTTGGAAGGAAAGTTAAGAAAGAAAAAAGGAACAATGAAAGAAATAAGGAAAGAAAGAAAGAAAAAAGAGGAAGGAAATAGGGAAGGAATTAAAAAAAGATGGATAAAATGAAGGCTCAAATGATGAAAGGAAGGAAGAATAGAAGGAAGGAAGGAAGGAAGGAAGGAAAGGTAAGAAAGAAAAAAGGAACAATGAAAGAAAGAAGGAAAGAAAGAAAGAAAAAAGAGGAAGAAAATAGGGAAGGAATTAAAAAAAGATGGATGGAATGAAGGCTCAAATGATGAAAGGAAGGAAGGATAGAAGGAAGGAATGATGAAAGGTTGGAAGGAAGGCAGGGCGGAAGGAAGGAAGGAAGTAAGGAAGTAAGAAAGAAAGAAAGAAAAGGAAAGAAGGAAAAGAGGAATGAAAAATGGATATAAGAACGGAAAGAAGGACGAAAGTAAAGGAAGGAAAAAGGTTGAATGACTGGAAGGAAAGAATCATATAAGGAACAGGATGGAAGGAAAGAAGGAAAGAAGCATAAAATGGAAGGAGAGAAGGAAATAAAGAATGAAAGAAAGACAGCAGCAAGATAAAATGTACGGAAGTGAAGGAGAATGGAAGAAATCAAGAAAAGAAGGAAGGAAGGAAAGAAGGTTGGAAGGAAGGATGGAAGGAATGGAAAATGGAATGATTAAGGAAAAAAGAAAGAAAGAAGAAAGCATGGAGTGAATGAAACGATAAAGGAAGAAAAAAATGGACGGTACTAAAGGAAGAATGAAGGAAGAAATGATAGATGGAAGGAAACAAAGGAGTAAGAAGGAAAGACGGACGGAAGCAAGGAAGGACGGAAAGAAAGGAAGGAAAGAAAGAAATGAGTAAGGATGCATGTAAGGAACGACGAATGGACAGAAGGAAGAGAGGGAGGAAAGAAAGGAGTAAAGATGTATGGAAGGAAGGATGGACGGACGGAAGGAAGGAAGGAGCATGTATCTATGGAAGGAAAGAAAGAAGGAGTATGGATAGATAGAAGGAAGGGAGTGAGGAAGGAAGCAAGGAAAGAAAGAAATGAGTAAGGATGTATGTAAGGAACAACGAATGGACAGAAGGAAGGGAGGGAGGAAAGAAAGAAAGAAGTAAAGATGTATGGAAGGAAGGATGGACGGACGGAAGGAAGAAAGGAAGGAAGGAAGGAGCATGTATCTATGGAAGGAAAGAAAGAAGGGGTACGGATAGATAGAAGGAAGGGAGTGAGGAAGGAAGCAAGGAAAGAAAGAAATGAGTAAGGATGTATGTAAGGAACGACGAATGGACAGAAGGAAGGGAGGGAGGAAAGAAAGAAGTAAAGATGTATGGAAGGAAGGATGGACGGACGGAAGGAAGGAAGGAAGGAAGGAGCATGTATCTATGGAAGGAAAGAAAGAAGGAGTATGGATAGATAGAAGGAAGGGAGTGAGGAAGGAAGCAAGGAAAGAAAGAAATGAGTAAGGATGTATGTAAGGAACGACGAATGGACAGAACGAAGGGAGGGAGGAAAGAAAGGAGTACAGATGTATGGGAGGAAGGATGGACGGACGGACGGACGGAAGGAAAGAATGAATGAATGAAGGAAAGAAGGAAGGAAGGAAGGAAGGAAGGAGTATGTATGTATGTATGGAAGGAAAGATATAAGGAGGATGGATGGATAGAAGGAAGGAAGGAAGGAAGGGAGGGAGGACGGAAGGAAGGAAGGAAAGAAATGAGTAAGGATGTATGTAAGGAACAACGAATGGACAGAACGAAGGGAGGGAGGAAAGAAAGGAGTACAGATGTATGGGAGGAAGGATGGACGGACGGACGGACGGACGGAAGGAAAGAATGAATGAATGAAGGAAAGAAGGAAGGAAGGAAGGAAGGAAGGAAGGAAGGAGTATGTATGTATGTATGGAAGGAAAGATATAAGGAGGATGGATGGATAGAAGGAAGGAAGGAAGGAAGGGAGGGAGGACGGAAGGAAGGAAGGAAGGAAAGAAATGAGTAAGGATGTATGTAAGGAACAACGAATAGACAGAACGAAGGGAGGGAGGAAAGAAAGGAGTACAGATGTATGGGAGGAAGGATGGACGGACGGACGGACGGACGGAAGGAAAGAATGAATGAATGAAGGAAAGAAGGAAGGAAGGAAGGAAGGAGTATGTATGTATGTATGGAAGGAAAGATATAAGGAGGATGGATGGATAGAAGGAAGGAAGGAAGGAAGGGAGGGAGGACGGAAGGAAGGAAGGAAAGAAATGAGTAAGGATGTATGTAAGGAACAACGAATGGACAGAACGAAGGGAGGGAGGAAAGAAATGAGTACAGATGTATGGGAGGAAGGATGGACGGACGGACGGAAGGAAAGAATGAATGAATGAAGGAAAGAAGGAAGGAAGGAAGGAAGGAGTATGTATGTATGTATGTATGGAAGGAAAGATATAAGGAGGATGGATGGATAGAAGGAAGGAAGTAAGGAAGGGAGGGAGGACGGAAGGAAGGAAGGAAAGAAATGAGTAAGGATGTATGTAAGGAACAACGAATGGGCAGAACGAAGGGAGGGAGGAAAGAAAGGAGTACAGATGTATGGGAGGAAGGATGGACGGACGGACGGACGGAAGGAAAGAATGAATGAATGAAGGAAAGAAGGAAGGAAGGAAGGAAGGAAGGAGTATGTATGTATGTATGGAAGGAAAGATATAAGGAGGATGGATGGATAGAAGGAAGGAAGGAAGGAAGGGTGGGAGGACGGAAGGAAGGAAGGAAAGAAATGAGTAAGGATGTATGTAAGGAACAACGAATGGACAGAACGAAGGGAGGGAGGAAAGAAAGGAGTACAGATGTATGGGAGGAAGGGTGGACGGACGGACGGACGGAAGGAAAGAATGAATGAATGAAGGAAAGAAGGAAGGAAGGAAGGAAGGAAGGAGTATGTATGTATGTATGGAAGGAAAGATATAAGGAGGATGGATGGATAGAAGGAAGGAAGGAAGGAAGGGAGGGAGGACGGAAGGAAGGAAGGAAAGAAATGAGTAAGGATGTATGTAAGGAACAACGAATGGACAGAACGAAGGGAGGGAGGAAAGAAAGGAGTACAGATGTATGGGAGGAAGGATGGACGGACGGACGGACGGAAGGAAAGAATGAATGAAGGAAAGAAGGAAGGAAGGAAGGAAGGAAGGAGTATGTATGTATGTATGGAAGGAAAGATATAAGGAGGATGGATGGATAGAAGGAAGGAAGGAAGGAAGGGAGGGAGGACGGAAGGAAGGAAGGAAAGAAATGAGTCAGGATGTATGTAAGGAACGACGAATGGACAGAACGAAGGGAGGGAGGAAAGAAAGGAGTACAGATGTATGGGAGGAAGGATGGACGGACGGACGGACGGAAGGAAAGAATGAATGAATGAAGGAAAGAAGGAAGGAAGGAAGGAAGGAAGGAAGGAAGGAAGGAGTATGTATGTATGTATGGAAGGAAAGATATAAGGAGGATGGATGGATAGAAGGAAGGAAGGGAGGAAGGAAGGGAGGGAGGACGGAAGGAAGGAAGGAAAGAAATGAGTAAGGATGTATGTAAGGAACGACGAATGGACAGAACGAAGGGAGGGAGGAAAGAAAGGAGTACAGATGTATGGGAGGAAGGATGGACGGACGGACGGACGGACGGAAGGAAAGAATGAATGAATGAAGGAAAGAAGGAAGGAAGGAAGGAAGGAGTATGTATGTATGTATGGAAGGAAAGATATAAGGAGGATGGATGGATAGAAGGAAGGGAGGGAGGACGGAAGGAAGGAAGGAAAGAAATGAGTAAGGATGTATGTAAGGAACAACGAATGGACAGAACGAAGGGAGGGAGGAAAGAAAGGAGTACAGATGTATGGGAGGAAGGATGGACGGACGGACGGACGGAAGGAAAGAATGAATGAAGGAAAGAAGGAAGGAAGGAAGGAGTATGTATGTATGTATGGAAGGAAAGATATAAGGAGGATGGATGGATAGAAGGAAGGAAGGAAGGAAGGAAGTAAGGAAGGGAGGGAGGACGGAAGGAAGGAAGGAAGTGAGGGAGGACGGAAGGAAGGAAGGAAACATAACAAAAAGATAGAATAAGGATAACAAACAACTGGAAAAGTAAAGCAAGAAAGACAGAGAAAAGCAACAATAAAACACCATTGAAAAAGCTGAAAAGCCAACAGAGTAAAGAAAGAAAGAAAGAAAGAAAGAAAGAAAGAAAGAAAGAACAAATGTATGCAGCAGAATGGAACGAAAGTTAGAAAGAAAGGAAAAAAAAAATAAGTAAGTCACATTAAGAATGAACGACAATATGAAAAAGAAAGAACAAAGAAGATAGGGTGAAGAGTAAAAAGAACAAAGAACGAATGAAAAACAAAGAAGAAATACTTGGATGCATCAATGCGAACGAAATGCCATCCATTAAAAGTAACGAAGCCAGAATTGATAGCATTAATCGTATGAGATTTGCAAAGTTTGACCTCACTAAAATACAGCTTGTGTCATTTTGGTCCAAATAAATTAGTCAAGGGAATAAAAAAAGAAAGAAAAAGACATAAAAAAACATGAAGAATTATGGACACAAATTGTTAAAAGAAAAAAAAACAATCTTTCATTTCTCGCACCAACAACCATTTTCAATCGAGATATGTTAAAGAAAGAAAGAAAGGCTGTGTATGTTTTCGTTTTTTTTTTTTATTAGAAATATTTGACAAGATATGGCAACCATCGGATGAATAAAATATTGGCACATTTTGATAAGAGCGCATTCTTATCTTTTAGGCATTCTAGCTTCCTTTTTTTTTCCTGGTACTTCAGAGTGACTCGTTAGGAATCTTTTTCTTTTCCTTATTCGCCTTATATTTCTTCGTAGGTTTTTCGTTTGATTTTTCTTCTACCATGTTTTAAACGATTTTCTCCTGACTTGTGCTTCCTCATTTATCGTCTTCCTTTTTCTTCCTTCGTTTTTTACCCCGTCTTTTTCTTCTTCCTTCTGCTTCTGAGTCATTTTTCTTCTTCTTCGTGTTCCAACCGCATATTTATTCTTCCTAGTGTTTCTTATTCATTTTTCTTTTCCCTTTATTAAGCATCTTTTTTTTTTCATATTATTTGCCATATATTTCCTTTTCTTAATTGTTTTTTTTTTTCTTATTCTCTGTTTTACTACATTTTTTCCTTACTTATTCTTAATTACATTATTTACATTGTTCGGACTGTTGACCTCATCTTTATTGCCATATTCACGACGTTTCGGCCGTTGTACGTTCCGGCCTTCTTCAAGTGATTGGAATTTCGAACAAAACCGTTTATTTCATCCACAGGAGTACATTGTGCTAGTTCCACCTGACATGCCTCTGGTGAATGTCTTGATAATCTCCTTCTAACTCAACTGTCCAAGCTGTTTTTCACCAATGCAGTAGCAAGGTATTGAACTCTAAATCTCATTGGGTCAATGCCCCAGTGGATAAAAGCGTTGGTCGGATCCACTGACTTGACCCAAAGAATTGTGAGATCAATACATGGCTCCTGTAATGGTGGAAATAAAAAAAATAAACCTTGGAGAGTTGAGTTAAAGGGAGATTACTGAGACATCAGAAAGAGGCATGGCACGTGGAACTAGCACAGTCTGCCCCGGTGGACGAAATAAAAGGTTCGGTTTGAAATTCCAGTCACTTGAAGAAGGCTGGGTGTACAACGGCCCAAACGTCGTAAATATGGCAATAAAGATGAGGACAACAGTCCAAACAATGTAAATCATGTAAATAATTACAGTTACTTATTCTTCTTCTTCCGTTTCTTCTTCTTCTTCTTCTTCTTCTTCTTCTTCTTCTTCTTCTTCTTCTTTTTATTCTTCTTCTTCCGTTTCTTCTTCTTCTTCTTTTTCTTCTTCTTCTTCTTCTTCTTCTTCTTCTTCTTCTTCTTCTTCTTCTTCTTCTTCTTCTTCTTCTTCTTATCATTCTTCTTTTTCTTCAAGACTATTTCTTGTCTTCCCAATTCCTTTACTTCCTCTTCATTTCTTCTTCTTCTTCTAACTCCTTCTTCTTCTTCCGTTTCTTCTTCTTCTTTGTCTTTACGTCATTTTCTTTAGTCCTTTTCTTTCATTTTTTGTCTTCCTTGTGTTCCTTGTTTCTTTTTCTTCTTCTTCTTCATTCTGTTTCTTTGTATTCCTTCTTCATTTGTCTTCTTCTTTTATTCAGGCACCTTTTTCCTATATGTCGAACATTTCTTCTTCTTCCTTGTTTTTATACTAATTTATTTTCTTTCAATTTTTCTATTTACTCGTTTTTTACTCTTTTTTTTCTTACTTCATTTTCCTTCTTTTGTTTTTTTCGTATTTCTTTCTTGTGTTTCCTGTACCTTTCACTTCTTTCTTTCATTTTTCTTTATTTTCTTTACCTTATGATTCTTCTTCTGTTTACTTCTTCATTTTTTGCTAAGTTATTTTCTTATTTTTCTTCTTCATCATACTTCCTTTTTTCCCTGTTAATTTTTCTAAGAGTTTTCTTCATTTTTTTTCTTTCTTATTTCTTTCTTGCGTTTCTTGTTCCTTTTAATTTTTCCTTGTATTTTTCTCATTTTCCTCATCCTTATGTTTTTCTTCTTCCCTGGTTTTCATTTTTTTTTATTTTTCTTCGTTATTGTCGTATTTTTCTTCTTCATCATATTTCCTTTATTCGCTGTTAATTTTCTTCATTCATGTATTTCTTCATTTTTTCTTATTTGTTTTTCTTCTTCATCATTCTTCTTAGACTTTTCTTCATTTCCGTTCTTTCTTTTTTCTTCCTTGTTCCTCTTACATCTTCATTGTATTTTCTCCGTTTTCTTCTTCCTTGTGTTTCTTATTCTTTTTTCTTCTTTCCTGTTTTTCATTTTTTTTTTCTTCGTTATTTCCTTATTTTTCATCTTCATCATACTTGTTCCTTTCTTCGATGTCAATTTTCTGTCT
The DNA here is from genome assembly GCA_963932145.1 of Acanthosepion lycidas. Taxonomy (NCBI): domain Eukaryota; kingdom Metazoa; phylum Mollusca; class Cephalopoda; order Sepiida; family Sepiidae; genus Acanthosepion; species Acanthosepion lycidas. The sequence goes on from OZ010612.1 coordinate 55,114,720, forward strand.
CCATGTTTTTCTTTATTTTTTCTTACTATTTTCTTCTTCATCATTCTTCTTAGAGTCTTCATTTTTCTTCAGCTCTTGACATCTAGCCATGGGGCAAGACGGATTGGACTCCCAGCAGTCATCTACTCTGACCAGTTATGTTAAGACGTCCCTAATAATCCACTGAACTTAATGCAGGACTGTCGTGGTTGACGTGACGGTCTCGGAAATGTCCAGGATAGTTCTTCTTCTTTCGTAGTAGTATATATTCTCCCTCCTCCAAACCTCTACTTATTCATTACGTAAATTAAATCTTCTTCTTCTTCTTCTTCTTCTTCTTCTTCTTCTTCTTCTTCTTCTTCTTCTTTCGTAGTAGTATATCATCTCCCTCCTCCAACCCTCTACTTATTCATTACGTAAATTAAATCTTCTTCTTCTTCTTCTTCTTCTTCTTCTTCTTCTTCTTCTTCTTCTTCTTCTTCTTTCGTAGTAGTATATCATCTCCCTCCTCCAACTCTCTACTTATTCATTACGTAAATTAAATCTTCTTCTTCTTCTTCTTCTTTTTCTTCTTCTTCTTTCGTAGTAGTATATCATCTCCCTCCTCCAACCCTCTACTTATTCATTACGTAAATTAAATCTTCATCTTCTTCTTCTTCTTCTTCTTCTTCTTCTTCTTCTTTCGTAGTAGTATATCATCTCCCTCCTCCAACTCTCTACTTATTCATTACGTAAATTAAATCTTCTTCTTCTTCTTCTTCTTTCGTAGTAGTATATCATCTCCCTCCTCCAACCCTCTACTTATTCATTACGTAAATTAAATCTTCTTCTTCTTCTTCTTCTTCTTCTTCTTCTTCTTCTTCTTCTTCTTCTTCTTCTTCTTCTTCTTCTTTCGTAGTAGTATATCATCTCCCTCCTCCAACCCGCTACTTATTCATTACGTAAATTAAATTAGATTCTTTATAACTATAGCTGTTCACTAGCTGTTCACTATTATCATTGTGCAGAGGGATTCAGGACGTTAACTTTCTCGCGCAAAAATTAAAATTCTTTAATAACTTCAGAATCCCACTTAAAACAACATCGTACTAACAATGTTACTACAAAGAACAACTACCAAATATTCTGTAATGATTTTGAGACGAGCGCTGCTTGTCCGCTGTTGTTCCCCAGAGAAATAGATTCCCCATGTAAGAATAATACATCTCTTTGTATCTACTTCGGGCAAAGAATCAAGTACGTTATACGAGACATACGGTATCGATAACAGGTCGTTGACGAAGCCATAAACCTAACGGGTAAATTATTTGTATTGTAGCTGCTGCATTGCAGTCGAGTTGTTTGTTTGTGGATATACAGCGCTTAGCGGAAGTAAATATTGAGCAAAAATGCCTAAAGTAAGGAATGTTTTTCTTGGCATTGCCTGTCTTATTTTAGTACAAAGCCTAAGGACTAAAGAATCCGGAGAGGGTCGAAATCGTTACATATGAATAAACGCCAACCATACTAAATCTCTCACATTTATTCTACAGCGTGGCACATTATGGTAATTTAAGAACCTAGCATATTAACTATTAGAAAACGATATATATATATATATATATATATATATATATATATATATATATATATATATATAACAATAATAGAAATAAAACATAAATAAATACTATGTTACATAAAAACCGAAAAGAGAAAACGATATATATATATATATATATATATATATATATATATATATATATATATATATATATATATATATATATATATAAATTGACCTAAATTCATCCAAGTAAATAAATAAACAAACCAATCACAAATAAATATAATCAATTAAAAACTGTTCCCGTCAAAATAATACTTAGAATAAACTAGAACAATCAACCCCAAAATTGAACAAATAGCTTTAATTAAATTCTCAAACCAAAACAAAACTGTTAAATAATTGATATAAACAAATTTTTACTACGTTAATAAATAAATAAATGAATAAAATAAGAAACAAAAAAAATAAATAAATAAAAATAAAAACAAGCAATATAATTTGACCCAAATAAATAAACAAACGACTTCCGGTAAAATAACCACCATAATAGAATACCCACAATGCACCACTAACCCGTATATATATAAATAGCCGAGGAAAATAACAGCATATGTGCCCTGACGATTGCATATAGCATGAAACAGACTGTCGCCTATAAGTGTTGACTTCTATGTTCACCTTTATATTTACACACGCTTTATCTCTGATATTGAGCACTTTATTCCATAAATATAGCAAACCTTAAGACTATATTTCTTTATATATATATATATATATATATATATATATATATATATATATATATATATATATATATATGGAATATCAATAGATTGTTTAGGTCCCATTTATCTCTGCTGAAATTTTTGGAAATCTCTTCTGGCAGCATGCTTTCCTGTGAAATATGAACTTTAAATGTCGAAACGCAATGTCACCTCGAAATCCCACCTTTCATTGCCCTCTCTGTTTTTTTTTTTGCCTCTGAATATTCCTTTTCATCATAATGGCTTTTTTTGGAAGGAAATGATAAAAAAGCATATATACTTTCTTCCTGTTTTAAAAATGTCAGTTTTTTCTTTACACACACACACACACACACACACGCACACACACACACACACACATATATATATATATATATATATATATATATATATATATTGATGCAAGTTGTGTCTATTTATTTTAAGTTCCTTTCATATTGTCTGATAAGCTTAATAACATTTTCATTGAAGGACGAAAGGAAATCATCATATTGATAGATGCTTAAATCTAATCTAAGCTTTCGGCTTAGATATATACCAACGGCTTCCCATACTTAATACTTCTCGTTCTAACTCCCGTGTGGTCATGTGTGACGTCACAAACTGCGACGCGATTTTCGCTTCCGCGTCTCGTATACACGTATTTAGTCGTTGCTTTGAAATTTTTCATGCGACAAAAACAGACTATCATTTTGACAAAAATGTATCCATCGCTTGCTGTATTCAGAATATACTCACTTACGGAGTCACGGTGGAGTAATGGATAGCGACTCGGATTGAGTTCGAATTCCTGTTTGATCCATTATACTCACTTACGTGCATGAATACTCTTCTCCCTCCCCAGCTATGGGTAAATAGCAGGACAGACAAGGTTCTATAGCATTGGATGGCAACTGCTCTACCATAGAATGAAATAGCAAGGTACTGCGAGAAAAAAAATCTGCCTCGTCAGTCATGTATCGAAAGATACATGATCGCCTAAGCGTGTATCGCGGATGGCACATAACTGTTCAACATGTTTCATTGAATAATATAGATCTATTTTTATACTGATACTTTCCAGTTGTCTAATCAGTTTCTTGATTTTATGAAGAAATTCATCTTCCTTTGACTACAAGTTTCCTCTTCAGATTAAGAAATCAATTAAACAATAAGAAGAGATCAATATAAAAATAAGTAGATACACAATTCCTATATTATTAAACAATATGTATTTCTTAGAAAAGCATAGTTATGTACATAATACTAAACAGCTATCAGTTGATAACACAATAATACTCACACATACACACAGTAAAAAAAAAACTTCAGGTATAGGGGCCATCTACAGTAAAACGAAGCAACCTATACTCAACAAAACTAGATTTTAAACTAGCCACGACACAATGCATTGCATCTAGGCATGGTTCTGTTGTTAATATTTCGGCCTCTCACGTGGTATGACGTCATAGCACCGCGTTTTCAACTTATGATCTGCGTCTGCTATTCAGCGACCATTAACGTTGCATAGGAATATTCTATGTCAAAATAACAAAATATCAGCTTTGACGTTGGATATCTTTGTTTCATGTCTGTATTAACGCTGAAAACTTAGGACCAACTTAATAAAATATATCCAAATGTTGGACAATTTTTGTCCAACATTTGGACACACACACATACACACACAGCGATATATATATATATATCGGGTATAACAAAAAAAAATTGGCTATTTATTACATTAAGCTTTGTACTGTTGGATTTAAGAAATGATTAAAGTTATATTATTGGAAATCTCCGATGTTTTCATAATCCTATTGGACTCAACATTGAGACATAAGTATGTATAATTGCTCTCCAGTCTTAACAGAAGAATGGTGATGAAATCTCTCATGAACGAAAATTACATGTTCATCATTAATTAATCATCGCTAAGGATAAGAAGCTCATGAAGCTAATATATATATATATATATATATATATATATATATATATATATATATATATATATATATATATATATATTGTTTTATTTCAGGATCATTTTCCATCTTATTCAAGATGATCTTCACCCTGACGAACCTACTGTCCTGGAGTAACAACGTGTCTAAAATGTATTGCGTAGCACATGAAGGATTTAAATAAATTTCATATATATATATATATATATATATATATATATATATATATATATATATATATATATATATATATATATATATATATATTATTATTATTATTATTATTATTATTATTACTCCAGGATCATTTTCCAACTAATTCAAGGTGACCTTCGCCCACTATAACCTAACTTTCTGCCCTGTAGTAAGATGAGACCTCACAGGTTTACGATTTGAATTTCAAGTTTTTTTTTTCCGGCTTGTTGGACGGCCATAACTGAAACACCAGTCTAGCGTTTCAAACATTCTTATGGATTGAGTTAGATCTTTTCTTATTGATCCCTTTAGCTCTAAGTTTCAATGATGATCCTTCTCGCTGCTGTGACCTCCTGATCCAGTTTTCATCTTTATTGTTCCTTCTTTTTAAGCTAATACAAGGTTTTCTTTAGGCAAAATTAAAACTCATCTAAGCCGATGCCTTTCTTTGTGATAGTTTATTAAGACAAGTGTAAGGATTTTATGTTGT